>JAFIRS010001316.1:0-387241 GCA_018342105.1 Gonioctena quinquepunctata
GAAGGAATGAGAACTACAGAAGTTGCGGAACTAACTCACCTTAGTTGAATACTATAACAAGACGAAATCAAGATTGAAAGAGTTCAAGAAAATCTGAAGGAACAGCATCAAGAGAGAGTGCCACTGGAAGAAAAAGATCCGATGTTGCGATTTCGAATTTGCGAGAAAAGATTTACTATGCTCAACCTTGGAGCATTCGATGCCGAGGGTGTAGTTTGATTCATTGGCGTTACGAGTGTCCGAATGGTGTGAGGAATGTCATCAATTCGGTTATTTTACTTATTTCGAAAATCTGTGAAATTGTAGATCTGACAGCAGATGACAGAAAGAAAGCAACATCAATAATAGCCAATTTGGATGAATATTTTCTACTGCAGTGAGATACCAGTGTCGAGGCTCACGAATTCAACTTGAGAAAGCAATTAGTGGGTGAATCTTTCGACAATTTTTTGATTATGTTGAAGAAGTTTGCTAATAACTGTGACACCGGTAATCTGAGAGACAGGTTGATTGAAGGCAAGATTGTTACTGAAATCAAGATTCAAAGAGTTCAAGAAGATCTGAAGGAATAGCGTCAAGAGAGAGTGCCACCGGAAGAAAAAGATCCGATGCTGCGATTTTGAATTTGCGAGAAAAGATTTACTATGCTCAATCTTGGAGCAGTCGATGCCGAGGGTGTAGTTTGATCCATTGGGGTAACAAGTGTCCGAACGGTGTAAGAAATGTCATTAATTTGGTTATTTTACTTATTCTTGTGAAAATAATAACGTTCTTGCTTCAATAAGAGTGAGCTAGGTGCCTTGTTGTATTTTGCAGATACTCTCTCACGTGTTAGTGGTGATGATGGCACTTCTGAAGTGAGTCAGTAACAGAAGCCCAGGCAAACTACATAAATGATTACAATAGTATCAGTCCCCAAAAATTTTGATATTTACAGGAAGAAACAAGAAATGATGATGAATTGATAACCCTTCAACAATGTATTCAAAATGGTTGCCAAAATGAAGAGAATACAGTTCGTAGTTCGATAGCATGCTACTGGAATGTAACAGATGAGGTAGTAGTGCAAAAAGTAGTTATTTATAAGGACAATCAAATGGCGATCCCTAAAACTATTACGAAATATATTATTTCTAGATTACATTATAACCATATCGAAAAACCTAATTGAAAGCTAGAGGACTTGTTTACTGGCTATTCATGATAAAAAATAACCGATATTGTAAAAACGTTCCACTTGCCAGAAATATCACAATAGTGATCATAAAGGAGCTCTCACAAATGTAGAAATTCCTGAACGTCTATGGTAAAATGTTGAAAAAAGAACGTTGAGTGATGGAATGGACATATTTTCAACATTTCTTGAATATAGAAATTCTCCAATGAGTGACCAGACTCCCTCACCAGCACAACTTGTAACGAAATGAAAAAACATTTCGTTACTCTTAAATAGTTTCCACGTGAAATCTCTTCATAATTCATGGAATTTCAAGAACGTTAGATGTTGGCTTCACCCGTCGGCGTCATTTCCATTCTCCTGCATAGTTGACAAGTTGGTGGGACTGATATAGGGGTAGAAAAAACGGATATAATGTTTACTTTTTTTGGCCTAGACATGCTCTCTTGGGCTGCAAACTTGATAGCGAATGGTCGGTTTTTGGCATTTGGTAGACAAAAGGTCTTTGTAATCAGTTCACATTTCAACCAATACTTGTTGCACGACACAGTCCTCAACATCAAAATATGATTCAAATGGTACTAGTGACTTTGATTCTGAACACCATCTTCTACGTAGACATACCGTATGTTGATGATGTACGAGGAGTAGCGGTTTCCCTCAAAGATGGAGATAATCAGTCTTGGATTCCCTTGAATCGATTAGCAGGACATCGAAAGTTATTCTCCACCACAGACCCGCCACTCCACCTCGAAGACCATGACGACAACGACACCATCATCGGGAAATATCAGCTCAAGTTTGAAATGAATGATTCTACAAGTGCAGTGGTGCCATGGAAAAGTGTTCCAACGGCAGCAGCAGCAGTAGCGATGACGTCACCGCCGCCGCCACCACCACCAATACTACCACCCTTGGAACATGAAATACATAAGATTTTTGTGCTCTTATGTAATGTTATTATCATAATGTTTTTCACTTTGGCCAAATTCCTATTTAAAACTGTAAAAATAAGATTGGAATCTTCATGCAATGTCAAAATAAATGGATGGAGAGAGAAAGAGAGACTCTAACGTGACTTTTATTTCCATATACAAACATACGGTGTACGTGACGTGAGCCACGTATACCGTGTGTGGGTGTGTGCGTGTGTGAGAGAGAGGGATACCTCTGACGGTTTTCCCTCTTTGTTTTTCATTTCAAACTTGGCTTTTTTTAACTTTTTTTTCTCAATTTTTTTCTCAACTTTATTTTTATTTTATTTTTCAACTTTTTTTTCTTCAATTTTTTTTTTTAATATTTTCAATTATTTTTCTCAATTTTTTTCATCAACCTTATATCATTTCATTTTTTCAATTGGGAACTCAAACTCACCTGGAAGAGAAAAAGGGATAAAGGAGAGATGGACAGAAATACTGAAATACACACATACATATTCATTTCCTATTAAAAAACATTCTAAAATAAACTTAATTCGGTAAGATTCGGTACACAGCTATTCGTGAAGACATTGGGTGTTCCTCTGGGCACACATGAACTTCCCGCTGTAGTGGTAGGGGCAGTGGACCAGGGAGGGCTCGAATTTCTTGTCGACCATTGACTTGAATCATAATGGGTCACATCGAAGATTTCAACTTGGTGTGACAAACCCATTGCCAGCAATTTTTCTTTGAGGAAATCGTATTTTTGGTTTCCTCTTACATGAATCCGATCAGCCTGGTAGAATATGTGTCCCAGTAGGATGTCGTCTATTTCTTCGTATGCTATGTAGCCGGTGTCGTATGCATCGATTTTTCCAGATATCGTACTGTGCGACGGTCTTGGACATCCGGGTTGGTATAGGGCACAGGTGCCTTGAATAAGAAGTGTCGCTGACTGCCGACGATTATGGACTCCCCCTTTGGAAGGAAGGTGCCATTGACTTGAAAGGCTTGAATATCAACGAATGCGAGACGCATGATGGCTGGATGATGAATGATTGAACGCCACCGCGCCGTAGCGATCTATGTGATTCTTTCGGAGAGGGGATGCTATTTCATCATGCAATCGCGAATGATGATGCAATAGACACGAGTACGATCGGGAAATCCCGCGCTTGATTATATATCCAATCGTTCATCAACCGTATCGGATTTCATAGTTTCTTCCTGTTTTGAACAATCGATGACGTATAGCTGCCAAAAAATTCCGTATAGTTGAAATGCGCTTCGGTATAGTGATTATTGGCAAAATTCAAGTGTAGACGTTTGTTGGGCCAATATTCGCCGTTCAAAGACAAACGGATATTCTGAATGTTGACATGTTGAAAGGTGGTAGGATCGACGAAAACGTTATCTCCTTCATTAGTTTGGAAATACACGATGAAATAGCGTGCCCTTTCAACACTGGTACTCGTCTTAACCGACCATATATCACTCTGAGCATTTCGCGTAATCGAAGGCAATTCGTTCATTTCCCATTTTCGAAACGGTATCACTATCGGTCTGTCTATCTGTATGGACTTCATTAATTTTTCATTCATTTCTGCATTAGGAAAAATGTGTTTGACTCTCAATTCAATGCTATCGATCACAATTTGAGCCATAGTCGTTCCCACCGCATTATTATCTGCCTCACATATAATGACACAATCATTATCATTTCAGGATCTGACAAATCGTAGAGTTTGTCGTCCACACGTAATCATCGGCTAATCATTGAAAGCATTGATGATATGACGGAGAGGTTCGAGAAGGCTGAAAGAGTTATCATCTTCATTCAAAAATGGCAAATCGGGATGATTCCGACCGCCTATGGCCAGATGCTGAGAATCTGTAGGTTCGTAACTGAAAAGGGCTCGAATGACACTCACAATTCCCAGATCTAGAACCGATTGAATTTTCCGGGCACTCTCGCTATTACTGCAAGAATCGGGAAGAAAAGCACCCACATTAGGGGCCAATGTAACGCCCTCCCCCCCATCATGTAATTCTAATCCACCTTTAATCAGTGTCAGAGATAAACTCATGGCGAAAAACGAGTCCACCTGATTGATGCAGAATTCCACGATATCGTCGCAATTGAATGCCTTCACGAACGGAATATGAGTTCTGTATTCGGCTTTACGAATAGACTCGTCAAATTTTGGGGACCGATACAAATCGGAAAGGGGTGCTGAGATGAAAGCATCCTCGTTGCCTCTTCTTCTTTTGAATTTCATCCTGATGAATCAATTTTAAACCGATGGAACGGAGGAAGGATTTATTTGAAGAAGTCATCTGCTGTTGCTGCCGCAATACCCGCTCGCTTGAAGGTTTCTGTGATACTGATGTATTGACGTCACTCTTACCCTTTTCATTACTTCCGCTGCCGCTACCACTGTCTTTAACTAATCCCATTTGTTTCTCGCGACTCTGAGTTCCAAAACCAAAGAACTTTTTTCCCCTTGAAAATCCACAGGTCTACCGTCTTGATCGACTACCAACACCGTAATGTTGTAGATTTCACGTTGCGGTATGACAGGTAGATAGAGTAAATTCGAAGGTTTTTTTATCTATCGCGTAACCGGGATCGGAAGCTATGATAAATTCATTGATCGTGTGCGCAGGCGTGTCACAATCGAAGGCTCTCGACACCTTCATGATGTTCACAGGTAGATCGGGATAATGCATTTCGTTCGTTTGAAGCACCCTTGGAGAAAATCCCAATGTGACGGCTATGCTATCCGTCTCCACGAATGAAATGGCAAAGTATCCACTGAAGTTCACGCACTTCAACGTATTATTGTTGGGTTTGAGAGAGAAGGCGGCTTCCCGGTCTTCCACAGGTAGCGCCATCTCTTTCCGTATGAACGTCACAATATCGGCAATTTCATAACACCCCCGCGGAAATTCAATGGTACGCAACACATTAGATCTAGCGTAATAGCAAAATTTTCGACCCCTCTCAATGTTTGGTATGGTATTGTACGAGTGGAAAGATCGAAGCAACAACTCATTTTCTTTTTTCGCATTCAATTAGATAGGGGTGTTCGGGCAAAAGGAGAACACGTGATTGTGACTCTTAACTCTCAGCAACAGCGACATGATCACGAATGACACCAGCGTAGCTGTGACAGCATTTAAATACACTTTCAATCATACATTATTTATTCAGACATTAGAAATTTCAAACAGAGATGACCGCGATTTATTTCATTATAAGTCTGACATTGACGGTAGTTGTAGAATATCTTGACTTTGCCGCTGCCGCTGCTACCGCCATCCAAATATTCTACTTTGTCGTTGGTTTTTCTATAAGCTACCCATGGAGTACCGCTGATTCGTGACACGTCCATGTTGACGATGGCACAGTCGTTCTTTCGAGGACCGCTAGATGGCAGGGTGTCGCGCATGAACACGCCTCGAAAGTGCGGGATTTTCAATTGTTTGGCATATCGCACGATATCAATGTCGTACAGCGCTCTATCGGGTAGCTTGATTGGGAGTTTTTTAATTTCTTCAAGAAGAGTTTTTAGCCACCTTTGGTATTCTTTCTCACGAACAACCCCTTGCCTATGGATTCCATTGCCTTGTGATGACGTTTATCCTCGTCCAATTTCTTCTGCGCATTCATAGCATCCACGACCGTTTTGGCAATGGCTGATGCTCCGTCGTTGTGCACCTAGAGCACTAAGATCAACGAATATCGGTATCAGAGGTAGGACATCACCTGACTTTGCTTCGAAAGGTATTATGCGGGGTTCTTTGACTCGTCGTTTTCCACCCAATTTCTTGATGGTCACTCGAGCTGCTGTCAGAGCATCAGATGCGGCCCGTTTCAATGTGGGAGACGGTTTCAGGGACTTGGCGATTTTTTCTATAACATGTCATTTGAATGAGGCCATACTGCGCATGCCTATACCGAGATTTCTTTTGGCTTCCATGGCTCCGGTGACGAGAAGAGCGTTCGCACGTTCTCTAAAATCCGAATCTCCGGCTTTGACTCGTTCCCAAGCTCTGTCTCCGCCTTGTGTCTATTTTCGAGCGATTTGCTCTGCGAATAAGCAATGTCGTGATGTTTGCAAGCAATGGATTGATGCCGTGTCAACCGTTCTTGTACCTTTTTTTCCAGCTGTAATAATAATAATTATTATACGCATTCGAGAACACCGGAATAAAAAATAATTGCATTCGATGGCACTATAATACTATAGGTATATGAAACTTAGGTCCACCATACTGATAGCCACCTACGAGATGAGCTTCGAACGGGAGCTTGATTATCAGAGTGTTGAGCACATTTTAACCCCCGTTCACCAACATGAAGACTGATGTCACAGCGACCAGTTATACAGTATCGGAAAATATTTATCTTGGGTACGGTGGTTTCATGAGAGCGTAAAGAATAGCTTGCTTTATGTTGAGAGAGCATTACAATTTCTCCTCAACTCGCTCGAGGAAGGGATATTTACGTCACGACACAGAGAAAGGAGAATCAGGGCGGTCCCGGTGGTCAGCTCAGGACGTCAGTATCATACCAGCAGCAGTCGGGAGAATGTGCAATGAAGAAGAATTATTGACGATGATTCCACTTCAGATAATTTGAACAAATTAAACTGAATCATTGATTCAATTCAATCTGTAGGACGACAGGTAGATCAAAATATCTTTGGCACCGTGGTGGCCGCGAAAACAAAATGAAATTATTAAACATAAACAAAAGCAAACGATATTTCTGTAAGACGATGGAAACAAAAACTTATTTCTAACAGAAAAACAATTATTTCTTGAATGGGAGGAAAAAAAATAT
The DNA here is from genome assembly GCA_018342105.1 of Gonioctena quinquepunctata. NCBI lineage: Eukaryota > Metazoa > Arthropoda > Insecta > Coleoptera > Chrysomelidae > Gonioctena > Gonioctena quinquepunctata. The sequence continues at coordinate 6,947 of JAFIRS010001316.1, forward strand.
TCACAACAGAAGATAAACCAAATTTAATATTTTGTGTACGGAATTATTTTATTAAATGTTTGAACAAACCACCATTTTGGGCCAAACAATGGCCGAATCTATTGTATTTTCTCTGCGGTTGTGTGAATAGGCGGCATGTTTCAAAAGGTAATAATTGTCTTGATCTTGCGTTCTCGCAACCACGGCTCGGCAAGCTGTGCGCTGTGTCGCATTGCCACGTGGTCAGTTAATGCGTCGGGTGGGGTAACAGGAGGGGTGCACAGCAGTGCGTCTCTCTTGTTTATGTGGTATTATCATATCATTGCGTTCCTTGTTGCTCGTGTTGATTTCTGTCTATACCCCAGATAAACTATTCCCGATACTGTATAGATTTCAGCTGAGGTTCGATGGGGTGACGGTCTGTACTCATTTTTGTGATTGGGGGTAATTGAGGGTGATTGAGGGCAAATAAGGGTGTATGAGGGTGAACGAGGGTAAATAAGGGGTAATTGAGGGGTGAATGAGGGTAAGTGAGGGTAAGTGGTAATATGAGGGTAATTGAGGGTGAATGGGGATATTTGAGAGTAAATGAGGGCAACTGAGGGTAATTGAGGGTGAATGAGGGTAATTGAGGGTGAATGAGGGTAATTGAGGGTGAATGAGAGTGGTTCCTATTAACATGATTGATGCGGCAGCGAGTGTCAGTTACATTCGAGACTCCGAAGTGTAAACATGTCCCTGCTACCTAAATTCGACTGTTATGGCATTACTTTGAACGGATTCCAATATTATATCGGCGGGGAACCTATAAACATTGATGGTGTAACTTTGAAGCTGGGAAGTGATTCATTTGAAATAACCGATGGTTTGAAGGAACTTCTAACCAAAAAGCAGCCGATGAATTTCACAGATCGAAATATTTTCGATTATAAGACGGTTCTGGTGCTCACCAATGCACACAAAACATCCAACGGGAAAATCAACACTGAAAGGTCATGGAAAAACAAACATAATTTTCAAATTGTTTCCACCGAAGAGGATATGGAGTCCAAAGAAGGGTAAAGGACCGAAAAGGCAGCCACTCAAGTGAAGATGAATAACGGTCACCCTGTAGATTGCGATCAGAACATGGAGATCGTACAGCAAAAGCATACGCTTTCCATCGAGAACTTTGTCGTTCACAAAGTGGGGCATAGAGGTGGCGGTGGTGATGGAGGGGAAAGTTAACATGGCAGCCTATTGCCAAATTCCTTCCGAGCTGTTATCTGTTGTCCTAGCAGATCAGGAAAAACGAACCTTATGCTGTCGTTACTGTTGCATAAAAACGGTCCCAAATTCGCAAATGTCTACGTCTATTCGAAATCATTGTATCAGCCCAAGTATCAATTCCTAGAAGAAGTTCTGAGAAGTATGGATGGAATTTACTATTTCCCGTACAGCGACAACGATGAAATCATCTCTATGGAAGATGCCCATCAGCTCTATCCATCTTTGACGATTGGCCTGATGGACAACAGAAAATTCGCGAATAACTCTCAATGTGCAGACACATACACATCGATGCCATCTATCTCTGTCGGACTTATTTGAGAGTACCCATACAGCTGATACGTGACAATTGCAATTTGATTGTGCCCTTCAAACAGGACGAAATCAACTTGCAACACGTTTTCGATGAGCACTTTTCCCCCGACATGACTTTCGAACAATTCAAGAAGCTGTGTTCGGAATGTTGGTCTCAAAGCCCATACGATGCCTTCATCATAGTCAAGGACTTCAACTTGAACAATAGCAGGTATCGCAAAATCTTTGACATGTATATCAAAATATAGTTGCGTGACTCGCCACGTCATTCAACGTCGAGATTTCGACGAGACTCACAGAAAAAATACCTAGCCCTGAAACTTGGAGAAAACGAACGAGACAATACGCTGAATAAACTTTTCAAACCGATATCTCAACCGCTACAACAAATTGTCAAGTCATCAAAAACCCTAAGTAAATCCATTTTGAAAGTCAAGAAGGAGGAGCAGCCTGAAGTTGAAGAGGAAAATGAGTCAGAAGGAGAAGATGAAGGAAAAAAGAAGAAGAAGAGAATTCTCGAAGCGAGGGAAGCAGTGACGAAGAATATTGTTCTGACGATGACAGCATGTTGCCACGAATTTTTTCCGCTGCTCTAATGAACAAACATCTTAATCGATATCCCACTATGTCACGTGAATACATCGCCCAACATTGGAGGAGTGACAAACATTTCGATGAGGTATATGGACTTGTGTATGACGTCAGCTCTCTCGGTTGGTTTCTGGGATCCAAGTCAATCTGCTTTGAAGAAGAATACATCGAAACGGGACTTCAACAATTTGAATCAACTCCCGGACTATATTAATTGATATTTTACACCAGGCCCCGGGACTATAGCGAAGATGACTTGAACGCCTACCGAGACATATTGGAGTTGACTAGATGTCATCGAAGCGCGAACGGTCGTTTGGAAGGCACTCAACGCTGGAAATATAAACACATTTTTAAATATTTAATGAGGAGAGAACTCGTCGGTCAGTGTATAAACACCAATCATTTGATAGCCAATCAGAGGGCTGGAAAGGAGTATTCGCATCAAAACGAACAAAAAGTTGGTGCGTTATCAGAACATAATTGAAAAAGGAAACATTCTCAATTAAAAATTGATAGAAAGATTTTTCTGAATTGAAAATCCACATTAAATGAATTATTTTTTGATTCAAGAAAACACCATTTCGGTTGTGGACATTGAACTAATCGAAGATATTCTGAAAGGTTTCCGAAAATGAATTAAAATTTGGATTATCTTGTATTATTTATTTTATTCCGTTATTAAGAATCATGATGAATGAGGCAAAGAAGAAGCCAAAGAAGTATCACCAGAAATCATTCTGACGCGAAAGACACTTCCGGTTTTTTCACGGTATTTGCTTCCCCAAAATCGAAAACTGGAGAAATGGGAAACAAATTTAGAAGAATTTTCAAGAGGGGAAAATTAAATCATTTCTTTTGGAGAGACACTTTGAAATTATGTTTTTCAAAACCCGTCATGGGTAAAGATAGATGATTTGTTGAAAAATAAAAACAAAAGATGTGAAGCGCATTTCTCTCCCGCAAATAATTTATTCATTGAAAAGGAAAAATTCTCCCAAAATGATATTTTTGCAGAAATCCACGAAAAATGAAGTTTTTTGGGTTCAACAGAAAACAACTCCTCGGCTGGAGCGGAATTGAACTTTTTCGAGATATTTGAAAGGCTAACCCAAAAAAAGAAAGTTCCTGATTTTATTCGTTTTTCGTTTTTTAAGAACATAAAGATGAATGGGTTTTCAAAAGAAAAAAATCATTCGGACATTGACGAGGAAAGCAGGGTTTTTAATTTAATGACGGTTATTTTTATCATCGTGTACCGGAAGAAAAGGGAACAATTTTTAAAAAGCCACTTTTCAAAAGGAAATTAGAATCATTTCTTTGAGAACTTTTAAATTGTGCCGACAGCATGGGGTGAAGGGTTTTTTGAAAATATAAAAGATGTTTAAACAGATGTGAATTTCGCGACTGAAAGATAAACTTGAAAATTTTCATCGTCAAAAATTTTGGGGATTGTTGAAAGGAAATTTCTTAAATATTGATAAAATTTTTTGTGAATTGAAAATCCACATAAATGAAGTTATTTTGGGAAAGTCACGAAAACCATTTCCCGGAAAGAGTTGGGCATTGAACACATCTGATAGATACTGAAAGGCCCAACCCCGTCGACAAAAAAAGAAAAAACCAGTGAATGCGATGCTTTCCTGGTCAATGTCACGAATGATTTCTGAGTACCTCTTTGGAAAACTTCTTTGCCTCATTCATCTTTAGGGGTTCTTAAATAAGACTGGAAAGAAAATCAAATAACTACCTGAATGAAAATGCAAATTTTCAATTTCAGATTTTTTCTTTGAGTTAGGGCCTTTTTAGAATATCTACGATTATTCAATTCCAGCGTGGCTTTTTGCCGGGAAGATTGTTTTCGTTAGACATTCACAAAAATAACTTCATTTAATCGTGGATTTTTCAATTCACAGAAAACTTCATCAATATTTAATTGAGAATGTTTTTTTCAACATGAATACCCACAAGAGGTTATCTGACGATGGAAGATAGTGACAAAGTTTATTTTTTCAGTCGAGATGATTCCACATCTATTTTATGAACATCCGTTTATATTTTCAACAAATCAATCTATCATACCCATGACAGGTTTAATTAGAAAACACTATTCAAATGTTCCAAAAAAATGATTCTAACTTTTCCATCTTTGCAAAGTGAGATTGCTTCTTGAAAAAGTGTTTCCCCTTTCTTCCGGTCTTCCTGATGATCGTGAAGCGTGAAATAGATTCTCGTCGACAAAAAAAGTATTGAAGACCAGTGAATGCGATGTTTTTCCTCTCAATGTCACGAATGATTTCTGGTGAGTACTCTCTTTGGAAAACATTCTTCTTTGCCCCTTCATCTTTATGAGTTCTTAAATAAGACTGAAATAGAAAATCAAATAACTACCTGAATGAAAAAAATGCAAATTTTCAATTTGTTTTTTTCTTTGAGTTAGGGCCTTTTCAGAATATCTATCAGATGTAGTTCAATGTCCAGCGTGGTTTAGCCGGGGAAGTGGGTTTTTTTCTGTTAGACATTCACAAAAAATAACTTATTTTAATCGGGATTTTTTTAATTCACGAAAATCTTTCTATCAATATTTAATTGAGAATGTTTCCTTTTCAACATGAATACCCCACAAGAGGTTATCTTGAGATGGAAGATAGTGACTAAAGTTTATCTTTCAGTCGCAGATGATTCCACATCTGATTTTATGAACATCCTGTTTATATTTTCAAAAAATCAATCTATCATACCCCATGACAGGTTTTAATGTCAAAAACACTAATTTCAAAGTGCTCTCCAAAAGAAATGATTCTAACTTTTTCCCATTCTTGCAAAGTGAGATTGCTTTTGAAAATGTGTTTCCCATTTCTTCCGGTCTTCCTGATGATCGTGGAAGGTGAAATAGATTTCTCGTCGACAAAAAATGTATTGAAGACCTAGTGAATGCGATGTCTTTTCCGTAAGTCACGAATGATTTCTGGGGAAATTCTTTGAAAACATTCTTTTTTGCCCATTCATCTTTATGAGTTCTTAAATAAGACTGGGAATAGAAAATCAAAACTACCCAATTTAAAATGCAAATTTTCAACTCAGATTTTTTTCTTTTGAGTTAGGCCTTTCAGAATATCTATCAGATGTAGTTCAATGTCCAGCGTGGCTTTAGGGGGAAGTAGTTGTTTCTGTTAGACATTCACAAAAAAAAACCATTTTAATCGTGGATTTTTCAATTCAGTAGTCTAAAGTTTATCTTTCAGTCGCAGATGATTCCACATCTGATTTTATGAACAAATGTTTTTTTTCAACATGAATACCCCAAAGAGGTTATCTTGACGATGGAAGATAGTGACTAAAGTTTATCTTTCAGTCGCAGATGATTCCACATCTGATTTTATGAACATCCTGTTTATATTTTCAACAAATCAGAACATAATTCTTCGGGTAATCCGAATCGTGCGAACAATTTTCGAAGAATTTTAATTGTGGTATAAGTTGTTATGTTCTTGACCTCAAAACATTCAATCCACTTCGAAGTTGCATCTTCAACTACTAAAAAATATTTGTTCAAACATTGCCCAAAAAAATCTACATGGAGTCGGATCCATGCTCTTTTAGGTCAATCCCAAGAAATCAGTGGGGCTTTGGGCGAATTACTGGCATAAACTGCACACGTGTCGCAAGATTTTGCCAAGTTTTCAATTTGATTGTCGATATTTGGCCACCAAAAATAAGACCTGGCTAAAGACTTCATTTTTGTTATGCCCATATGACTAGAATGAAGTTCTTGTAAGATACTCTGATAAAATTTCACTGGTACAATCAATCTTCATCCTCACATTGAACAATCCTGTTCTCCTGTTATTTGGGATCGTCCATCGAAATATGGCTTTAATTCATCAGAAGTACCCTTTGTTGGCAATCCTGTATGGACATAATGTGCTACCTTTCCCAAAAGTTTATTTTTTTATTAATCTAAAATTGATAGCAAACTCAGAATTTTCTAGGTTATTCAAATATGATATTTCATCGCTGTCTTCATCTCCATAAAAATAGAATGAATTGCTTTATTCATCTGTATTTATGGGTGCGGGCGATCAAGACAAGAATCAGCACAGTTCTTATCAGAACTGATATATTTTATTTCATAATTAAATGCAGACAGAATATGTGCCCAATGCTGTAGTCGATTTACTGCAAAAACAGAAAAACCTTTCTTTTCCCCAAGAATAGTGAGAAGTGATTTGTGATCGGTAAACAGTAGAAATTTCCAACCGTATAGATATTGAAAAAACTTTTTAACACCAAATATTACAGCAATATTTTTCAATATGAGAATATGAAACTTCACTAAAATTCAATAAACGAGATGCAAAAACAATAGGTCGTTCTGACCCATCATCATAAATATGACTTATTATTGCACCCAAACCTATGCTTGATGCATCTCTCAGAATCGAAATGGGTTGGAACCAACGGATAAACTAAATGAGTTTTGATACTATCAAAGCTTTTCTGGCACTCAGTTGTCCAGAGCCAAGTAACATTTTTCCTCAACAATCGATAAAGTGGATGTAAAAGAGTAGATGCGTTGGGAATAAATTTACAATAATAATTCACCATACCAAGAGATGATTTCAGTTCTGTGACGTTCGAAGGAATTTTGGATAATTCAATTGCCTCTACTCGTTCCTTAGTTGGGTTTGAACCATCTTTATCGATCACATGACCCATATAATTGATCGATTCCTGAAGGAATGCACATTTTTCTTTCTTAACTTTCAGCCCACAATCTTTGAGTCTTGTTAAAACTTACTCCAATTTTTTAATGTGTTCTTCATCGTTACTACCAGTAATCAGAATGTCATCTATAAATGAGACGACTCCCGGTATGAAAAGTATTTGTTCTCATAAATTCTGAAAGAGAGATGACGCGCAGTGAATTCCATACGGCAGCTTTTCATAAGAGAATAATCCATTATGAGTGGAAATGGTAACTAATTTAATGGATTCATCGGTAAGATTTATTTGTTGATAAGCTTCGGACAAATCAATTTTGGAAAAATTTTCGCCACCTTGTGATTGACTGAATAGATATTCTATTCCTGGTAATGGGTATTGTTGTATCTCCAACTGAGTATTGAGAGTAATTTTGAAATCGCCACATATTCTGAGACTACCATTCTTAAATGGGAACAATCGGCGTTGCCCATTCTGAGAACTCTACTGGAACGAGGACATCATTTTTGACCAAATGTGCAATTTCTTGTTCTATTTTAGGTTTAAGAGCAAATGGTACCGGACGTGCTTTGAAAAATTTTGGAACATAATCAACCTTCAGTTTCAAAGATACTTCGAATCCATTGAAAGAACCCATTTTGCCATCAAGATTATCTACATTTTGTTTCACCAGCTCATCAAGTTTAGTAGAAGGATCTATGAAAAAGTTGTTTTGGAAATTTTCTACTTTACAAAATCCTAGATGCAATGTTTTCAAACCATTACGGCCCATTGAAGGAGGGCCTCCGTTTTGAATAACATGTTTTTTCAATACAGTTTTGATTTTATCGAAAACAATATTCAGAATAATATATCCAATTGGTTTGGAAGTGATAATCACGTAAAGATAAATCATTTTGAAAAAGTTTCTTATCTCGGAAATACTTTGTATACAGCTTTTTCGGAATGATTGCATGAGCAAAGCCTGAGTCTGCTTCGAAATTTATCGGAAAATTTTCCACTGTCAGATTGACATAAATGGGTTTGACATTTCCTTTCCCAAATTTCAATTTCACTGAGACTGAAAATATTTTCAATTGCATCATCATTATCAGCCAAAAAATGTTGTGCATTAAAATTTTTGCACATTGGCGCTAAATGGCATTTTACACCACACCTATGACATTGACATTACGAGAATAACATTCCGTCAATTTGTGATTTCTGCAACCACAAACCGAACATAAGTTATTCGAAGCAGAATATCGTTCGTCATAATTACGGCCCCTCAAATGTCCTCGATAATGTCCTGCTGCATATTGATGGGATCCTCTTGAATTTACCCGAATCGAAGATCGTTCGTGCTTGTTGAAACGTAGTTCCTCAACTTTCACCAATAAAGACGATGTCATAGGTGTTTTATTCATAGTTGTTCTCCTTGATTGTTCAGCCAGTGCTGACTCTTTCATCAAAGTAATACTTATAACCTTAGACTTTGATAAACTATCCTTACTGGCATCTCCTTCGAATAACTTATCCATTATCTTATTTTCTCCCATTCCAACAACGAAAATGTCTCTCATAACTATGTCTAACATGGCCGGACTGAACTTGCAGTTGACCGCCAAACTTTAAACCTCAGCTGCCCAGTCGGAAACCCTTTCGGTAGATTCTTTTCTGGCGTTGTAGAACTTTCAACGTTCGGCAAACACCGATTTCACTACAGAAAAATGTAAAAGTAGTAGTTCATTCAATTCTGCAGAACTCTCCTCCTTGGGTGCTTTAGGTATACATAAATTCTTCAGAAGTACATAACATTCTCCATTCAAAGTATCCAAAAGAAAAGCTCTTTTCCGTGCTTTTTCTGTGATATTGTTTGCCAGAAAGAACTGGTCCACTCTCCCTGAGAATACGGCAAAATCGGAATGTTTAAGATCAAATGATCCCACAAAACCCAACACTGCTCATTTTGATGGGTGATCTCATAATCCTCTCTCATTGTTAAATTCATTTGAACTCACTCAAAAAATCAAAGATGTTGTGGTGCCACCAAATTCCATTTTGTTGTCCTTCGACGTGGTTAATTTGTTTCCTAGTGTCCCCCCTGAAGATTGTATCAGGTTAGTAAGAGAGCTATTATTTAAGGCAGATGTTCCTTCATTTCATGTCCTCAATTTATGCAGCCTGTTGAACACTGTTTTACAACAAAACTTCTTTCAGTTTAACAATGAATTCTTTGCACAAAATTCTGGCCTAGCTATGGGTAGTAATTTGTCCCCAGTTCTAGCAGAAATTTTTATGTCTGATTTAGAACATAACCTCAAACTCTTTCCTTTATTTCACAAAATAAGTTTTTGGTACAGATATGTGGATGATTGCATTGTTCTTTCAATGGGAATCTTCAAGAAGTAAATCTGATGTTAGAATTTTAAATTCCTTACACTCCCGGATACAATTTACTATGGAAATAGCAAAACAATTCTCCCTTTTTAGATTTAATGTTAAATATCAACGATTCTAAATTAGATTTTTCGATTTATAGTAAACCAACTCATACAGATACAGTAATTCCCTTTTCTTCTTGCCACCCCAATTCCCATGAATTCGCAGCGTTCAACTCTCTTTGCCATAGACTATTTAATATCCCTCTGTCCCCTGAAAGTTTCAATATTGAATGGAATATTATTAAACAAATAGGTCAAAACATTGGTTTCCCCCCCTACTTAATCAACAGAATTCGTGATAAACATCTAATCAAATCCCTCAATCGCAGTTTAGTTCCGATGAAAAAAACCAATAAATATTGTTCTATTCCTTATTTAGGCAAAGTTTCTCTTGATATCTTGAACATTTTCAGACGTTTCGGTGATGATATCAATTTCTCCTTTTACACTACGGATCCGATTTTCAAAATGTTTGTCAATACGAAAGATAAAGTACCTCTCTCCCACAAATCAGGAGTCTACAGAATTTCATGTTCACAGACTGATTGTGTTGCCCAATATGTCGGTCAGAGTGGTAGAAAAATTAAAACAAGAGTTGGTGAACATGTTAAACTGATTGAGAGTTCTAGAAACCCACACATAGATGATTATAATACCAAAAGTTCATTTGCTAACCATATTCTTAATCACAACCATAGCTTTGATATTGAGACTGATTTAGATATTTTACATGTTTGCCAAAAGGGCTCTTCACTAAATTTCCTTGAAATATTTGAGATCAATGCTGTCATAAACAATCGGAGCGTCATTTCCTTAAATGAACAAGTACAGTTTGATTGTCGAAAGTTTTTTAATTCCCTTACATTTCATTAGAACTTTTTCCTGCCTCGATCTCCGATAAACCAATTGTTCTATGTCATAGTGCATTTGTTCGTTTGGACAGGTGCTATTCCTGTTTGCTCTGTGGTGTTGTTTTCCTTTTGTCAGTACAAGTTGCACTTCGGGGTGTTCTGTTGGAATAACTAGTCTGTCACATACATACTGTTCTTTATTTTGATACATAATTGTTCTACTCTTATAGATATATATAAATTTGTAAATATGGATAGGTGACATCTGAGCTCTACGCATGGTATAGTAACCGCTTTGGTTTTGCTTTACATCCAGTTCAATTTTGTTCCGTGCATGGAGTTCACTTATCGTCGTTCCATGGCTAGGTTTGACAATTCAGTCTGACAGATGGTTGGCTCTTTGGGTGCTGTCAATCACCGCCATTGCATCTATTGTTTCCTCATGTCGTCAATTCATTTTGCATCGGCTAAAGTATTTAGTCCTCCCAAATTTAAATATGGGACACAGCCCTTGAAAGGGAAATCCCAACTTTCCATATGGTCTACGTTATGAACATTGGAATTAAATAATTTTATAACTTTAACCTACAAAATAATTTTTTCATCTCCATGTAAGTAGCACTTATTGTATTACATTACCCATGTAACTAAGTCTACATTCCTCTTTTATTGTAGAATACTTTTATATATGCTGATGATGAACCTATAGAGGTTCGAAACATGTTCACCTAATCGATGGTATTGATCTAATCGATTGTTAATATTATATTGTGGAGACGACTTCGTGTTTTTCTTCTTCATAAAATTATACCACTCCACTTCGAGATACAATGGACTTCTACCACAGGTTAACATATATATAGTTTTCCCAATATCAATTGCAGAAGCATAAGAAAGTCTTGCGGTGAAATCCTGTGAACAGCAGTGACGGAGATAACTTATTTTATTTAGGTATTTTAAGATTTTAAAAATACTTCATAAATGATGAAAAATGAAAAAAAAAATAAAGATAAGCTTTTATTTATACAAATACATTAAGAAAGAAAAATAATTTCTTTCAACTAGAAACTAGAATATTCTAAAACGTATTTCGATCAGCACACACCGAAACCACAGACGCTACTGGTTAATAATCTCTCAGAGCTATTAAAACACAAATATAACGTGTGATTCATGACCTCCCATCGTATAGACACACCTGCGAGCATCGATGTCTGACTTGAGTGGCCCAGACGAATCGGTTGTAGAACAGACAGCAGTCATTCAAGTCCACGTTGACCAGCGGGCTCTTTGTGCCGACGGAGACTGTATACAAGTAGTACAGATTATTTTTCGTTCCGTTTCTTCGCATATACGCTCGTGTTAGCGAAGTGAGTTTTCATTAGCTCCCTATAGAAACAGCTTCTGCAATTGATATTGGATGGACTATAACAACCACCATTATCCAAACTTTCGCCTTCGCCAAAAAATAACCCCTGACGCATTCACCATATATTATTATCACGACCGCCATCATCCTCACCTCCGCCTCCGCCAAAAACCACCCCCTCACCGAATTCGCCAAAACCCACCCCTAAGGGTTGCAAAATAGGGGATGAGTTCGAATCGGCATAGTCTATCCACTAACGTTGTAGTTGACCAATCAACTTGAACCCCATCAAACAGAGTTTGTACACTCGCCCAAAGATGCCGCTTCTCCATGACTTCTCCAGAATCCAGAACCTCCCTTCGAGTATTTTCTGTGTTTTATCTCGTAAAATATGCAACATATGCACTTCAACATGATGAATGGACAATTACGACAAAATTGGAGACAAGTTTTCTCTAACCATTGATTCAACAAGCCCGCAGTTATTACAAATGGATGCTCGTCAATATTCCATCACCGACCATCGAGATTCCAAGTGAAGCAATCCTAACCTCTAAATGTCAAATATATTTGGGACGTCAGCAAATGATAAACAATTCAAATATCTATAACATTACGAGATGTTTTGAGTGAAATGGAATTAGATATCAAAGTAAATGATAATCTATGAATCAGGGTTTCGAATGTACGGAAAATATTAGGATTTAATTTGTTTCCTCGAAAATTCCTAAAGGAAAATATTTTAAACTTGGTACACTCATCAAGGTTTATCAACGTGCTAATTTGAAGTTATAATTTTTTACGATGGTATGTGGTCATATTTTCTTGGACAAGTGAATGGACAAGTGAGCGTTTGCCATCAGGTCGGCTCATCGATACTCAACCTAAAAGTCATAACATTCCATGTGCCTAAAAGTGGGGGTTTCTGAGATAATTGAGGGGAACTGAAGGTATGTCCTTAGTGGAGACATACTTTCTTATATGCAATGATTGCATATTGCTAATTTCTTACAACATATCGGAATATCTGTCAACCTCTTGAACATTTTTCGATGTTGGGAGAATCAGAAACATAGTATGGGTGGGTCAAAATGAGACCAATAACTCCATCTCCCCACTCATCATATCATACTTTCTTGCATATATATTATAATGATGGTGACGGATGTAGGAGAACAAAAATAATGACATAAGCGTTCTGTCATTGTCAACTACATATGTGTGCCAATATTCACAAGTGAAAAATCAATTATTTCCTATTTTTCTACCCGTAAGGGTAAATAATTCCATGCAAAATCCAGATGTGATCAACTATGAGGTATACCCTATCTAATGAAGAGAAAATCATCCAAATCGAAGAACTCAGTACAAAGTTATGCCTGATAGAATCGGTAAACGGACCAGAATTCAGAGGGTGAGTGATCAATATCCTTCATTTTGCTACCTTTAGGGGTGGATTTCATCTTTTGAATTCAAATGTTACCAGTTTCGAAGTACATTCTATCCACGTAGGAAGAATCATTGGAATCGGACGTCTCGGTGAAAAGTTATGCGTGATCATACATAAAAAAATATACGCGTCGACGAACCTCCTCCGTTTTGGTTTCGCGGTTAAAAACGTTTCAGACAATAAAAACGAAATACCTCGAATTATTCCCCTGGCAGTTTTCTAGGTAGAATATTCCCACTATAATAATGTTTTGCTTAGCCGAAACGTACAGAGATGATTTGAATTGGAAATTTCCATCCGTTCTAGAAATGTCAAAAAAAAACACGTGAATTTTGCGCCCAAAAACTTTGTTTATTATTATTCAATTCAATTATTCAATTAGTATTATTCAACTGCATCCACATATAAAAAGGTGAATTCATAGTCAAATTATTGAGTGTTGTTGACGGATGGAAAACGTCGGGAAGTAATGAATATGAAATGTACTGGGGTTTCTTCAGGAATGAAAGTACATAAGATAAACATGAAGATTTGAATACACAAAGTCTAAGCGATTAGACGGAGGGATAATAATCAGAGAATACTGGATAGTGATTATATTATTTGGGTTTCCGAAATATCAACTATTGTTCGGTACTGATATACAAAAAAGAAAAACTATTTCAATAATAGCTTTCTTGACGATGGAAATCAACCCATGAAAGTCTTATATGACAAAAATAACAATGTTGAAGCAATATGTTCAAAATGATGATAGCTGCATTTTATGGTAGCACATCTGAGTGCCCGTAAATCCTGTTTTACGATTATATCGAAACATTATGGAAATAAAATTTCATAACAAAATGCGCATCTTAAAATATTGTCATGATTGCCTAGAATCTGAGAGCATATAATATTATGAAGAAAATTTTGTTATTTTGAGATTGCTTGAGTTTAATATGGAATAGTAATCTACAATCAAGTATTATCGTTCACCAGAACATGTTTGAATTTTCATAAACTCTCTCATATCCTAAATTGAAGTCTGATTTTATAACTAAGCAATATAATGCCCATATACAAATCTTGGAAAAAAAACTTTTCATATGAAATTGGAATTCGAAAATGTATATACCGGGTGACACAGGATATCAGGCCACCCCTGTAACTTCTGCATTCGTGAACAGATTTTTCTGAAATTTGGTACAGTTATATAAGCAATCATTTCGAGTTTGATCACATTACAATCCGAAATGGCGGACTTTAGGTTTTTCTGGAAATGCCAGTAATTTGTTTTTTCAAATAGAACACCCTGTATATCTTTACATATTCAAGTTCAACAGGTCAAAACAAGTCCAAACCTCATGTCAAATGTCAGTTTTTTGAAACAATTGAAATTAAAATTGGTGTTTTTTATTTTGCCTCGCGGATAAATGAGATTCGGTCAAGGCTATTCACAATGAGTCGCACATACTAGAGAAACATAATTTTTTCTGAAAAATTATTTTTTGTGTCATTTATTGATGAATTAATTCAGTCACATCACATTTTGATCAATTTTTTTTTCAAATGAAACCCCTATGGGCCACCTACCTGTCTCTCTGGAACATTCATTGAGGAAAAAAATTACATATCATTTTTGTATTCCGGTGCAGTAACAAATTGTATACATTCAAAAATCTAGAACTAGTTCATGAGCTTCCTTGCAGTTCGAATAATTTTTCAACTTAGTAAGCTGTGGAAAACAACATTTCGGAATCTTATCAACTAACTGTGTTTCACTGTCATCTTTCATTTCAACTCTCAAAAATCAGTTAACTTCCGGGAATTAGTTTAGTAGGAATGTAAAATCAAAATTATAGGTTCACAAGAAGTGAACAGGTTGATATGTTATCAATTTACGGAGAATGTCTTGAAAACATTGTCGCCGCTTGTCAGTTATACGCTGAACAATACCCATATAGAAGACACCCACGAAGAACCTTTTTCAAAAATGTGGAGAAAAGCTTTCCAAAAGAACCCAACAATGGGGAAGATGATCGTAAGTGAGGAGGCAGAAATGAAAGTTTTGCTTATGTTGATTTTGATCCAACCGCTTCGACGCGGGAATTGGAATACCAATGCAATGTCAGTCGAGAAAACTTAAGAAGAATCAAAACAAAACACCTTTATCGTGCTTATGAGTATAACTCACACAATTAGTTGACAAGATTCAGAAATTTTGTTTTCCACAGCTTACTAAGTTGAAACATTTGTCGAACTGCCAGAAAACTCATGAACTGGTTGTAGATTTTTGAATTTATACAATTTGTTATTGCACCGAAATATAAAAATGATATGTAATTTTTTTCCTCAATGAATGTTCTAGAGAGACAGGTAGGTGGCCCAGAGGGGTTTCATTAAAAAAAAAACATTGATCAAAATGTGATGTAACTGAATTGATTAACGAGTAAGTGACACAAAAATAATTTTTCAGAAAGGTGTTTTTGTTATGTGCGACTCATTGTGAATAGCTTTGACCAAATCTCATTCATCCACGAGGCAAAATAAAAAAACAATTTTAATTTCAATTGTTTTAAAAAAAAAATGACATAGGGGTTTGGACTTGTTTTGACCTGTTGAACCTAAATATGTAAAAATATACAGGGTGTTCTATTTGGAAAAACGAAGTTGCTGGCATTTGCAGAAAAACCAGAAGTCCGCCATGTTGGAAAAATCCGTTCACGAATGCAGAAGTTACAGGGGTGGCCCGATATCCTGTGTCACCCGGTATAATGACTTTGCAATTTTCCATAATTGAGTTGAGAATTTGAAGCCAATTTCTATCGATTGAGAACATATACAGTTTTGGTACACCTGTATGGAACCATAATTACTAGTTTCCACTACACCATGACGTCATCCGCACAAATATCAAATTTACAACAAATGCTCGAACTGAGCTCCTTGGGTTAGTTGACAATATCCAAGACGTCTGATGAATTCTTGGGTTACGTTTGACAACATCTCTGGCGTAATTCGTGGAATTTCAGTTCGAATTCTCTCTTCAAGGTCTTTCAAATTGGTTGGTCGATTTATGTGGACTTTACTTTCCGAGAGAAAGAAAACCATGATAATTAAATCTGGGGACCTAGCAGGCCATTCAATCTGGCCGCGTCGTCCAATCCAGCGATTGGGAAAGGTTTCATCGAGAAAATCTCTAACCACTCGAGAATAATGTGGACCTGCTCCATCCTGCTGGAACCAAATAGTAGAAACTATTCGAACAGGTTGATTGATGTCTGAAAATGTTACAACTAAATATGGAACTCCATAAGTTGGTAACATTTCCAAATAATTTTCACCCGTCACAGTACCGTCAATGAAATATGGATATTTTTCATTAAAGATGTCGCATACTTCTGCCATATTCCTTCTACGATCGCCGTAACCTGAGATCATCAAAACTTCTATACGCTGTTTTTCTGACAGCACCATTGTAATTTCAAATAATTTCTTTTAGGGCAATATTTTTCAGAAACGTATTATCGAAGACTCAAAATCAATATGCTACACAACAAATCAGTTTAAACGAAGTGGAGTGAATGTATGATGAAATTAAATACTCCAAATCATCTCCACGAAATTTACTGAAATAAGGACATGTTTCGGAGTTTCGAAGCTCCATTTTCAGCTGATACCTGAAATGTTGTGGAGGAATAAAAACAATAACTTTGCTGACCAAAATATATGTTAATTTTTATGTTGTTATTCCTCCACAATATTTCAAGTATAAGCTGAACATGGAGCTTCAAAGCTCCAAAACATGTTATTATTTCAATAAATTTTGTGGAGATGATTTAGAGTATTTAATTTCATCAAATCAATTCAATACTGACATATGCAAGGTAACAAAAATTATTGCCTGGTTACTAAGGGCTCCCAGATGTTTTCATAGGCTACTTAAATTTGGCAATATATTTGTACTAACTACTGAGTGATTCTCAGGTTTTCATTGCAAAATAAATAATGGAAAAAAAAACTAAGATATACTGTTTTTTTTTTTTATACTCGGTATGCATATGACATATGTGGTATGGTTGAACGCAGAAAAATATGGACTTCCAAATTTTGATATGAATATATACCTTTTCAATTTAGAAAAGAATATCGATGACGTCATATCTTGTAAGATGGTGGCAAAAAAAATATGTTTTTGATAAGGTTGAAAACTAAAATACAATATATATATATATATATATATGAAAGTAATTCACCGACACTCCAATCTGCCAACTCTCCCCTCCTACTCGCCGCTGCTTTACTCTAAAGTCTGAGGGATTATGGGTGCTGAAACCGTATTCGTGGTGGACATTTGGGAGGGAGTTGGTTTGGCGCAGATTGAGGGAAATAAGATGTTTTCAAGTTTACGCCAATCGTCGCGAGTATTGAGGAAAATGAGGCGCTTTTCTATCTTAAGTGCTTCACGGACTATTGTTGTTTGTGGAATTCACTCGGTGACGGTTGTTTTTGTAATCCATGAAATGCCCTGATTTCCCATGATATTCAGATAGTGGAGAGGAAGAGTATGCTAGTCGAACTTCAAGTACATGTTCGTGAATACTTCTAGTTATTCGCCTGTGAGTTTGGCCAATATACGTCTTTGGAGATTAGGAAGACGGTATTTTAGCATGATCATTTTTTCCCAGAATTTTGCTGAAACAGGCCATGTAATAGATTTCAAAATCAATAAAATAATCGCCACCGAGACTTTGAAAACATGAATTATACGTGAACCCCTTGAGATAGAGAATTGCCGTGATACTCGACGTAAGTAGACTATGAATACTCTTTCACTACCCGCAATATACCGATTGAGACTTCGGCGTCAAATCACGAAATCATGACGTGTTAATACCTGAAGAGTAAACAGATTGAGGCTTCAGTGTAAAATCACTTCCTTCGTTCATTACATCATATAAACACGGAATGAACTGATTGATTTTTACAGTTATTTGGGCAGTATACATTTCTCAGGCTACGAAAACATGGCAGTAAATGAAGTGGAGGAATACGCGTTTCCAGCGATTATTGTGATATGTAACAGAGACAGTTAAAGGAGTAGTTTCATCGGTAAGTTTTGTTTTTCGTTATTTTTCAATTTTTGTAGGGATGATATAGATCGTATCAGTATAGAGATCTCACTCTTTGGTTATTCGTTGAAGGATTTTAGTTCTGTTGTTCCGAGATCTCCGATTTTTCTGAACAATTGGCGATTGTCGATTTCTGGTGTAGATGCAATAATTATATGTACATGTGAGGGTGAGTTTTCAAATTATGTTGGGTACATTTTGTTCGAATTGGTAATGCCGATTTTATTGTTAACGATAGTTCTCTTAAATGAATGGCTTTTGAAAATTATATTTTTTTAGTGTTGCATTCGATTCGAAAACGACCATTTCTTTGCTAAGAACATAATGATTTATGTTTTAGTTTTTAGATTTTCAGGTGTATTTTATACTGAAGATTTTTTCTATGGCTGCGTAGAAGTTACTGTCCCCCTTCTTCCGATCTTGAGAGGTTGAAAGATGAAAAATATTTTGTATTTCATCATTTCGAATTATCCATCCATGTGGGGCTGTATGCGCAAAATCTCAGATCTCAGATCAGATAACTTCTGTTTGTGTCTCAAAATCTGCTAATGTACGGAATCACTTATCCAGTATCTTTGGAAGTAGTTACTATTATCAATCAGCAATTGAGTCAATGACGATATCGTTTTTTTTTCTGGATCCTTCAATTCACGAAAAAAAAACAACACAATTAAAAGTCTGCTAGAGTAGCACCTCACTTATCCAGAATCCTCATTGATGAAGAAAATTACATTACAAAAATTAGATTACTGCATACTGTATACATATAGTATCGGTGTAAATACTGAATGGAATGGTATGTTTGAATATTCAACAGTACCAAAGGCCTGACTCCATTAGTGTATGTATGAAAACAGTTTTTTTGTAGATAACTGGCCGAGTTGATAGGTCGGTAATCGTTGACCAAACTTTGACGAACTAGGGCAACCAACTGTCAATTGTATTTCACGAAATCAGTGAATTCAACGAAAAAACAATCTCAATAATTCACGATCAGAAGAATTAATTTGAGTTGACGGTATGACTTATTCTTAAATCATTCGGAAGCCAAATCCCCTGCAATCTATTTGCTTGATTTGAACGGATCCTGAGATAAATTAACGAGAAATCTCACAGATGTAAAAGCTATTTCTTTCCTACTTCACTTTTTAAAAATACTCTCAGTTTCATCCAAACCCCGAAATGAGAAACCTAGCATCCGTCGTTGAGAATATGAAAAACAGTTTCTCTTTATACTGACTTGAAATCTGAATAGTCCTCTCAGTTAATTGTATGCCAATAAGATATTCATTTATTCATTTATTATTCATTCATTCTCCATACAGACTATTCTCATTCTCATTCTCATTCTCCACTTACATGGATAAATTGTGAGTAAATACACTATAATATTAGCTATTATATAATGATCATAATTACTAAATTATTAATTACTAATACCAGAATTGTAGGGAGTCGTCCAGAACACTGGGTGGTTCTGTAAAATATATATTCAGTTTCACAGAGTTAAATTCAATATTTGTTCTAGCATTTTTTTACGAAAAATAGTACGATATGGTACAGTTATGTCACGATGAGGAGAATGGGTACTCCGACCCAAATATATAAGTACAATCCCTCCAGAAATAACAAAAGTATTTTGATATTGTGGAGCCAGTGTTTTTAATTTCGATGAATAATTCATAAACTCAGATCGTGATCATCATTAGATATCGATTTTCAATCAATTATCAGTCAAATTGCATTATGACGCAATATACTTATAGTTGTTGAATTTTATGTAAATTGGATTAGTGAAAGTGGATCAATGCTATTATGCTATAATAATCATATTCAAATTGGAAATCATTCTGCCAAAAAAAAACTCGTGTGCGGCAGGATACATTTTTGACGCTGAGCATATTATTCCACTATTGTTTCTCTGTAATGTATATTAAAAGTTAATAGTAAACACTTAACAAAAATGTAAACAGTTGTTATACAATTTTATTTACTTTTTTTTCTAAGTTCGAATAACACATACTTGTGCACTTTCCATTCTTCGAATTCCCATTGCAACTCGCAAGAATGAAATAAAACAAACATCTGATATAAAACAAAATCAAAATATAACAAATATATTTTCTACTTTCCTCCAAAAGCTTACATGCGCGAAAGAAATATCCAATTCCACAACGCTCATGAGCTACAAATACACGAATAATTCCTAAGGTCAACCGGAGCTGCCGTAAAACGAGGGGCTACCAAGCCAGAGGTCCAGGGATCAAACCTCAACACGACCATTTTTTTTCTCTCTATATTTTTCCTTCTGAAAGTTGACGTTTTCTATTTCATCACATTTGACTGTCATTATACCATGCAATACTAAACCTATATATCCTTTTTCCAAACTCCTCCGCCACAATAAAAGGAATGTTATTCCTGATAATACTATTCGTTATACAGGGTGTTATGTAATAAGTGTCTGATATTCTACAGGACGATTCCTCACTTATTTATGAGGTGAAAAGTTCATATACAGTGCGCGTCAAAATTATGGAACAAATTCGATATTCCGCAAGCCATGTAATTTTGTCAAAAATCCTAAAAAAGGTCGATTTTCATTTTAAAATGCCGATTTTTTTATGTATATTCTAAAGAGGTTATGTCACTGGTTTTGACATGGTGACGTAATCATGTAAATTTTAAATTGGAATAGCGATCTTGTGATACACTCATCTGAAAGGCCTTTCATACTGCATTCAATGATAATAATTAATTAGATATTTTTTACAGAGTGAACAAATTAACTATTTATTTAATTAAGAGATAATTCATATTCAAAAAATAGACAGTTAATAGATTTGAAATCTCATCCAAGCCTTTGACAATAAGCAAATCTACGGACACATTCCTCTTGACATTGCGAATAACTTCCAGAGTAATTCTGTTAATTTCGATCCTAATTCGATTTTTCAACTCTTGTTAGATTTTCCGGCCTATCTACATAGACCTTCGATTTCAAATAACCCCATAAGAAAAAATCCAGGGGCGTAAGATCTAGAGATCTTGGGGGCCACTCTATCGGTCCGCGTCTACCAATCCACCTCCTAGGAAAACAGTTATTCAAAAACTAGCGAACATCACGTGCATAGTGCGGGGGTGCACCATCTTGTTGCAACCAAATACTTTCATTTGGTGAGTTAGGATTGTTGGCGTTTGGAAAAATATTTTTTTTTTATTATTACATAATGATTATGGAATTCTTGTTTTGTCATCGGTCCTCGATATGTGTGACAAATTTCAGATTATTCGGAAGATTGGAAGTAGGTGAATATTTACTTCCAAGATTTTATTACATTGTGAGTTATTTAGTTACAAGTAAAGATAATAAAAGCGTATTAAAAGATGCAAAATTTTACTTTTTTGAGCCAAGGCTCGATCCCTTGACTGCCCCGGCAGACTAGTGAGTCAGTGCTCTACTACACCAATGGATCCTTTCCAAATATCAATTGTTAGCTATTTCCTAGTCTAAAATGGAAACAAAAGACAAACACAAATTGATGCCATAATAGGCAAGTTAGTGTCAAATAAATGTCAGTTGAAATATCAACAAATATTCTTTACAAATTCTAAGTGAAAAGGTTCTTAAAGTAAACTATGGCTACTTTAAGTGAAACCCAATTTTAATTTTCATTGGATGCGGAGATAGAACCAGAACTCAGCAAGAGGTATGCGACTTGTTCAATGCGAAGTATCCAAATAGACCTATCAGTCGTTCAACAGTCAGTAAGATTGAGAAAAAATTTAGAGAAACTGGTCATGTCAAACATATTCCGAATGCTGGACGTCCTAAAATAGAAGAAAACGTGAAACTTGATGTTCTATTGGGTGTAGAGAATAATCCTCACGATACTTCACGACAAATTGCAGCAGACTTCGAAATATCCCAAAGTTCTGTATTACGTATTCCAAAAGCAGAGAAGTACCATCCATACGAAGTACAGCTACATCAACAACTCAATGATGATGATCCCGATCGCCGTGTGGAGGAAATAATGCAGGACTTGTGTAACCGCAATCCACGTTTTGTAAAACAAATTATGTTTTCCGATGAGGCAACGTTTTGCCTAAATGGTTCAGTAAATCGTCAGAATTGCAGATATTGGAGTAGGGATAATCCTTACTGGATGATGGACGGGCATACTTGATACCCTCAGAAAGTCAATGTTTGGACAGGGATAATAAACGACAGGATTATTGGCCCGTATTTTTTCGAAGAAAATCTCACAGGGGAGCGTTACTTGGAATTTTTAAGAAATGAACTCATACCTAGCCTTGCCGATATTTTTCCAAACGCCAACAATCTTAACTCACCGAATGAGAGTTTTTGGTTGCAACAAGATGGTGCACCCCCGCACTATGCACGTGATGTTCGCGAGTTTTTGAATAACTGTTTTCCTAGGAGGTGGATTGGTAGACGCGGACCGATGGAGTGGCCCCCAAGATCTCCAGATCTTACGCCCCTGGATTCTTTCTTGTGGGGTTATTTGAAATCTAAGGTCTATGTAGATAGGTCGCAAAATCTACAAGAGTTGAAAAATCGAATTAGGATCGAAATTAACAGAATTACTCCGGAAGTTATTCGCAATGTGCAAGAGGAATGTGTCCGTAGATTTGCTTATTGTCAAAAGACTGGTGGATGGCATTTCGAACATCTTATTTAACTGTTCTATTTTGTTGGATATAAAGTTATTCTCTTATTGAAATAAAATATAAATTTTTGTTCACCCTGTAAAAAATATCTAATTAATTATTATCATTGAATGCAGTATTGAAAGGCCTTTCAGATGAGGTATCACAAGACATCTATTCCAATTTAAAAAAATACCGATTACGTCAGCATGTCAAAACCAGTGACATAACCTCTTTAGAATATACATAAAAAAATCGTCATTTTAAAATAAAAATCGACCTATTTCAGGATTTTTGTCAAAAGTACATGGCTTGCGAAATATAGAATTCGTTCCATGATTTTGACGCGCACTGTATAATTTTTAAAATAATGTCGATATATAGAAAAAAATTAGTATTTGGGGATTTTTTTATATGAGAAATTCAAATTTAATCTTAGTTTGGCCCTCACTTGTAGGGGGCGCCTCCTACAGGACTTTGTCTCCTTTGGGGAGGAACAACTTTGTCGTGCATGTATGTATCACATTTTCTAGAAAAAAAATCGATTCTCTATCATTGTTACGTGAAAAAGGTATGCATTTCAGAAGTCACTACTAGCAGCCGTTTTCGAAATATTTCGATTTAAATTATTCGATGCATTTGTTTGTCAAAAAGTGAAACAATTTGATAATTTTTTTTATTCAACAATAAACAACAATTTCTCATTGATTCGCGCACTCTTTGGGAAATTCCTGGAGTATTTTGAATCATTCTACAATAGTTAATTATTCGATTACTGAATTTTTCTCCATTTTGAATAGGTGTCTGGTAAACTAGGGGGCCATGATTGAGGCCCTCACCGACCTATCCAACGGTTGCAGAAAGTTTGATCTAAAAATTCTCGCGCTTGGATGCTAGAATGTGCCGGGGCACCGTCATGCATAAGCCTCATTTTATTTCGTAGTCTAAGCGGCATATCTTCCAGTGAAATATGTGAATATTTTTCAAGAAAATGACGATATCTCTCCCCGTTCAATCTTCCCGGAATATAGAATGGACCTATGAAAAAATCTCCAAGGATTTCTGCCCACACGTTAAGAGAGAACTGTTCTTCGAAATGTGATTCCTGTATCGCATGGGGGTTCTCCTCTGACCACAAACTATTGTTGTGAGAATTGCGTATAGCGTTGCGTGAGAAATTAGCTTCGTCGGTTGACAGGATTTGATTTTCGAATGGAGGATTCTGAATAAGGCATTGGAGAAACCAACGACAGAAGTTGATACGTAACAGAAAGTCACGAGGGAGTAGTTCCTGAACTCTTTGAATATGGTAGGAATATAACAAATTATCAATTATAATTTTCCATACCAGAACATGAGGAATGTTTAACGTCAGCGCTGTTTTTCTGGAGCTCATTTCCGGGTGTTCTCCTACCAGATTAAGAACTGATTCCTCGGTTTCTGGGGATCTTATCGTCCGATGTGCACCCGATAGATGACTGGCTTTCTCAAAACTTCCTGTTTCCCTTAACCGAGCGTGAATTCTTGAAAATGTTTTTGAAGTAGGTGTGGTGCAGTTCGGATAACGTTTCTGATACAAACGTCTAGCCTCATATGCATTTCCGGTAGCAAGTCCGTATGTAAAATGTATAAAATTTTCTAACAAATAATCACAATAATATTGAAAAAAACTATTCAACTATGCGTAAAGATATAATTTTGGACATGACAGTACAAAAAAAACATTGGAATACATTCACTAGCCTACTTGATACTTTTATTTTCAAAGAGTTCGCGAATCAATGAGAAGAAGATTGGATGTATCGAATAATTCAAATCAGAATATCTCGAAAACGACTGCTTGTAGCGACTTTTGAAAGGCATATTTTTTCACGTGAACATGATATAGGAATCGATTTTCCTTCTAGAAAATGTAGTACATACATGCACGATAAAGTTGTGACTCCCCAAAGAGACAAAGACCTGTAGGCGGCGCCCCCTATAATTGAGGGCCAAACTAAGATCAAATTGGAATTTCTATATTAGAAATATCCGAATACCAATTTTGTCACACAGACTCGTATATAATAGAAAGAGACACAGACGTGACCATTTCTAGCAGTCAATACGTACCGCAAACAGCGTAAAGGAACCGAACCCCTCAATTCAGTTGACATCAGGATGGAATAATGAAATGAATATCGAATTATGATTGAAATTCCAGTGATATGTCTGCAGTCTGGAATGAGAAATGGGAACCGTTGGAAACTACGGTGAATAATTTCCCTATTTTGCCTATGGCTCCCCACTTCTGTGCTGCTTTGATAAATCTCAATAATCTGAATATTCCAACCCTCATTGTGTCTGATGGAGCACTGAATCCTCTAATGCAAAAAGTTTTATCAGACATTTGAATAATTTTGCTATAATATTAAAAACATAATTGATCGCTGTGTCTCTTCCACAAAGAAAATGAAGTGTAGCTGTCACCTCATAATGAAATACCAAGCACCTGCAAACTTGACAGCATTTTGAGACAGGAGAAAAATTGTAGGATCTCCGATATTAACGAGTACAGTACTGATGTTTTCCTGGAAAAAAAGAATGTATGATGAATGAAAATGGGAAAGTAATTGGTAGGGATTGGTTGGATATATTCTCATCTGAAATATATTTATCAGAAATCTGACACCACTTTGAGAAAAATCACGTTTCATTTAGATGTCTAGTGATATCGTTTGGTACTTCATGAGGATGTAGTGAGGGTAATTCAGATACAGTTGAATGAAATCAAGTATGCCTAGAAATAATTTGACCAAAATATATTACTCCAATGCAAATGTATGTGGAATAATCTTCTGAAAGAAATGAATTCGACTGTATTTTTAGTTGAAGGTTGAGACCCCAGAGACCCGTTGTGGAGCTACAGGTGACAACAAATGAAAGTTGCAAAAAACCTAGTACAAGAAGTAATTTCATACCGTGCCAAAATTCATGGGTTGATATTTGAGATCTTTCAAGACAGAAAAATAATCGTCGGCTGTTTTAATAATAAAGATGATACTTTATTTTCCTAATGACATGGGAAAACATGTACAGAATTTGTCAAAAGTTTCAACTAAAATTTAAGAACTCGGACTAAAGCAACTAAGACTAATATTTCAAAACTCGTCCAGGGAATAAAAACTAGCCTAAAGTTGGTATTTCCTAGGACATTGCTTAAATGATCTCAGTGTTACACATGATTTAATGTTGGCCGGAGGTTTATTGAACAACCTTTTCCCAGTCATAGTGGGTGATCTATATAGAAGATTATTACTTGAAAATGGTACATGTAAGTCATTTTGCTCTCTTGTATTAATGGAGTAAATTTGTTTATTTGTCCTAAAAGTGGTTAGGTTACAAAATATAAAAACACATACTTCGAAAATATATAAACACGGTAAGGTTAACATTTCATAGGTTTAAAGAGAAATTTGACAACTAGTGGTATAAGATACACCAGCGATACAATATATACATACACCATTGAAACAGGTGGATAGCCCCTAGAAACATATTCCGTATTCGGCCTTAGCATAGTATCACATTATCAATTATTTTGCCGTCAGAACTATTCTCATGTTTCTAAATAGAAAGCTGACAGAGTTAAGTTTCGAAATAACTGTCTCGCAGTGTTTTTTCCAGTCAAGACACTCATCAATGTATAGGCCTAGAAACCTTACACATGGTACATTTTCCAAAACTTAATTATTAATATTTACATGAATGGTGGGCACTTGTTCTTGTCTTTTATGAAAATGAATTGACTGAGTTTTTTCTGCATTTGGGTGTGGTGAGTTCATGCAGAACCAGTCATACAGACTAGAAAGAACTTCATTACATGTTTTTTCCAATGAATAGTTAGATTTTTCCGGAATAAGTATGGACGTATCGTCCGCATACAACGTGAAATGTATAGATGGGCTCGCTCTAACGATGTTACTTACGTATATTGAGAAAAATATTGGGCCCACTACTGACACCTACATTGATGTCAAGATAATTCGACTTACAGGTAGTCACTGATCGCTCAGTCGTCATTGGACGACTAACGTACTGGCGACGTGCGTACAGATATGATTTTATCGATTCCAGGGCAAGTCCCGTAACACCAATTTATAATATTCAATTTGTTAGGATGTTATGGTTTACGCAGTCGAATGGCCTGCTTAGATTCCAACAAGGCACTCGCCCGCATCAACCAGATGTGTCAGGTTCATGAAAAAAGAGCACAGCACTGTTTGTCGATTTGTTTGCTTAAAATCCATGCTGGTTATCGATTATTTTATGATTCTGCTAAAAGTGAAGCTCCAATCTCTCCAGATACGCTTATTAAAAAAAAATTGAAAATATGGAGGAAATAGTTATTGGTACTATAAATTTCAACCTGCTTTGGATCACCTTTTTCAGAATTGGAACGACCCTGCCAGTCTTTAGGCAATCGGGAAAATTACCTTTTGAAAACGAAAGGTTGACAAGATAGTTCAGAGGAGATATTATAAAAAAAGACAACCTTCATATAGTTCCATTGGCGTTTGAGGATACACTAAAAATATTGTTTGCGAAGAGTGTGATGGTTCATTAATAGAATCCATAGCAGAACCACATGGTATGTTCTCAATGATATCCATTGATATAATTGCATTCAATAATTTTTTATATAATTTATTAACTGAACAATCAGTTCGCATTCTAATTGGAAATTATTTGTTATTGAAATGGCGTCATTTAATAATTTGTCATAATGAATATGTAATATAACCTCTCGCTGTAAATATTGTTTGATAATTTGTCCTGGGTATTTTGACTTAGATATTTCGTATGCTGGATATTTTGTCTGCGGATATTATATCGAATGGATATTTTGTCTGCGAATTTTTGTCGCAGTGTCAAACGTGGGGGTACTTTATATAATACATAAATAAAAATAATTGTTTTTTCCGTACGATTATGATTTGAGAGTCACATTTCATGTCAGTACTAGCGTATGCCCGCGGCGTCGCCCGCTTGAATATCAGAAAGATCATATTTTCAATACGCTTTTTCGGTTCGATACAAAATACAGTTTTGATAAATATACTAACATTTCTCGTCCCCTTACGAGTTAATTAAGAACATTCCATAGTAGTGCGGATAGAATCTTAAAAACATATTTCCTCAATTCTATTATTTCATATAGCCGATTTTAGGTAATTAATAGATTGAAAAGGCCAAATCCCGACTGACGAAATTACCTTAGATCTTTCTGGTGAATCTGACGTAAATATGACATGAATTTCCCTTCACTAAATTCAGCGCCAACCTATTCCAGGGTAAAATTGCGTCAATTTTGCCAACCATAATTCAGGTTGGGATAATGTAAACTCTATGTATTGTCTCACACTATCTTCAGGTTCAAATTGATACATGGAAGGAAACAAAACAATGCATGATGAAAAAAATTAACAGTTTCACATTTAAAAATTATTCAAATATTTTGAAAGTATATTTAACGATTAGAATTTTGGAAAAAAAATTTATTACGCCCTTGAAATGACATTCTCTTGTAAAATATTTTTCTATTACTGATACTCTTCGAGATATAACCTGTTTCATAATAGGGGTACATTTTACCGCCTAAAGTGCAGAATCCAGACATTGAAACTATTTTCAATCTTTGAAAAAAAAATTATGAAATTGATTTATCTAGACATTTTGAAAACAAACAGATTCAGAAAAAGATAATATGAAAATCATCAGGGATGGTTTCAACCCCTCAGGATACGCAATTTGTAACCTTCATGCAGAATTAAATCAATCTATTAGCGACAATATTCGTGACATGAAATTATCATCAGCAAAAAAATAAAATGACGTATTTTGCCGATTTTTTCAAATTAATAGTTTTGTAGATAAAAATTGACATATTTTTCTTCTTTTATATTCCTGCGAATTCGTCTGTGTGGTTTTCAAGAAAATTCCACTTTTTAATAACATATTTTGATTCGCTTCTAGAATTTGTGAAATATTTGTTAAAATCAATTCAAATAAATGACGATATGTCTACACTACGCGTTTATTAACGTGAGTTGATTGAAAAAAGGCATATTGATTAGTGCAAATGGAATTTCAATCAAAATCTCTCATTTCTTCTTTCAACTTCCAATTGTTTATTCCTCACAGTTCATTTTCGATGATGAATTAGTTGAAACCACCATTATTGAGACAATTTGGCCTATCAGGCTAAATGTCTTGATATTCCAATTTTAGACTCCTTGATTACTTTTTTCCAATACTGGTCAATCTGACGTAAATATGACATAAAATTCAACTAACGCAACCATATGACGTTCGTTGAGATAATGTATTCTTTATGTATTCACACTGAACTTTTTCTAGTTTCCAGTTGAAGCTTCGCAAGAGAACAGTACATTATAAAATTAATTATTAAAAAATTCAAAGAAAAGTTTTAACAGCTTGTGATTTGAATTTTGGAAAATCCTTTTCCCGTACGTACCTGTTATGTATGAGAGTGTTGTGTTAACTTGTGTCAGTTTGGAGTAGTCGGCGTCTGTCTAGGGAAAAACATCATTATGAGTTTTGATTTAATATATTATGTCACTTATGTCAGCCATAAAAAGGTAATATACGTTTAGTTGAACCCATTACTTTTTCTCTGAGAGAACCTACGAGGTCCTACATGATAGTACCTATACTAGGAATGTAATTTTTTTTATTATTCTATTTCAGATATAAATTGTTTCATGATACTTTTTACTGCCAAATTTCAGAAATAAAAAAAAATAATCCTAGGGCAAAACTCGACACTGCTGTTTTTTTTCATTAACAGCTACATAGATTGGAATAATTCAAATATTCAGGGGGTTGTTCTAACACTCTGGGATCCAAGCCCATTATCCGTTATTCCGTTTGCTTACATCCGTTATCCTGTATCCCTTTATCCAGTTTTCCGTTATCCCTTTATGCAGTTATCTCTTCATCCCGTCAAACCATTATGCCGTTATCCTGTTATCCGTTATCTTGTTTTACCGTTTTGCGTTATCCAATTATCCCTTTTCCTCATTATCCCATTATTCCGTTCTGCCGATATCCCATCATCCCGTTACCCTGTTTTCCCAAAAACAGATCTTGACATGTTGCCATGAAAATACAGTGGGGCTCATATAATTTGGTTTTTTAAATGATACATTGTGTTCATGAAGTGGAAAAACATGAAAGATAAACCATTTCCGATAATAACGAAATCACACATCTTCAACAACATTGGTACAATACGAAAGCAGAAATATAAATAGAATATTTATGTTCCAACCTCAAGATCGTTAAAAGGGATTTTACAAATGGACTGAATTATTCTGAGGAATTGAACCCTTATTTGGTAGCACTTGCTTGTCTGTCGATTAAAATCAATTTTTAATTGACAGAATTAACAATTCTTATATGGGATTAAAATGTGGAGGATTTATTTTAGAAATCCCGGGCGTGATGCGAAAAATAATCATCCTGTTCCTGTTATCGAAGTGAAATAAATTTTATACCAGTTCTTAAGTCTCAGCATAAGCTTTCATACCAAAATTCATCAAAATCGATCCGGTAGCTTTTCCGTGATGCTCGAACAAACAAACAGACAATTACAATTTTATAATAGTATAGATGATGTCATAATAATGTTGTACAACATAATATCATATCAAGATCACGAATGAAGTCCATTCCATGTGAAATTAACGTAATATTATCTTCATCATTAAAATTTTCACGGATATCAATGTTTTGAGTTCTTTATCAAAATTTCAGGAAATTTCAAAATGTACAGCAGAAAGTTGGCATTACTTATGTCATATTATTATAAAAACCTCTTGAAATTGAAATATAGAGTCATTTAAATGTTAACAACAATAATATAAATCATATAAATCGTCGTCGAATGAATGATTTGGGGTGTAAAGACCGTCAGTTCACTTATTTGAGCCGCTGACTGACTGTCTCACCACCGCAATAATAATAATGCAGCTGACGATTATTTTTATTATTTTAAAAGTATAGAAATTCAGCTATAAAAATTTCATAGGGTTGAAGTGACTTCATACCCCAACATTTTTGAAATAGTTGAGACCCGTGACTGACGTTTAACCCTATATCTTCAAAACCTGACGATTATTTTAATGTTTTAAATGATCGCAAAAATCACCCCATACATTTTGGCGCGGTATGAACTTATTTGTTGTAATTTTTTTTTTGCAACTTTCCCCTGCTGTTACTTCAGCACTAGAGTGGCTGACGGTCAGGTCTCTCATGTGATAGTGGGAAACAATTATCCTTATGATTTTCAGCCGGTATAAATGACTTCTCCAAAAGCAACGAAACCTCCCGTACTATAAGTATCAAATGTTCTGTAGGTGAATAATATGGGCCATAAGCGAAGTGCTTATAAGGTACAGTCAAATTGATCACAGCGCACACTGTGACAGACATGTGAAACATATTGGGACTGTCAAATTTGTTTTGATAATTCCACGTTAAATTCGTTGTGTTGTGAAATGCACAAAGTGTGACTTCAACGTTTTTCCAAAATTGGCCTAGAAATTGGAGCAGAGTGGAAATGGATAGCTGCTGTAAAAAAAAGGTGAGTGACATAACCTTATATTACGATTTCTCTGCATCAACTTTATTTTTACGATATTATAAGTTTTATGTCAAGAAGGAACAAAGAAGTCTCACTTACCATGCCAAATCAACCAATAAATGGAAAAGTAATCAAAGTGAATTCAGCTCAACTCAACAATGATGCAGAGTATTTACATTTGGAGATGTTTTGAGGGGTGTTGATGATTCAAAGTTTGACTTATAATATGGGCTCGTATTGAATAACTTCAGCCGTTAATTTTCAGTTTTTCAAAATTTCACATATTGTGTTCAAACTAATTCATTTCTTCCCTTCGCAGTTGAAGGTTGGAAAGACATTTTATGTTTAATGCTTTCAGATCCTGTTCTCATTATAATATAAATTTGATTAACTCATAAATATCCTAAATTGTACTCAAATATCGACAATGTTACACATTTCTTTGGGTTTTCACTTGATTTCGAAAACATGGCTCATCGTCTTACTGTCAAATAATTGATGGGTCTCTAGGCGGCACCAGTGTCGTGCATATTGCCGATAGTGGGTAAGAACGTATGGGTATTAGCTGACATGAATCTCAGGTAACAGCTAGTAAAAGTACATAAAAACGTAGCTCGTCTCCATTAAAATATTAAACTTGAATTTTAGATATCTTCAGGAACATTATTCTAAACTGGTAACCATTACTGCCTGACACTTTTCGCGGGTCATAACTTCCAACGTTCAAATCTCAAAATGATCGTTATAGTACAAAATCTGAATTTTATATTTATTACTCATGCAACAATTTAACATCAACATCTGAGTTGCCAGACCTATCCGAAGGATCTTGCATAACCCCAGACATACTTTTGGGGAACACGTATTGTTATTATCGAAATCATGAGTTATTTAACAGAAACATTTTTGAATTGGCGTTCTTAATATAGTTGCAAAAAATATACTTTTGGGAATTTTCAGACGCTCCGGTATTTCGATACTTATTTTTTATCTTCTTCTGCCGCTGAATCGATGGCACTGCAATTGAATGATAATAAGCATGCTTATATTGCTGTAAGGAATTGAACTCGGAATAATTCTTCGAAAAATTCTACTTAGTTAGGGAGCAGAAAGTCAAATAAGGATATTTCGTGTGGAAGTTAATTTTTTTGGTCTCGCCTCGCGTATGGCTGACGTCATCCGAAATGGCTGCCATAGAAAGATAAACCTTCTATCCGATATTCATTGACATACAACAGATTTTAAATTTTCTTATGTTAATGAAAAAATAAAAGATTTGTACAAGTATTGCGTTAAGCCAATATTTCGGGTGATACATGGCTTCAAAGTGTGAAAATCAGAATAGTAAGTGTCAAAATTACCAATATTATGAGGAAATCTGCAACAAAGTATATTTTATAATTATCAGAACTATTTTTTTTAAATTGATTCAAGTATAATATGCTATGAAAAGATCATAAAAACCCAATCCAACCTTAATAACATAAAATCATCTCCCCTAGAGCATTTTAATACTCTATATAAACATTTTTGGGCATTTTCGAGATCATGGAGTCTAAATTTGCGGATTTTTTTTTAAACTCGAGATATTTTCAAAATAACGATGTTTTGATTCATACTCAGCTTCAAAATGGAAGTTGAAGTAATGTTATCCAACCGATTTCAATGGTTTTAGCTTATTTGAAAGATATTTGTATGAGCTGAAAACAATATTTACAGCTTGTATGTTAAAAAGACAACACAAGACGCATCTATGTCACCTAACAGTAAAATAAATCAAATATTGAAGTCGGTAGTGGAACCCATCTGTTCAAGCTCACCAGCTGAATAACTGGTTTGCAATCGTGGATGGAATGGCAGATCTGCAGGCTTTCGATGAAATCATTGACGTACAAACTTGTAAATATCTTGCAAATGTTTAGAGGGAATACTGGTAGTACGATGAAGTTCAAATTGTTTTTGACACGTAATTGTAGGAATCAATAAATAATCTTACTAGAAGTAAGAGGCTCCAAGAAGGTATACCGACACAGTACAATATATGTGACACCACTGATATTTCAAAAATCAATATGAAAAATATATTGTCACATACTCGTAATAACGATCAGTTGACTGCCTACCATGCTCAAAAAATCCTGCTCCATGCAAATCAAGAAGAAGTAGACACAAAAATTGTTATGCATACCATTAACGCAAAGGATGAAGGTGCAAATACACCAGTGTTTGCTGAGGATACTGACATTTTAGTGCCGCTAGTGAGGCGCTCCCCAAGACTTCCTGAGCACACGTTATTTGTGCCATCATTAGGTGAAGTCATTCGCTGTGTGCATTAGGCTGGAGAGGACAGATGAAACTATGACAGCGCCTAGGGTGGCAGGAGTAGGTAACATTCCTGGTTATCACAAGCACAAGCTGGAAGTTTTCAGTTTCTGTGGTCTTCCAGTTCATTCACAAATCACTTGAAAATATTTTACCATACTGATGAATAAACATTATAATTATTATCGTAGTGGCAACGTCACGGTTGGGTAGTATCATAACATACATATAATAACAATGAGCCCTCGCTACTGTTGTATAGTCGATTGCAAAAATCGTACCAGAAATAGTATGTGTAAATTTTATACATTTCCAACGGCATCACATGAGCTGTAGCAAAGAGGTTAGTGTTCTGTTAATCCACGATGTTTCAATCTCTCATTCATTCGATAAATATTTGAGATGTTTTCCGTTTTCCGTTTGATCGCCTAGAAGTGGACAAGTTCCGTGGGACGGTGTTGAGCCGGTGATAAAAAGCAAATAGCGACTCAAACTGCGAGTTCGGAAACGCCTGGACGGTGTTGTGAACTGATCAGCCTTATGGACAGGGGACAGATATACTTTTGATGTTTTTCCAAGTTGTCTATCATACATTGGCATTCTATCAGGACAAAGATAAGTGCTTCGCAGAAGATTTGTGTTTTAATTTTAACGAACTGGTTTCGGTTACAAAAGCAATGGGCCTTACATGTGAACTAATGTTGAATGTAATCCACTTCCAGTACTAAGAGTAAACATCATTACTTGTACGGTATAAACAATACGCAATATTTTGTTGACAATTATACGTCTTAGAGAGTGTTGAACGTGTTAGTATTATTTAGGGGCAGTTCAACGTTCTCACATACTTGCATGGGTAAAAGTGGGATCCCATTTTCAACTGAAATTGTAAACCTCATTCCCTTTCTGATCATTATATTATTTGATAATTCCATTGAATAGTTTTGCTTTGAATATGATGTTATTCAGTGGTTGTCCGTCAGGTTGAACCTAGCCAGGGTTATGAATCTGCGACCTTAATAAACTAACGAGCAAGTATATTACTTGCCGTACGTAAAAGTACACAGAAGTAGCATTACTTTATGATATTCAAAATATCTATAACTTGATATGCATAACCTTCAATGCGGTGAACTATTGTATCAATACACATATTTTTCATCATTCACCTCCTTTTTTCTTTGACACCAAAAAACTTCGATTTATCTGGAACTAGTAGTGAGCACAAAATTGTTACATCGTGGTAGATTATTCAGAAGTTGTTGGAAAATTGAAATTGTTACACAGTGAGTATTGGAAATAAACCAGGAAAACTTCAGCTATCGAGTCACTGGAGGGGATAACCAGTCATTCACACAGCGAATATCAGTCCAAAACATATTTGTAGCACTTGGACCATCAAAAGCTCCAGCATCACCTGAGTTTCATGCACTATCAGGTTATGACAGGCGAATGACTTCCCTTTTGGGGTCAGTTCAAAAAAATTGATGAAGATCCGAACATAGATGCAGCTGACGAATTTCAGTACTTGTATCAAGCTACAATACCCATCAGTTAAGCCAGACAACTAGTTAAAAGTTTTCTTCGGATTGCTGAAAATTATAAAAAAGTAATAGACACTTTGAAATCACGTTTTGGGCGAGATGACTCCCAAATAGAAGTATACGTCAGGGAATTCTTGAAACTTATTATCAATAATGCCATGTCTAACGATAAAATGACCCTTTCAACTCTGTATGATGAGGTCGAAATACAGTTGAGGGCTCTCGAGACGCTTGGCATCAAAAATGACAATTGCGCCGCTATGTTATTTCCTTCAATTGAATCTTGCCTGCCTGAGACTTATTGCGTGTTTGGCAGCGGTCCTCCAAATTTCATTTTTCAGTTCCTGGTGCACAGTCTGAAAATAATGGCGAGGCGAATGCTGGATCATCAACTATGAGTCGTCTGGAAAACCTCTTGAGTTTTGTGGAGTCAGAAGTCGAGAATGAAAAGCGGATTTCCTTGGCTGCAGAGGGTTTTGGCTTGAATTCAGGTGAAAGTCGACATGAAAACTCAAATGAACCTGTGTTAAATGAAATGTCGACACCAACTGCTACAGGTCTGATTAACTGCAATATTGTCGAATTAATTTTCTGCGAGGGTGCGCATGGCAGTGAAAATTGTTTCAAAGCTCATAAATACTCATTAGAACAGAAACGCAAAATATCAACAGATAGAAAGGCCTGTTTTAGATGTCTGAAAACTGGACATCAATCTAGAAAGTGCCATGAGCGTTTGCAATGTCTCCTATGTGGCGAGCAACATGATGCTTTGATGTGCCAAGAAATGCCTGCTAATAAAATTACCCACACTCAAAACTTGACTGAGCCTGAAATTTCAATCATTGGTGAATCATACAAACACTCATGTGTTTCTGCAAACTTTACGGGTTGATATGATCAGTGAGCATGGAGTTTGTTCCATACGAGCAGTCAGAGACAGTGGTTCACAGAGATCATATGTTTTAAAAAACACTGCTGAGAAAATGGGTTATGAGCCCAAACCAATTGAATGCATTTATTGTTTGGAGAATTGAATACAGATGAAAAATTGCCCAATTATCATGATATCAAGCTGAATGGAGAAAATTACAGTTGTTCATTCGAAGTTCTTGATCAGTATGCAATTTGCAATGATATTTTCCCAGTTTATCATGGATGTTAGCTAGAGGAACTCAAGCATAAAAATATTCAATTGAATGATGTGCATGATTCAGCTTCAATTAAACTCCCTATCGAGGCTGATGTAGCGAGAAAACTATACACTGGAAGTAGGCATATTTCGAAGTGTGGTTTGGTGGCTGTTGAAAAACTCCTATGTTGAACTCTGATGGGGAAGATTCCTCACAATAATCACGGTTCCAATTCAACAATGACCGTTCGAAAAATGCCCGCATAGCAGACTTGATGTTCTGGGGATCATTGAACCTGCAGAGAAAAAATCTAGGGAAGGATTGGAGAATGCCACGAAAGATATTTTTCTCCAAACTATCACCACAGACAATGGAGGTCAATATGAGGTGAGGATGCCTTGGTTAGAACGCCACCCACCTATATTCGATAACTATGCTCTTGCTTAGGAATGACTGACTTCAACTATGAAAAAATTGCAGAATGAAAATCTCTATGGGTCATACAATGCTGTTTTCGATGGGTGGCTGCAAGAGGGAATCATAGAAGAAGTAACGTCTTCCAACCTCTCATGTCAAGTTAATTACCTACCTCATCGGCCGGTCATGAAAGGGAATAGTTCAAATAATTAAATTGGATCTGCTTTTGATGCTTCTGCACGAGAAAAGCACAAACCTCCACCAAACTTTCGCTTACAAAAGGGCCCAAATCTCATAGAGCC
Source organism: Gonioctena quinquepunctata (assembly GCA_018342105.1). Taxonomy (NCBI): domain Eukaryota; kingdom Metazoa; phylum Arthropoda; class Insecta; order Coleoptera; family Chrysomelidae; genus Gonioctena; species Gonioctena quinquepunctata. Next base: position 44,069 of record JAFIRS010001316.1, read on the forward strand.
AAACCATCCATACTGCAAAATTTCAGAAAAAAAAATTGGAGTATTATCAGACATTTGTAAAGCGTTTTTGCAGATCAATTTGCACGAAGCTGATAGAAACTTTCTTAGATTTTCATGGGTAGATCCAGATGGAAATTGAAAAATAGATCGTCATAGGAGGGTGGTTTTTGGGATAAGGTGCAGTTCTTTTCTACTTGGAGCAACAATTGAATATCATCTCTCTGAATGCTTGGAAAGATCTGTTGAACTGAGATCGCCTCATTCACGTAAAACAGAGAAAAAGTTATTAGAATGTTTTTACGTCGATAATTGCGTCACGAGTGTTCCAGATGAAGGGACTCTTTACAAATTCATTCGGTAATCTAGTTCACTCATGGCAGAGGCGAAATTCGATCTGAGAGGGTGGAAATATACAAAATGTAATTCTGATGTGCAAACGTTAGTATTTGTTCTTGGTTTGACCTTGAACATCATCAAAGACACTTTGAGTTTCCACCAAGAAAAGATCGCTAACATAAATGAGCAAATCATAACCAAGAGAATAAATCTCTCAATGGCACAACGAATAAATGATCCGATTGGTTTCATCTGGCCGATACATCATGTCCTAAGTTACTGTTACAACAAAACTGGGAATAGCAGCTGAATTGGGATGCACCTGTTGATGATGACTTGAAGAATGTCTCCATCTGTTGGGTTTGGGAGCTCCCTTATTTAATGTCGATTGAAGTTCCTAGATGGATTGGCTTTGACTCTAGATTTCAAGGAAAATATAGTATCTAATACTTTGTTGATGCTAGCCACGAAGCATATGCAGCTGCCGTATTCTTGAGAGTTGAAAAAGACGGAGTTTCTGTACATTCATTGGCAGCCAAGTCAAGAGTAACGCCTTTCGACAAGGATATCGATTCCACTTCTGGAATTGTTAGCTGCTTGTATTGGAGCCCGATTTCATGATTCCGTACAGGAAAATTCTCTTAACAAACTAGAAAGTCATTTTTGGAGCGATTCAATCAGTGTTTTGTCATGGATTCGACAAAAAGATGGATGGGCAACATACGTTTGGAATCGTGTACGAGAAATACGTTCATCAACTTCCAATCGAATTGTGGAGACATGGGCCTCGTACCCAAAATCTAGCAGATCTTTTATCTCGTGGTTATTCTGCACGATATCTCTGTGAGTTTGAGTAGTGGGAGGATCCACAATGGCTTCATGAAATTCCAGAACTGTGGCCTCAAGGGGATATAGTGTGTGATGAGAAAGTGATCAAAAAGGAGAGAAAGAAGACAGTGGTTGAAGTCACTTCTATGATAAATAACAGCTCTGATTATAGGCATTTGCATTATTTTCCGACAATCAATAAAACCCTTCGAATAATGGCATGGATTTCACGATTCACATTCAATTTAAAAAACCTACAGTTCAACGTCAAGGTAGTTCTCAGTGCCACAGGAGTTGAAAATGCAGAAAAGTTCATCTACAAAATTCTACAGCAGGAATGTTTCGGAGATGGAAATTATCAAAATATAAACTCTCTCAATTCCTTCAAAGACGAAAATGGCTTGATTCGATTGAAAACCCGAATTTCCGGAAGAGAACATGAGAGGAATTTCCGTTTTCTGATTGTTTTGTCACCAACACCCTGTAACGAAACCAAAAAGGAGGAGGTTCTCTAGCCGACGCGTATATTTTGTTTTTATGTATGATCACGCATAACTTTCCACAGAGCAGTTCGATTCCGATGATTCTTCTGTCATTGGATAGGGTTTACTTCAAAGTTGGTCCCATTGAGATTTGAACGAAAAATTCCATCCCTAGGGGTAGCGAAATGGAGGATATTGATCGTTCACCCCCTGAATTTTGATCCGTTAATCGATTCTATCAGTCATAACTTTGTAGTGGGTTTTTCGATTTGGATGATTCTTCTTTTATTAGATAGGGTATACCTCATAGTTGATCATTTTCCGATTTGAAATGGAATAATCCAGCCCTATGAGTAGTAAAATAGGGGATGATTGATTTTTCACTTGTGAACAATGGCACACATATGTAGTTGACATTGACAGATCCTCCTGCATCCATCACAATAATTACATTCTATGGAAGAAGGAATTATATACAAAGTGATAAAATCAACTAACCAGAACTTTCAAAAATAATTTATATTATATAACAATAAAGTAGATGATCATATTATTCAACAGTATTTTGGGAGTAATGCAATATAGGGTAGGGAGTAATTAGTAGAACTCAGCCACAAAAAAAAAAAAATTAACAAAAAATTAAACCGACGAAAAAATCAACTGAAAAGCAAGAATAAGATCAACCTTCTTAGTCTTAATGATAATTGAGCTCCTGAACTAATGTGAGTAACTAATTTTGAGTCGGTGCCAAATAAACTAGCAACTGCGTGAAATGATGGAAGCGAGCGGCGTTTCAATTACTTCTTCAAAGTAATATAATGATTTTCGATAATTGTTTGTTTGGCGCCGAATCAAAATTAGTTACTCACATTAGTTTAGGAGCTCAATTATCATTAAGACTGAGAAGGTTTATTTTATTCCTGCTTTTCAGTTGATTTTGGTCGGTTTGATTTTTTATTAAAAAGTTTTTATTTTTAATTTTTCTTTGACCTGTCATGTCGGGACACAAGGACTTCTGAGTCTACTGAGAGAAATATTCTGGGTTATAGGAGGTCGTAGTGCAGTACGCTCCATTATTTACACATGTGTTACTTGCAACAAATATCGTTCTGAAGGATTCGATATGGAGTCGCCGCCTCTTCCAATAGATCGGGTACGGGAAGCTGTGGCTTTTGAAGTAATCGGTGTCGTGGGACCTTTGTCCTTGAAAAAAGGCGGAAAAGTGTGGGTGTATCTTTCCACGTGTGCGATTTATCGGGCAGTACACTTGGAACTTTCCACATGTTTATCTGCACATAGTTTCATACAAGCACTTCGCCGATTCATAGCGAGACGTGGTAGACAAACAAACTTTGTAAGAACCGAAGACAAACTTTGTAGGAACCGAAAATGCATTCAAAAGACTGGTTCGGGAGGAAATTACTTATTTTGCTTCTGTAAAACGCATTAATTGGCATTTCAATCCATCATCTCCATGGTGGGGTGGATTCTGGGAATGCCTTATTGGTGTTTTGAAGAAATTGTTACGCAAGGTACTTGGCCGCACTTCGTTATTTTATGGAGATCTCTCAACCATATTGTGCGATTGCGAAGCTGTAATAAATTCAAGTCCCCTCACGTATTTGTCTACCGACCCAGAAGATTTGGTGGCCTTATCTCCAGCAATGTTTCTGCGTGATCTAGCTGAAAGTGGTATTCCAGATTGTGATTTTGTAGATGAAACGTCTCTCAGTCGCAAGATAATCTACACACAGGGGTTGAGAACAACTTTACGCAGCAGGTTCCGCAATGAGTACTTAGGACAACAAACACCACTAACTGAAAAGGAAAAAGGACGACAAGTTGCCCTAGGTGAAATAGTACTTGTTGGTAATGAAAATCATAAACGACTAGACTGGCCCCTAGGTCGGGTCGTAGAAGTAATTGCAGAAAGAGAATAAAATTCGTCTGGTTTGAGTGAAAACCGCAAGAGGATCTTTGATCAGACCAATTCAGAAAATGTATCCCTCAAAATTCATCGATAACTCTAATAGCACAGAAAATTCCACATCGGATGTCGAAAAGGAAGTGAGGAGCCAAACCACTGGTCAGGTTGAATTCACACCCTGTCCCGACTACCTGAAAGTTGTCATTGTGCGGAAGTGACAGATATCGTTTCTGATATCGAAAACGGAATACCCGATGCAGTGAAGTTTACTAGGGGTGGCCATCAAATTAAGAAGCTGAAAAAATTTATTCCATAGCTTCCTTCGTACTTCATGTATGGTAGTTTTTCATAAAGTATGTCTCCGTCTACAAATGAGTCACTTTTTCTATGTGAACGTTCCTCAGGTGGGAGAATGTTGGAAACACATTTTATATTATAACTTCCTCGTTGTTTTGAACTGGCTCATGAACTATTAATTATGAGCCATTTTTTCGACATATTTTAATCATCATGGAAGTGTCAGTAATTTTTTTTCAATGTCATATATTTCTGCAATATAGTTTTGGATTGATCTCACTCGAGTATGATTTTGAATAGAGTTGTGCATATATCTGTACACTATTTCAAAGAACCTGGTGATCTGGAGATTGGGGAGTAGCTTTCCTTTTCGGGTCACAACACCTATATGATAGGTGAGGAACAATATTCTCCAGAGTCTCTTCTCCAACTGATTGAGTGTTCATGTGTGAAAAATGGATGTTTACCACCTTGCAAATGTTCAGAAAATGATATGCCTTGCACATAAATGTATAATTGTAACGCCGTCAAAGACACTTTCTATCCACCTGATAACAAAGATGCAGATAGTGGTGAAGCAGATGGGGCCAATTCGTAATCTTTCTCCAGAATACTATTTTTATTATCAATTAAGTTGAAACATTGGTTCCCATCACAAGAATTGTATTTTAATAAACAATTTTTCTATTTACAATCACAAAGTATGAATCGGAACATCGTTTTACCGGTAAAAACAATGTTCTCGGCCATTCTAAAAATATTTCGAGTTTAGAAGGGAAGAGGTTAATTTCAATCACAAATTTGGACTCAAAAACGATATGAAGAGTATACACATGTCCTAGGAGATATAATTTGATATACCCACTTTTTGTCTGCCATCTTTGAAGGTCATGCGCCTAGAGGGCTTGGTTTTCATCATCTTTTTATAGCCTATCATATAGTTTCAATAATTATATAATATACCTATTTGCAGATTTTCTCATAATATGTTCTCCCTCTAAATGCTTTGAGAAAGTCATCAATGAACAACTACGGGTTTACTTAACTGATAACAGCATACTCCCTGAAAACCAATCAGGTTTTCGATAAGGACACAGCTGTACAACTGCAATGCTCAGACTGAGATATGATGTGTTCCGTTCTATTGATGAAGATCAGCTCTGCACTTTGATCATACCCGACTACTCGAAGGCTTTTGATAAAATCAGTCACAAACTATCCCTACTTCATTACATCGGACTCTCTAACAGCGCTATTCGTCTAATAGCAACTTACCTGTTGCATCGTACACAAGCAGTTATCATTTCCAATGAAATCTTGCCACCTCTCCTGGTTATTGCAGGCGTACCTTAGGGCTCAATATCGGGACCTCTTCTATTCACGGTATATACATCGCAATTCCTCCTGTGAAAGTCATTCGGAGAAGCGGATGCACAATATGATTGCATCAGAATAAATGAGGATATTCAGACCTTGTACGAGATTTTCTCAACCCGTTAAAATCTAAAGCTACTTTCTTCGGGAAAAAGGCATCACGCAATAGACTGTTTGATGAGATAACACTGCAAATTTATGGGAATCCGTTGCCATTTAGTGAATGTGAGAATCTTGGAGATTTAATGAACATAGCTCCCAATCTCTGAAAAAAGCATTCTGTAGTTTAAAAATTCACTCACCAAAAAAAGTTAAACTACCTTATGCAATTCTCTTGTTTCCTCGAAATCGAATTACGCTGATTGTATTTATGGACATGCAATTCTAAGCGGTAATAGTCGACGTATTCAGCTGATGCAGAATTCTTGTATTCGTCTAATAGGCAGTTTGCGTAGGCGACCTCGAATATCAGCTCATTTCTCTGAGCTTGGTTGGATGCTTATGGACAAATGCAGAACTCTACACTAATGCAGCCTTCACATGAAAATAATAACATCTGAGGAACCTTCTTACTTATACAACAAGATAAAGTTTTGGCAAGATATGCATGATATCAATGTACGGAAAAAATCAAACATTTCTATAGCTCGACATAAAACCTCCCTGTTTAAATTATCGTTTTCCTACAACATAGCTACTCTGTATAATTCCATTCCGGTTGATTTGAAACGGACGTGAATGGGCAATTTCACTAAAAAAAATCACCCCATGAATGGAACTGAATTAGTGTAATGGTATCATGTTTGTCTATATTATCCACACGATTCATTGTTGCTTTTCATTTATCATTAGTCTTATAGTGTTACATTAGTTAACTTCAGTAAGTAATGTATATATTGTTTACTACCAGTCTTTCAGGCTGTATTTTTTATTTTCTATAATGATTTCTACACAATTGTTTGAATTTTCAAATTGTTTGATTTTGATGCCGTATTTGGAATAATGTGGTAGGTTGAGTGGAGGAGCACTGCTTCGAGACTTCCAGTTGATGAAGCGCGAACTCTGCCTTTTGCCAAAAATATGTTATTTCATATCTTGTAATAACTTTATCTGGCAATAAAAATTATTAATATTGGTCATTTTGACACTTATGAATGTGATTTTTACACTTTGAAGCTAAGTAGCACCCAAAATATTGTTTTTTTGCAATACTTGTGTGGAACATTTAGTTTTGTCATTAACATCACATATCCAAAAAAAAAACATGTTGTATATTATTGAAGGTAGCACAGATTGTTTATCTTTTTATGGCGGCCATCTTGTATAACATCAGCACAGCCATACGCAACAGCTGCGAGGCTGGCACCAGAAAAACTGACACCAAACTATGACACCTACCCATGACCCCAAATCGTTGACACATTGACCACATAATGGCTTACAATGGTTTTCGACGCCGGACCTGAGGAGCGGATACTGTTGAAAACGATGAGGAAAAGACTGTGGTTAGTTCTGGTAGAGGACTGTATAAATTTACCGTTATGCCTTTTGATTTCTGTACTGCCCCGAAAACCTTCGAAATATTGATGGAGCTGATATTGCGTGATCTTACTCGGAAAACCTGCCTGGTGTACTTAGATGATGTCATGGTCATGGAAAGAGATATCGAAAAACATTTGGCCAACCTTCGTGAAGTTTCCGGACGTTTCAGGAGTGCCAACCTCAAGCTGGATCTTGAGAAGTGCTTCCTATTCCAGAAGCCAGTGAATTTCTCGGGTCACACAGCATCGGCAGAGGGAATTTAAATAATGAAACGACTTGCACCATCCCATCATGAATTTGCACACGAAATACAGTTTGCCACCCAACTAAGTCTGTCTGTTGCTACCTCTGTGCCTCAAAATACTTATACCTCTAGTAATGCGCTACATCCTACGATAAATACTGAAAATGTAAATATTTGGCTGGTTTTAAGATTGGTTATTAGTCGAACGGTTTGCTCTTGACTGCTTGCTTATAAATTGTGGACAACCGATGTATTCACAAAATCTTGTACTAGTTGAGGATGTTCTCTCAATAAAATAAATTGGAAAAATCGACTAAGATCTGTGATTTTTTACCCGCTCTTCGAGTTCCTATCAAAACTTGGTAGCACATATCGCATTGCTGACAAATACAATATCCTGAGGGATATCGATTCATTGATCTATTTTCCCCAATCTTGATAGTGATTTCGGGAAATAAATTATAAACCATATGTCATGAATACGGCATATGGATACACTCTCATAGAAGAGCTTCCTTCCGTTACCAATACTGTAACGAAGTAACTATTCCAACCATGTGAAATCTCAGTTTGAGGGACATTATTCTCCTGCGAAAGCAAATAATGAAATTCATTGAACCAATATCTCCTCCCGCGAGCAACGATGACGCAGTTTGCGTAGCGCTCACCAATATCCTACTCAACGGAGGTGGGAAGACAATCACAACAGCTAGGAACGGAGGCTTAGAGAGACCACGAGAAGTTGAGTAGCAGCCCAGCTAGCAGAGCGAGCACCACGAACCATATAAGAGCAGACAGAAAGGGAACGAGAGGAACCGAAAGCAGACCAATACACCAAGCAGCCTAGAAGGATGATCACCACCGTTCGAGAGTTTGCAGCAGACCGCGAAGGAGAGCAGCGCTGATAGTTAAGTAAGAGACAAAGACAATGGATATGGCTTTGAATGGGTAACTGGCTGATACGTAGTAATGATAAATGGCATGAGAAACAAGCTATGGGTCTTTGCTTCATAAGTTCACTAAAGTTGTATATCGAAGAATTTCTGAGTCTATCACGGCCTTCCGATGTACTATCGAGGGCGTGTTGCAACTTAACTGGCCAGTCTTTGGTAAAGGTAAACTACGGGTTTTCTCTCATTCTGGATCATGGCAGTACAGAGAAAGAAAACCTGCAGTTAGCAGAACCACAGATGACCAGAAGTGATACAACCCGCTCTAAGTTTGAAAGCTCCCTGGATCATGGAGTTTTGTGCCGCTGAGCCTATCACGGCTTTCTCAGTACTTTTTAACTTTGGAGAAGCTTCCTGACCCCGTTATTTCGTGCTCAGAAGGATCGCTGACCCTATCACATCCTTTCCTATAAATATTGAGTCTAAAAGCTCCCTGACTCCGTAAATTTCGTGTCCAGAAGGTATAACGACCTTCTCTGTGAAGGCTGACCCCAGAAACAAAGTAGAGACACAGAACTTCCCGGTAGTAGAATCGTAAAGAAACAATAAGCTTGATCGAAGGTTATCCACCAGCAAATCTTTAACATACGAAAAGCTATACTTTGTATACCCCATTTGTATAATTGTTCTTGTAAATCCCAGTAATTCGAGAGCTTATATTTTTCTTCGCATTGATGATAACCTGCTTTATATTTAAGTGTACTGATGGATCCGTTAGCTCCCCATGTGCTTGAAGAAGTACTGTAGATTAAATTTGGAGACAATGAGCAATATTATTTCCTGGAAGTTTCATGGCCCGATACAGTATATTGTGAACTTTGTTGAGAGAAGGTCCAATAACTGAGATTAATATTGATTCTTTGCCGACCTTCCGACTCTGATATAGTCATTTTCAGAGCACTACAATGTACGATAAGAATATAAGAGATCTGAAATGAAATGTTTTGACAGATCCAAATAGTGATAAGAAAATAAGATACACATGCAGTAACAAAAAAAAAACATTTATTGTCAATTATTAATCATTAATACTATTATTATCATTATCAACATAAGTATATTCAGAATCAGTATCTAGAGATTTCTAGAGGCGCAGTTATTGAATTTTTGAGCTGAATTCAGCAATTAAAAAAAAATGCATGCAAAAACTGATTATGCATTTTCATTCAGTTTGTGACATGTGCCGATTGACTTCTCTTATATTGAATAACAGATCCAATAGTTTACTCAGAATCCCATGAAATTATATATATGAGAGCAACTGAAGATGATATTCAGATGTTTGATTTCCCAAAATAAGCATGCGATGAAAAAAGTTACTCTTGGGATGTTCAATGCACGTATCATTTCACGGGATGAAGGCTAGCTATATACCTCTCTGTCACATAGAAACTCGACCCGAACAATCTCAAAGTTCAGTTAGAGACAAGAAATATGGGGGATAAACTGTTCACCAACAATTCGGGGAACGCTTTGTCAGAAGTTGTGAATTTCACAGAATTATTGTTTGTATCGTGATCCCCATAGCTGTTTAACCCGAATAGTTTTCCGAGAAGTCCAGTTATTCATTATGTTCAGAGACCTTTCTGAAATTCTTGGATTCATTCGAATTATGAGCGAATTGTTATGAGAGTCACCCCAAACGTGACAAATCTCAACTGAGATTAATCACCCAAAATGTAATTTGATGATGATGAAATACCATGTGAAAATATAACATTGACGATTCAATTAACGAGCAAAACAACCGAAGTTGAGTTTGTTCTTGCCAACTCTATTCGAACATCCGGCAATGCTTTCTTTCTCTATAATATGATAAATCCGCATTCAGGCTACCTAAAGATTGCCTGGTGATTGACGAGGATATTTTTCATCACACTCACTCACTTGAAACCTATATGCGCATTTCGATAACCAAGTTATCATCATCAATGGCAGTAGGTACACTACATGAATTGTATCATTTTCTTACGAATTATACCTAGTGTTTCTGATTAGTTTATTTTATAATAATTACTTTTCCTCAAGTCGCTAATGGGATTTCTGGTTCTATGAGGATCAAAGTAACCAAAGGTATTCCACTTTGGTGCCCTTATCCACATTAAGTGAATTTTTATTATGGTTTCTGTGGATAACTATACTCTTCAGGCTGTTCATGAATTCTTTTGGAAATTCAACGTTTTATCTGACCGAAATAGACTTTGTCACAATTTTGATTTTCATAAATTCCCGACTTATCTGTCAGTATTGTCCTTCGGGTGTCCTAATAACGTATGCAAGTTATTTCTGTTGCTATGAACTGCTTGGAGATTTACATCCCGGAATATAGTGTTGAGACCTTCCGAGAGGTTTGGATGGAGAGGGATTTTCACGAATCTCTTGCTTTCCGTAGTTTTCCTTAGAGTCGTGGTATCATTCACTGAACATGTGAAACGCTCCTTTCTCAAGAGATTATCAATAATGTATCAAGTATATCCATTAATCATCCTTAATCTTTCCGATTTTATTTTGAAAACGATCAGCATTCAATGGAAAGTTTACTGCTTTGTGTATTAGAAAATTGAAACTAGCCATTTTGTGTTGAATATGGTGTTTTGAATCGGCTTCGTGTGGGTGGGCTTTCTGTTGATGTATATTTCTGAACGCCTCCTATTCCTGATGACCAGAGTCTCAAGGAAAGGTAATCATCCGTCAACTTCCTTTTCTACCGTGAAGTTGATCCGTTTGAATACGAATTCATGAATGTCTATGTTTCGATTTTTCATATCAAAAATACAAAACACATCATCCACATACCTGAGCCAAGTTTTTTGAAAATATTGCCTGAGCCAAATTTTTGGAAAGTATTGACTTTGAAGTTTCAGATTCGTTTCGAATGAACTCATATGAATTCCTCGACACTTTCTGTTTCAAACTTGATCGACTCTAGAAGTTTTTTCAAGTATTGCATGCAAATTTTGCTTCTTATTTAAGATAAGTTGATGAATCAATACTTTTTAATTGCAAATTAAATGTTATAATTACAATTGGAAACAGGAGAGCTTAGAGCGAACGAAACCAAAATCTCACATTCTACCAAAGTTAAATTTTTTATTCTATCGATAAACTCATGAGAATTCTTGATATGGAAACATAAGAATTCTTGATAGAGGAACGGTAGGAATGGAAGTTGACGAACGATTACCTTTCCCTGACACTCTGGTCATCAGAAATGAAGAGCGTTTGGAAATAAACATCTACAGAAAGCCCATCCACAGAAACAGGTTCATCCCAGCCGATTTGAAACTCCATATTCGACACAAAATGGCTGGTTTCAATTATCTAATACCCAGAGCAGAATTCTCCAATGAACGCAGATCGTTTTCACGATGAAATTGAAAGTATCAAGGGAATATCATTAGTTAATAGATATACATCGGATATCATTGATAATCTCTTGAGAAAGGTTCGTTTCACGCGTTTAGTGAATGACATCACGTCTCTGAGAAAAACGACGTTATAATCCCTCTCCATCCAAACCTCACGAGAGGTCTCAACACAATGTTCCGGAAAGTAGATCTGCAAGCAGTTTATTGCAATAGAAATAACTTGCGAACATTATTAGGAAACCCAAAGGACAAAACTGACATATTAGATGAGTCGGGAATTTATGAAATTATTTTCAAAAATTGTGACAAAGTCTGTTAAATTCCCAAAAGATTTTGCCCATGCTACCTACCGAAGGAAGAATAGGTTAAGTGTGGCGGACCATATGATCGAATCTGATCACAAAATTAATATTCATTATTCAAAAATGATCAGATCGGTCAATGACACCAGAAAATGAGACTGCCTGGAGAATAAAGTTATCCACAAAAACCATAAAAATATTTACTTGATGGGGATGATAGTCCTATGTATTTTAATTCGTTCACTTCGATCCCCATAGAACCATCAAGATCCCATTAGTGCCTTGAGAAACAGTAATTAGTATGAAATAACCCAATTAGAAATACCAGGTATAAATTGTAAGAAAATGTTTCAATTTATTCAGTGTAGTTAACGTACTGATGATGATAACTAATTCTCGAAATGCGCATGTAGGTGTGAGGTCAATAAGTGTGTTGAAGGAGTTACTTGTGCAGTTTTTCCTTTGTGTGAAACCATAGAGCGTCTAGCCAGTATTAATGGAAATTTTTTAGATCATTACTTGCAAGTTAACGATTTTCTTCATAGTCCACCTGCTATCATTTTCTAGGAATTCATCGAAATTAGACATCAGTAGACTAACCGTTACCATCCATCTATGCACCACGTATTCGAGTTGTATCTCGATAAATGGGTTCATTCTTCGTTTTCGAATATTTGACCTCATTAGTTCCTTCATTACCTTGATTTGTAGAGATCTCTCCGCCAAATGCGCTCTGTATTTACCTAGGATGTTCCGTATACGCCGGTTGAAAAATATCTTGCAATCATCTGAGGGCTGCCGTGCACACAAATGGTACATATTAGTTATGATGCTGTATCTGGTACACCAGGATCTGCTGCGGTATCTTCTCATTGAATACGTGAGAACTCCCAATGACATGCATCTGCCAGTAACGGGCAATGCCTTGAAATTTTGCTCGAACGATTGACATTGTCCTATAGCTGCCAATTAATGTTTTTTTCTCCCTGAAGCATCCGCACGCTTCGGACGTTTGTGCAATGATCGTGACACTCTAATGCACTTCCTGACCCAAAGTTCAATTGTCGAACAACTTTACCTTGTCTAGGTGCTCTTGAGTTTTTCGTAAGTATTCTCCTGCAGACGACATTTCAACTTCATTTAGCAAGTCTAAGTTGATGAGAGGAAGTAACGTGATGTTTCTCGTTCGGGAGACCGTCGAATAAAGATTGTACATTGAAGTACAGTTACTTCCTATATCCACGGTCAAGTATGATTATGGAACCAAAGATGCCCGATAATAAACACCTGCAGACCGAAGATTCCCGAACATCCTCATACAAAACTTGTGTAAACTTGCTTGGGCTTGCTAAATGTTGTTGATCTCGAAATCATGATGGATGTGTAAATCATAAAATCGTATCAGATTTTCTACTGCCTGGATGAGTGGTTGATGAATGTTACTACGACGAATGTATTTTGTGGAACAATATGCCATTGCTCAGTTTGTAGACCTGAAAAGAAAAGGGTCATGAAATTAACAGTTCATTGGAATGATGGAAAGCTGAAACTAACAAACCAGTACAATACGGGTGAGAATAATAGAACTGAGCTCTTCAAAAAAATAATTTGGGATAGTTTTGGGTGAATTATAGGTATTGAGAAAAATAACAATGTGTTTTTCAATAAGGAGTGATTAGTATTGAAGAATACTACTAGAAATATCAAAACGGAAGCTAACAATCAGAACATATAACCCAACTCTCCAGGAGATTTAATTAGTTTTGGTTAGTTGAGAAGAATATTGAAGATCACTACCACCAGCGATATCGAAACAAAGCGAGCTATTAAAACTCAGACATCTAGTAACGTATGGTCATGTTAGTCAACCACCTTGGCCAAGAAAAATAATCTTCGACAGAAGTAATGTATTATCCAAATACGACAAGCGGTTAGAGTTGTTGACCAAAATATCAAGTCAACAAGAACAACAGAACAACAGAAGTTTTCCAGTTGTTCCAGTTATGAAACAATGATCAGTTTGTAGACTTCAGTCCACTATAAGACCATTCACTGGAACTGATGTGGATCATTTTGGGCCAATTGACGTGGAAGTGAAAACATCTCACGTAAAGAGGTATGGGGTAGTTTTCATTTGTGTGATAGTCCGATGAATTAACTTACATGACAAACTTTTCCAGCGACACTTGCCTTAATTTCAAGAGTGTCAAAAAGGAATTGAAAGAATAAATATTCAATCCCTCTCCATCTTGTACATGGAAGGTGCGTGGGAACAATTGATTTAATCTATAAAAAAAACATGAAATTTCAAGAGAAAGATATATCCAAGAATGGGACGAACATATGCCGCATTATCATGTACTTGAAAAAAATCGAATATAAATCTGTTGACAAAATTGAAGACAGCCGAGAATATTGTCAAGTTCTTCTGGCAACGATGGTCCCGATACTCTCGCTCACAATACAAACCAAGTGATACAGAGAACAGAAAGTCATTAAATTAATTGTAAGATATACTGAAGGTAAAAAAATTCGTATAGTCGACGTGATGACTGCAAAGAGGATCGTTTTTCCTACTATGTTTGGAAGAACAGAAGAAGAACAGGGATTGTTGATAAAAGTGATTACTGGGTGGGAGAAATATCGGAGTTTAACAAATTTACCATTTTGAAAAATTAACTGTGATTTGTTGTGGCGAAGGCAAAAATAATTAATCTTTTTTCAATAATACCCTCACACCAATCAACTGTGATTTATTCATTTATTATCAGCTTCAGGAGACAAACAGACCGCAGTCCACAACAGTATCCACTAAGTACATGAGAGTTTACATCGATATTGGATCAAATGTGAGAATGCAACATACCTAACAATACTAATACAAACGAATACGCATCGGTTATCATTTCAGAGAGATATGACCCTAATATGTTTCAAAAAAAAAAATATGTAGAGTGAAACAGATCAATATCAGAAAGAAGTGCGTTATAACATAAAAACATCCTAGAGATTGAAGAATTCTGTGAGTTATGAAGACATTTATTATTATTATTACATATGTTAGTTCTAGGACAGCATTCATTGAACAATTGTCTACTTCTGGTAAGCGTCCCGGAAACCAGAAAGCGAACCGAGGACAAAAGATCTGGACAGTCAATCATACCATTATTTTCTGTTGGATATTACAAAAAATATCTTCATTATTGTCGTAGATTTTTGAATTTTCAGAAAAATCTTTCTATTTAATTTTCAATTGAGAATGTTTCCCTTTTCAACATGGATACCATCAACTGTTTTGGATAATATATAGAGATCGTTATATTTTCTTCTATTTTCAAGAGTAAACAAATTTTTTTCGTTCAAGTAAACCACAAGTGTCAGAATTAAGAGGTAAATACCTGTTAGTTGGAAATCAGGTATCTAATGAATTTGTTTCGGATTCTTCCAAGCCTTGTTATATGGAGACAATACCTTGGCGACCAAATGGCTGACCCAACCCGCCTTCTGTGAATAAAGCAATAATATATTGACCTGAGAGATTTCGCAGATCTAAAGTCTTGGCAGATACGAAAAATATACCCCATTAACTTATCACATTTTATAGCTTTATAATCGATGAATGGGAAGAATATCGAGGGGACTGGTGAACAAAACGGAAGAAATTCAATGGACATAGCCCCCAAAGAGAATCGTTGACCGTAGACACGTGTTTCGGGCTCTTGGTCCTCATCAGAACGGTGAAGAAGTGCAAGGATGAACAACACTTGGTAGGAAATGACAAATCAACAGAGTCAACAAACAGCCGCACATTTGTGGTTTCGGTTAGCAGACCCCGCATTCCAGGGCAACAACCAACGTCACCACGGAGGCAGCTATAGCTACCTGCGTGACATCCGAGTCCAGGAGTATAGATATGAATGGGAAGAATATCGAGGACTGGTAAACAAAACGGAAGAAATTTAATGGACATAGCCCTCAAAGAGAATCGTTAACCGTAGGCACGTGTTTCGGGCTCTCGGCCCTCAGCAGTCTGGTGAAGGAGTGCAAGGATGAACAACAACAACAAAGGGTAGAATACGAGAAATCAACGGGCTTCTTTGTTGACTCCGTTGATTTGTCGTTTTCTACCAAATGTTGTTCCTCCTTGCACTTCTTCACCGTACTGATGAGAGCCGTGAGCCCGAAACACGTCTCTACGGTTAACGATTCTATTTGAGAGCTATGTCCATTAAATTTCTTTCGTCCCCTCGATATTCTTTCCATTCATATCTATAATCCTGGACTCGGATGTCACGCAGGTAGCTAGAGCTGCCTCCGTGGTGACGTCGGTTGTTGCCCTGGAATGCAGGGTCTACTAACCGAAACCACAAATGTGCAGCTGGCTTCTGTTTGTTGACTCCGTTGATTTGTCGTTTTCTACCAAGTGTTCATCCTTGCACTTCTTCACCGTACTGATGAGTGCCAAGAGCACGAAACACGTTAACGATTCTCTTTGAGGGCAATGTCCATTAAATTTCTACCGTTCCTAATCAAAGTGTGAACTGAAGGAAATTTTAGAATAAAAAATTATAACAAGATTGATTTGTTGAAAATATGAACAGGATGTTCATAAAATCAGATGTGGAATCATCTGCGACTGAAAGATAAACTTTAGTCACTATCTTCCATCGTCAAGATGACCTCTCGTGAGGTATTCATGTTGAAAAGGAAAATATTCTCATATAAATATAGACTAGAAAGATTTTTTTGTGAATTGAAAAATCCACGATAAAATCTTTCCAGTCAATATTTAATTGAGAATGTTTCCCTTTTCAACCAACCAAGATCTTTTTCAATATCTTTCTCAGTAATAACTCCATTGTTTATATAATATTCTATTATGAAATTACGGATATTGTTGGTGAATGGAATTGCTGAATATTTTTTGTGGTTGATGAACAAATAGTTACTTTTACAATAGAGCATCAGGTTATTGAAATCTCGCTGGATCTTATCATCATCTTTAATTTTTTCAATCACATTAAATAGCTTCAAGTCATCAGAGTAGATCAATAATTTACAGTGATTGGAACACTGGTTTATGTCGTTTACAGCAAAGATGTTGCAGGAATATTATTTTGAGAATTTCAATATCATGTTCAATCCTTATTTGGGAAATAGTCTAATTAAATATATCTCGGTCTTTTATTTGTCTGAGAAAATTTGATTGTTGCTTATGAGTAACTTCCCTACACAATTTGCTACGGGATATTACTCAAGCAACAATCGTTCGATCAAAAATTTTTCCGGCAAAATAGAAGTCCCTTGATATATTCTAACTGATAATTTTTTGACATTTCTAGAAACCAATGGAAACTCTCAGTTCCAATCATTCATGTTCGTTTAGACCAACCAGAACATTATTATAGTGATAGACCAAGATCTCACTACGTGATCACTACCCCTATCTGTTGAAGAATTAATTATTTTTAGATATAATTGTTAATATAAGTATACGTTTATGCCGGGTTGTCTATCAAATAATGGCGGAAGTACTCTCTATTAAAATTCAATTAATTGTTTTTTTTTTCGAACATCTACACCCATTAGGTAATGAGGAAAGTTATAGTATTTTTGAAAATGGGATATATAGAGAACTTGAAGAAATTGGGTTGCCGCTTTTCACTTGGCCGTAACCTCTTTGCAACCAGGTGTGAACAGGTATCACTTTGTCGAACTTCTACCCTCATCACGTATTTTGATAAATTATATATGAAATTGAAGCTGATGATCTCTGTACACGATGGTATAGGGTTGCCAATGTGGAACTGGCCGCAAATAGGGGTTTCCACCTGTACATAAGAGCGAGATAGAGCGCACCACACCGCGTCGCTTTAATTCTAAAGTGTAATTTAATGTTATTGTTTCATCGTGAAAAATTATATCTAGCATTGAACCAACAGTGGAATCTACACGATCGACTATGGGTATCACATATTTTTGAAAAGGTACACCTGTAAAAGAAAAAGATAAACAAGAATTTTAAGATTTCTGCAAAACAGTATATTTTTTCATCGAAATTGGGAATTAATATGTTCATAGCCACAATATAAATAATATATTGCATATGTTACATATGGTGTATATATATATATATATATATATATATATATATATATATATATATATATATATATATATATATATATATATAGTTGTGAAGGTTAGACGACTGTCTAAGTTAAAGAAGAATCCTTTTTAAATTCGGGTATGCAGTCAACAGGGGTATGGAAAAAGTGTACTCTTTTTTCTATTCAAGCTTTCGAGTCATTTATTGTCTCTTCATCAGGAACTCTACAATGAATTAAATTGAACATTATAATATTTGAAAACCAATTAGGCATGTGTACTTACAAAAGTGAGGTTAAAAATCCCTTTCACTTGCAGCAAATTATAAAATACCATGTCACAACAGACAACACTCTTGGTAAAGTCATATATAGTTAAAACTTTGATCGAAATTGATCAAGATTACTTAAACATAACACTTATGTTTAAGTAATCTTGATCAATTTCGATCAAAGTTTTAACTATATATGACTTTACCAAGAGTGTTGTCTATTTTACATTTTTATAATTTGCTGAATGAAAGATTACACCTCACTTAATACACATGCCTAATTATTTTCGAATATTATAATGTTCAATTTAATTCATTGTAGAGTTCTGATGAAAGACATAAATACGAACTAAAAAAAAAATTTCCACTACCCTATACTCAACGAATTTAAAAAGATTCTTATATATATATATATATATATATATATATATATATATATATATATATATTGTTATGTTATATTATGCCAGTTGTGAATTTCAAAAGACTAAAACCCACAAAAGGAATAATTAATAGATAATTATTAGTTTCAAGAGTTTGTTTTTGAATAACTTTTGAAATTCTATATATTTTGTGAGCCCAGGTATGATGTGGATAGATAAAAATGTCAAAGTACGATAAAACAATCAATTGTATACACTGTCAAAATTATCATAACCCATAATTGCTAAAAAGACAACTAAAAGTCTAGATTTACAGAATTTTCATGTATAAAAGGTAATCAACACATTTATAAACTTGAAACACACTGTACATGAAATTGTAGCTAACTAAAAGTAGCCAATGAGAAAACAGCAAACATCTTTATGAAAGATAGCCAATCAGAGAATAGATGGTCAGGTGTAAAGTTAGAAATTGTGAGAAAATAGCAACGAGAGGGTATCATAAGTAATTATTATTAGAATTTGTAAATAGTACTAAGTATGGAAAAATAGTTGGATATATAAATTGAGTAAGATAAACCTAAACAGTGAAATGTGACAATTTAGTGCGCGAATTCAAAAATTCAAATAGGAAAACAACAGGAAAAAGATGTATCTAAGCGACAGAAAACAAAGCCTCGAGGAAGATGAAAAAATATTTCCAAACAGATAGCACGCACAAATTTTACTAATAAAGAAATGGAATAATTCCATCATTTGGGAAACAAAAACAAATATTACCTCAATGATATAATATAACCACGGATCCTGATGCTGATTTCCACATCTATATCGTTCCTGATACTGGTATTGCAGTCCTGACAGCGAATGAAGAGAGGAGACATCCTGTTTTTATGGTATAGTTTGAACACCAACAGTTCCAACCAGGTATAAAAACTTTCATAGTGTATTTCCGGTCTAGAACTATTTCACAAATAACCAATTGCACATTCGAAGAACGCTATTTCACTTTACTTTGAACAATAACAGAAAATTTTACATTCACGAAAAGTGAGGTTCTGTTTATCTATCCATGATCTGATTTATCATTATTATTCGTGAATATTTGTTTGATTCACTCTAGTATAAGTTATTTCTCGTGGCCAGGTAATTTTAAGTCTTCCTGAATAAAGGAGATAATTGTTTTTGATATTTGGTTGTTTATTTTCTCACAATGATCAACTAACATAACAAAGATCATTCAATGAACTGAAGTTAGTCACCAGTGGCAGTGTATCTATTGCTTTGAACCGGCCACCTTTTGAGATAAGAGCGTACCAACTTTTGTCTAGCCGTGGCAAGGAAAATAATAATTGTGGGTAGCGCGACGAGAGAACAGTGACGTTCGCTGGCAATTATCATTACAGGGGCAGAAATATCTATTTATATCATATAAATTTGGCTGTTAAAGAATAACGAAAACTATTAGCTTCATTCATTATATAAAAACAATTTATATTTTTCAATATATCAAAACATAACAAAATGCACCCAAAACGTGGGGCAAAAAATAATACAATATTTATATTTACAAAATTCATCATTACATAACAATATATATATATATATATATATATATATATATATATATATATATCAGGTACCTTAGGGATTTATCAACACAAAATACAAATTAGTAACATATAGAAAATATTAGGGTGACGTGACGTAAATCCGGACGAAATTGAAATATTAGTAGTTCACAGATTTTGTTATTTCACTAACTTTTCTCTATATTAGCAACGATAATTTATGTCTCAGATCGACATTCAATCCAGGATGCACTGACAAATTATGTATAGTATCAATTTGTCTACCCGTCGACTTTTAATCTAGGATGCCTTGAACAACCAAATGTTGAACAATACAATAAATGTTTTATGATTTGCGAAACTAAATTATAATTTACTTATACCAAAAAATTATTAAAGATCGGTTTTCCATGGTGGATGGATAATATTGGATATCTGGCCGTAGTTTTCAATCGAGATCAACTTTTCTCAATGAAGATTGTAGATATTGTGAAGAAAAAATTTCTCGACAAACCACGTTTACGAATGCAAAACATTGATATCTGATCATTTCGTTTTGGATTTTAGGCCATGCAGGACTTTTTATTAGAAATATTTTTTTTCATAAAACACATAATAAAAAAGTTCTCCTGATGATGCCGATTTAATTGGACACACTGTATATTTAATTATATGCAGACACATACATATGTAACATATGCAATATATCATTTACGTATTGGCTATGAACATATTAACTCCTAATTTCGATGAAAAAATTTACTGTTTTAGTTTTGCAGAAATCTTCAAATTCTTGCATATCTGTACCTTTTCAAAAATGGGTGATACTTGTAGTCGTTCGTGTGGATTACACAGGTAGTTCAACTACATATTTATTCCAACGATGAAACAATAACATCAAGTAACACTTCAGAATTGAAGCGACGCGGTGTGGTGCGCTCTTTATCGCTCATTCGAACCTTTATTAGCTGGCAACCCCTATTTTAGGCCGGTTTCTGTTAGGTTTTATGTTAGGTTTACTAAAGAAACAGTATACGAAAGTATTTTTTAATAACTCAAACGACTATTACATTCAAAGTATTTGTCAAACTTGACAACTATATAAACAAGTAGAAAACCTAGTACAGGATGTGAAATATTTACTTTCATGATCTGTTGAATACCAACACCCCCACTCGACAGATCATTTCTGCAAAATTCCTATAGATCTTCTGAAATCGAAAAATTTTTGTTTCGGAAGAGGTTTTGTGAGTCCATCAGCAATCATGCCTGGGGAAGGGCAATATTTGAAATTAATAATATTATTATTAATGAGATCTCGTAGATGATGGTACCGCACATTGATATGTTTGGTCCTTGAAGTTGATCTCTTGTCTTCCGCCAGTTTGATGCAGCCTTGATTATCTTCAAACAATTCAGTTGCTATGTCACAATAAAAACCAAAATCTGTGATCATTCGTCTCAACCAAAGCAAGTCTTGACTAGCCAAAGCTGCTGATATATATTCAGCTTCTGTTGAAGAAAGTGCTACTGATGTTTGCTTTTTACTCGTCCAGGTTACTGGGTTATCTCCCAAGAAAAATATGAAACCACTTATTGATTTCCTATCAGACGTATCTCCTGCCCAATCAGAATCGACGAATCCTCTTAAAATCAAATCTGTGTCTGCCTTCATTTTTAGTTTGAAGTTACTCGTTCCTTTCAGGTATTTCATTACCCTTCTTGCAGCATCCCAATCTATTTGACGAGGTTGACTGATTCTTCGAGTTAAATAGTTCACAGGCAAAGATATGTCTGGTCTGGTCATAGTTGATAAGTACAACAGCACCCCCACTGCTTTCCTGTAATTATCATTGTTTGGCAATAATTTCGAATTATCATTGAGTTTGTGATATTCCGTATCCATTGGCGTTGATACAGGATATGCATTGGTCAATCCAAATTCATCAACCATTTTATTGATTTTATTTTCTTGGTCTAACGAATAGTTACCATCTTCATCACGAAAAATACTTATTCCCAAGAAATAATGTATATCACCCAAGTCCACAGCTTCAAAATGATTATTTAATTTTTCTCCCAATGCTTTTATAATGGTGAGATTTCTATGGCAAATCAATATATCGTCGACATATATCAGGAGATATAAATTTTCCCCTTCTTCCTGCTTCTTAAACATACAATTATCATTTTCGCTAGACTGAAAACCGAGTTCATACAAAATATTTTTCAGTTTTTCATTCCAGGACTTTGCTGCCTGTTTCAGTCAATATATTGATTTCTGCAGTTTGTATACAAAGTGGGATTGATCTTTCTGATAAAACCATCAGGCTGTGATATGTATAAATCCTCCTCCAATTCACCATTGAGAAATGCTGTCTTAACATCATAATGTCTAATGTTGAGATTATGCCTAGCTGCTATTGATAAAAGTATTCTGAAACTACTTTGTTTCATAACAGGAGCAAATGTGCTGTCGTAGTCTTCCCCATATTTCTGAGTATATCCTTTGGCAACTAAACGTGCTTTATACCTGGTTATTTCCCCTTTACTGTTTGTTTTCATTTTGAAAACCCATTTAGTACCAATCAGTTCCTTATCCGTAGGAAGTTCTGTTAACTCCCATACCCCTTTTCTTTCAAAATATTCCAATTCATCGTTTATAGCCTTCTGCCAATTGGATTTTTCACATTCTGGATAACTCATCAAATCATTGAATGATTTTGGTTCTCTAGGAAATGCATTCGTTGCCATGTATGTTAATTTAGGTGCAGGTATTCCACCATTTATTCTTGTAGATTTTCTTATTTAGTTTTCATTGAATTCTTCATTTTCTATCTGATTTTCTCCAGATAGTATTTGATTTTCAATTTTCGTAAGAATGTTTTCTTCATTATTTTCATAAGAGACTTCAATTTCGTTCTGCATACCCATATCTATATTTTCCTTTTCTGTTCTCTCATATCCCGAAGAATGCTCATTTTCAATGAATTCAACTGTTCTACTAATCGTAATTCTACTTGTCAAGGGATCAAGATTCGATATCCAGTCGAATGTTCATCATAACCCACAAAAATTCCTTCTTTTGCATGAGGGTCCCATTTCGTTCGTTTTTCTGCTGGAACATATGCGAAGGCAAAACTTCCAAAACTTTTCAGATGATCTAGTTTCGGCTTCTCACCATTCCATAACTCGAATGGAGTTTTATTTATGGATTTACTTAATAGACGATTCTGAAGGTAATTCGCAGTAACAACAGCCTCACCCCAGTACTTGTTGGGCAACTCAGCATCGATCAGCATGCATCTTGCTGCTTCACAGAGAGTCCTATTTTTGCGTTCTGCAACCCCATTTTGTTGAGGCGAGTATGGAACTGTATTTTGAACAGAGATACCATGTACTTTCAAAATATCTTGAACTGACTTTCCAATGTATTCTCCTCCGTTGTCGGATCTGAACATCTTAGGATATTTTCCAAATCGATTTTTGACATATGCCAAATATTCTTTCAGTTTTTCACTAACTTCATCTTTAGAATTGAGTAAATAAATATTTGTGAAACGGGAAAAATCATCAATTAGTGTTAGAAAATAACGTTTTCGGCTAGGTGTTTCAGTTTTCATTGGACCGCAAATATCACTATGCACTAAATCCAGAATTTGTTCTGATTGTTTTTCACTTCTTTTTGGAAATGGTTTTCTGCTCATTTTTCCCTTCAAACATGCTGTACACTTCAAATATTGACCACAATCTGTAATGTCAATGCCACTGGCGTACTTTTCTGATGCAAGTTTCTTTATATCTTCTGCATTTCTATGTCCTAGTCTTTTATGCCAGACATGAATACAATTCATATTCGGTGTCGAAATATAAGCATTTTCAGATGAACTTAAAATTAGTTCATATAATCCTTTCTTGATTCTACCTTGCGCCATTATTCGATTACCATATCTTATTGTACATTTATCTTTCTCAAAATTGACAAGAAAACCTTTTTCTACCAAACGTTTAACTGAAAGTAAATTGGATTTCAAATCTGGTACATACAGAACATTCTTGACATGTATTTTCTCAACTTTGTCCACTGTAATACAAGACAAATATCCTTCTCCGATTCCTTCACACTTTAGTTCATTTCCATTGGCCACAATCACCTTATCAACGTAATTGTTCAATTTGGTAAAAAAGTCTTTGTTTGAAGTCATATGACTTGATGCTCCTGAGTCAATGAACCAACTCATATTTTCATCATTATCCTTCGAATATATGCAGAAGCACAAATCAGAATCACGATCCTCAATAGCAGACTTCACTCTATGTTCATCCTTATAGTTCCTCCGATTCTCCTTCTTGCTATCATGGTAGTCTCTTTTCTTGAAAAAATAACAATCCTTCTTCAGATGTCCCTTCTTATGACAGAAAAAACATTCCAAATCTGTAATTTTCTTTTTCAAGTAGTGGGTAGACTTAAGAGCAGTTTGACCGGTTTTTTTCGTTTTTCTTTGCATATTTTCTGTTATATTCGTCCAAAAGTTTACCCTTTACATATTCGAGTGTGAGTTCGTCGTCTGGACGAGCATCTAACGCTGTGACAAGAGTATCGTAATTATCAGGAAGACCACCAAGTAAGAGAGCAGCTACATGGAAATCTTTAATTTCTTTCTTCACCAATACCTCGCAAGAGTTCAACCATTTCCAGAGTTTTTCGTATGTATTCTGACATCAATTCACCGTCTTCCAACTAAGACTGGTACAATTTACGTAAAAGATAAAGTTTATTACTCAAATTTGCTCTTTCATGGACCTTTTGAAGAACTTCCCACATTTCTTTTGCTGAAGTGCAGTTGCAAATGTGAACTATTTGATTATTTTCTACTGAAAGTGATATAGTGCTTTGTGCTTTTTCATCGATCTCCAACCATTCCTTTTCTTTCTCTTTTCCACTGGCTTCGATTCTTTCACCACTTTCCATGCTCCTTCCCTGATTAATAACATTTTAATCTTGAACTTCCAGGGTTGATAGTTGTGATTATTGAGCTTCGCAACTCCAAATTTCAGATTGCTCTCCGGCTCCATCGTCGTTTCTTATTCAATCACTATTGAACAAATACTGTTTCAGACACGTCCTGGGCCCATAACCTGTTAGGTTTTATGTTAGGTTTACTAAAGAAACAGTATACGAAAGTATTTTTTAATAACTCAAACGACTATTACATTCAAAGTATTTGTCGAACTTGACAACTATATAAACAAGTAGAAAACCTAGTACAGGATGTGAAATATTTACTTTCATGATCTGTTGAATACCAACAGTTTCACATGAGCCACCCTACACCATCGTATGGACAGAAACATTGGCTTCAATTTGATATATAATTTATCGAAATACGCGATGAGGGAGTTCGACAAATTGATAGCTGTTCACATCTGGTTGCAAAGAGGTTGCGGCCAAGTGAAAAGCGGCAACCCAATCTTTTCAAGTTCTCTATATATCTCTCTTTTAAATGAACTATAACTTTTCTTATTACCTAATGGGTGTAGATGTTCGGGAAAAAAACAATGAAAACATTTTTTAAAAGAAAGTTCTTGCGGCCATTATTTGATAGGCAACCCGGCATAAACTACTCATATTGATAATTATCTCTAAACATAACTTTTGGTTTCATTGACAGATAGGGGTAGTAATCACGCAGTGGGATCTTGGTCTCTGAGAATAATCTACCTAGAAAATAGCCGCGGGAAGAATTTGAAGTGTTTTGTTTTTATTGTCTGACAACTTATATTTTTAATTTGACGCTGTCATCAATTCGCATGAAAAGTGAGAAATAAATCGAAGCTGGTTCAGTACCTTGAATCATTGACACGCAAGCCTGAACGACACCACAGAAAAACTCATATAAAAGTTGTAAAATAACGAAGTAAAGAAAACTCTTCTGGTATACATTACTGTAATCGATGAAAATTAAAAGATAAGCACGGAAGATTTGCTAGTCATACACCGCGAGGGTTGTGCGCATGCTCAGAATAGAGTGGTGGTGGGGGTAATTTTTCTATAACTTAATGATCGCCGACGTGCAAAGTCATTAGCATTCCAAACTTTGTAGGAGTAAGACGTGTCTCTTTCGTTCTCTCCTAGTTAGATTATTGGGGTTTCCAGACGGAAAAATATGTGAGTAATTAAAGTGTTCTACTTTACCGACTGTACGCTATTTTTTATAATTTTTGAGTATTTTATTATTATTAACATTCAATCATTTTATTATTATTTTTGGTTGAGATAATTTTTTTATTAATATCAAAATGATGAGGGTAGGAAGTGGTGGGGGTAATTTTTCTATAACTGAATGATCGCGAGAGAGCAGTGTCATTAGCATTCCAAACTTTGTAGGAGTAAGACGTGTCTCTTTCGTTCTCTCCTAGTAAGATTATTGAGGGTTTCCAGACGGAAAAATATGTGAGTAATTAAAGTGTTCTACTTTACCGACTGTACGCTATTTTTATAATTTTTTCATAACATTCGAGTATTTTATTATTATTAACATTCAATCATTTTAATATTATTTTTGGTTGAGATAATTTTTTTATTAATATCAAAATGATGAGGATAGGAAGTGGTGGGGGTAATTTTTCTGTAACTCAATGATCACTGACGTGCAACGTCACTCTGACTTTCGTGAGAGCAAGACGTGTCTCTTTCGTTCTCTCCTAGTTAGATTATTGAGGGTTTCCAGACGGAAAAATATGTGAGTAAATCAAAGTTGTCAATTCAGAGTTCCAAAAAATTTTTCTTTTTCGAATGATTGAGAGTTCTTCGAAATTCATATTTTTTCGTTATACTTATAGGATTTTTTTTACAGATATAAAAAGTGCGGCCCAGCCAATCTATACAATTTCATTAGTGCTGCCGCAATACACAGTTTGGGAGACGTCGAACTGAGCTGGTCAGAGCAGTCCACGAGTTCAAACTTCGAGAATATTCAATTATCATAAAACCATCCACGACAAAGATACCTGTCTTTGAATTCATCAAAAACTAAGGCCATTCATCATCAACAGAAACTAAGGCCCCATCCACCACGACGGCGACAACTGGGACGGCTGTATTCGATTTCATTAAATCAAGGTGAGAGAGAGAGAAAAAAAACTATATCTGTATTTTGTTTGTGAAAAAGCATTCACTCTTCTCGTTTTTTTGATTAACCATGAACCATTCTGCGATGAAATGTATTGATGATCGTTACTTCAAAAAAGAATCTATATAATACCACACGAGAGTTGGATGGAGTAGAAAACAATTATCCAAATTTTTTTCTCAAATTTGTTGCCATTTTTATTTTTACTTTATTCTCACTCTCTTGTCGTAATACAACTGAAAATACAAAGCTCATTGATACCGCGATAATTATCAACAGTATTCTTATTGCCTGAATTTTTTATAATAGGGATCAAGTAAGAGTCCTTCCATATAGTGAGCAGTTTACTAGTCTGAAGTGACAAATTGTACAGAATTAATAGCGGCACAGCGCTTTATAAAATATGATGGTATGCCATCGAGACCAGCACCTTTATTTTCATCCAAGGATGAGAGTTTATTCTCAATATCAGCTATGAAAATTTGGCTAATATCTATATTTTGATAGTTGATATCGCGCGGGCTATAACTAACCAACGTATGCGTGTGAGGTTCATACACTGAGCGAAAATGGACATATGTCTTCGGCACCTGTAATAATATTGCCACTGTCATTCATCTGTTTCATTTATTCCCAGATGCAATTCATTTATGTTATCGCGGACACCAATCCCAATAGAATCAACGTAGTTTTTATAATTTTCTTGATAGAATATTCGCTTATTGTCCTGAATTTCGTGAACATGTTATATTATAATCATGAAGATTATGATATATTTTCAATTTTTTATTAATTAAATTTTTTCCTTGATAAGGTCGATAGTATTCATCGAATAATATTCGGATTATTTGTGATTTTTTCTACGAACTTTAGGAATACATAATTCAATGATTTCGAATAATAAACTTTTTCTCAGTTGCATCTGATATAGTTTCATTGGAGAGTTGTGTCTGCCAATCAATTTCACATAAATAGGCATTAACTCTGGCATAATCTCCTTTTCTGAAATTGAAATGCTGGTCTCGCTGTGAATTTTGCATGATACATAAAATTCTATAGCTGGATGATGTTCATCTGGTATCACTAATAAAATATCAGCTTTCTTCAAGTAATTCACAGTTGGTTGCCTGTTGCATAGTATCTGATCGAGAGCTCAATAGTTATAGATATTTGTGAAATGATAGAATTGCTGGAGTTCACATGAAGAGAAGGAATCAATGATGGTACATGATTTGTTCACGTTTGAAGGCGACAAATGATTTGCAGAATGTTGAAGAACCCTTTTTTACCACTAGAATCAGGAGAAAATTTTTCGCATCATAGCAGAGCATAGCATAGCCAAAAGAGAAGAAAGAAAAACATCGCTGCTCCATTCATATCAGGAGAAAGTCTTAAGTGGCTTGATAACCTGATATTACTTCTCATAATATTTTCTCGGTTTATTGAAAGGAATAGGCACTTTACATCCTGACCATATACTGCAATATCCATATATGCATAACATCGTGTCCGGATATTTTTGAGGAATCTGAATACGTAAACGGGATTGAGTTGTATAATGAGTACAATGTTCACTTTATATACAAAACTGTAAGCATTCGTTAAATTGAGAAATATTAAATTGACTACATATTCTTTATGGAAACAGAATCATCTGGTTAGCTGAGTATTTCGGTTCATATTTTAAAAAAATCTGTAAGTTATCGATACGTCGAACAAATCGGTGCATTATTCATGCCGGATTAAACAATGATGAAATGAACTGAACTCCTTTGATCACTCACAACGATTTTTATCTAATACCCGCTGATTATGTTCGAGGGTTCATAGGGGGTTTACGATATGTGGACGTTATTGATTGTATAGAAATGAGTTTATTCAAACGACTCCTTCGTTTTTCCAATTACACCCCAAATGATATGGTACGCTCAGAAATGCTCAACAATTCAAATCAACATGGTATTACACTACGAAGGAATTGCATATTTCAAGATAAGAAATAACCATTTCAGTTAGAAAAATAGAAATATATCGTAGAAAACTGAAAAGCACTTCCAAAAATATCCTAGTCAATCACGAAACAACCTTTAGTTAGAATGAAGCCGGCTTTATCATTTTATACGATGAAATAACATCTTCAAACGTCTGTGATTGATTGGAATAGAAATAAGTCAATTTGCGCCGATTCATTATTGTGTTGTAGGTTATTATTATTGTTCATTGTATCGTTGGTTCTTCATGGATTTCAATTATTATCATAAATGCCATATTTCCCAACCACAATTTTTGTGAATTTTCATGAAAAAATCACCAGCATAATTAGCCACTCGAATAACATCTCTGAGTCAACTGAGATGAGAATCGTTATAAACAGAGTAATTAAGTATCCCTGGTACGTCTCTGTGTGGTTTGATAAGTTTATTTTCATCCAATTTTGGTTACTTCGCATTTTCATATTTTTATTAACTTCAAATATTGATAATGATGATAGCCTATGAAAAGAAAAAACAATTGAACATCGATTTTCAAAATCAGGCGCTGAAAGTGAATGCGCATGCGCCAAGAAATAAACTCGTTTTTTATCAAAGACGCGATTTTGTTCGTCCATCCCGCTCTAGTATTCATTATCTCACCTGGAAAATTGTTGGAGTATGACAAGCTTATTTCATTTCGTGTCCAGCAATGTGTCAAAACGGCAAAAATATGGCGGCTGAGGGCACACAATATCGTTATAAGAGACCGTAGTGGTAAAAGTGTTTATTTTGTTATTTTCTATGCGAATTTGAGTATTTTCCTTCAATTCTGCATGTAAAAATATATCTGGAACAACAGCTGTAACCAAATCCTTCATTGACAATTGAATTATTTGTATATTCAAGCTCGCCGCGCCAAATTAACAGAAAATTCATAGACAATAGGGAGAGTAGACAGTCAATCCAGGTATTCGAATAATAATCACAGAGTTTCTTTCTCAAAAATACAATTTCAATTCCCCTTTTTGGATATTAGTCTCGGAATAAATGCAGAAAATCCGTCCTCTTTCAAATCTGGAACTTGGCCTAAGTATCCCTTGAATATTCATCCGGATAAATATATCAGTTTCGAAACGGTTCGAGATTGGAATTGTACCTCGATGGCTCTTGGAAAATTGCTGAAATCCAATCACCACTTTGATCTGAGCAGATTTTTCCACTATAAATCTGCAAATAAGCTAGTGCTTCCGATTGAGCTAACACGTTGGAATGAAAAAATAAATACTGACTTGGAACTTCCATAGCATCCGTCGTCGCGAGGCAAGGGATACTGAGGTGGAAATCTCCTCCCTTCAATGTATTCGCCAAAGGGGCAGAGTCAGTGAAAAATCAATGAATGATTTGCGAGCAGAGTATGGGATCTTCAGGTGCTCATTTTGAATAACTTAACAGGTTATTTTCCCGAAAGATAATTAATTTTTTCCAAATTGAAATTAATTATTAATTTTAAATTTTTTCAGTGTTTCTGCATTAGAAGACAATCTCTTTATCAAGGTGTTGCTCACGCAGATGTAGGTCCCATATTTTCTGTCACAATAACTCATTCTCAAACGCCTTGAAATAGGCTTATTTTTTTGTAGTCTTGTAGCCTTCAATTTTCACTAATTTTTTCATACCAAATTTTTTTCACATTGGCTTTCACCCAGGCTTTACAATTTTTGTGACCTAGTTCATATAGTTTTACAATTCTAACATTTAGATTTGAAAGAAACGACAGTACTTCTAATTAAAATATTAGAAAATAAGGTGAATGCGAATTTTTATGATCCAAACTATACTACTCTCTCGGGACATTTTTCAGGCAGTTGAACAAAATTACACGTTACACGATGTGAGAATGGATCGGAGGGTTTCACCTACGTCCGGTGGTGGCACACATATACTGTCTCCAGAGCATCTGTTAATTTCTTTCATCTTTCTGTGGACAATCATGATTACTGAGCGCTATATGTTTCTCTCGACTTGGCGATGAACGCATATGTGTATTGAGTACCAATATTGATTATAAAGACACAAATGTGAAGCTAAAACAAATGAAGCATGACCATCGCTCGGACTCTTTCTAATCGGCAACGTTGAATTGATGCGAATGCGCAAAAATGGAGGCGTGACATGTATTGGTTGCCGGTTGCCATAACTACGTGCTACCAATATGACGAGGAAAGACATATATAACACGACTTCACTTCCATTGCATTGCTCTCAGAGCCAATTATCAATAATTATGTATGGCCAATTATATCATCGAGGTATACTGCTGAATCGGCGCCGCCCTTATTTACTAAGTGGACATTTCCATCGAGGTATTTAGGCAAGTCTTTGAATTGAAAAGAACCTGGGGAACTTGTCATTTACCATTGGGTAAAATTCCACAAATTTTAATAACCCAAACAATTCTCCTTAACAAATCTCATAGAGTAAATATCAATCGCAATTCGCAAGAGCAAATGAAAAAATACATTACAACAACTGCTCGATATGAGGCTTAATTAGTACATTTCAAATATATAAATATATATATATATATATATATATATATATATATATATATATATATATATAAATATATATGTATATATTGTTATGGTCGTATATTTGATTGTTAGTGAGTTATTTATATTTTTGTGATATATACTAATCATAACAAAAGAAAACTCCGGCTGTGATACTTCATTCCTCTTTCTCTGTATGCATTATTTCTTTTTTCATTATTCATCTTATTACCTTTTTGTAGCTCAGTCGGTACGCCTATGGAAACATGATTTTCCCTATCTCAGGGGGATTGCAGCAGCGCCATCTACTTCTTTGCTTGGTGTCAATATACTGTTCATGTTTGAAATATTGATTGTAACAGAGTCAAATAATAAATAATGAGCCAGAAAGAGTAAGATACCTGTTTTTTATTGAAAATATTGCTTAAAACCAACTTATCTCAGAGATATCTAACTTATACTAATTATATTTCCAAAACCACGCAATTTCGAAAACATTCAAGAACTTGATCATGCGCAAAATTGAACATATCCCAAAATAACTATTTATAGGTTATACTCATGTCATTTGTGATGAACAGAAGAATAGAATTGCCACTTAAATTATGTATTATTGTCAATAAACCAAACACAACGTGGCTGTATGATGAATGTTATCACTTTCCAAGTTTATGATGATAATGTACCTGTTATGAGTTATGCTTTGCACTCATACAAATCCTGGGATGTTCTGTGAATAGTTCATGCAGATGTCTTGCAAATGCTCAGCGTCCTTACTACTGGTGCAGTCAAAGTATTGGAAATTCAACCTCCAATTCCTGGTAAGTAGTTTCTTGGTATTCCTTGATTCCGATTTGATTCCGACCTGATTCCATGTATTAATGTTTCTCATATACTTCAGTTATTGGCATTTTTTCCACAAAAATCGATCCTAAAATTTTCTAATATGCTTCCCTTTTCATTTTCCTTCTCCCCGCTTATTTTTCTTTCTCCTTGGTAACCATCACTTTTTGTTATCTTATATAAATTTTTAGTATTAGCACTTATATTTTGAACACATTATTGTACTTCCTACCTATTATACATATTTTATTTTCGAATTTGATTTCTACACATAGTTCTATTTACTGAATTTCCTTCAAAGGTCACATGTACCATTTTTCTGTTCTCAAATTCCATTATTTTGATTATTTGAAAGGAAAATAGTTTGACATTTGCCTGTCATGTTGCCTTCGGTTCTAATTTTGTATACAGGATCTTTCTTGTATAGAAATATAATGTTTAGTTGAATCCTGAATATTTATTTCTGAACTTGGATTTTTTTTTATAGTTTGAATGAATAAGTCAAACATAATGATGATAACAGAAAACTCTACTGCCACTCTCTTGGATTATCTGCGTCGACTAGGTTTTCAAGATGCAAACCGTACGAGAAAAAATATAGAAACAATCATCATAGCAGGTATTTATGAGGTTTTTAAATATCATTTTGCCTCATTTCAACTTTTTTATTCACATAAATAGCATATAATGACAATATTATATATATATATATATATATATATATATATATATATATATATATATATATATATATATATATATATATCGTTAGCTGTTGCTCGCGGCTGCTTGCATGCATTCGATAATTGGGAATAATTTATAAAATCACGCCTCAGAAGTCAAAATACATATATAATATATTCGTATTTATCATGGACTGTGTTACAGGAGTTAAAATGATATAAAAAAACCAAAATGTGTGTAATAATAATGACATGAGCTGGGAGTACCTCCACGAGGTATATTAAAAATTAAAAAAAATGTAAAGCGGCTCTGCTAATACTTTATCACGAAATTGTTACCCCAAAATAATTTAAATGAAAAGTAAGTTCAAACCTGACTACCGAAAAATCACACCCTAAAAAGTATGGAATAAAAATGAGTTCAAAAACAAAAAAACCCGACTACTAAAAACCCACGCTCTAAAAAGTATGAAATAAAAGTAAGTTCAAAAACTAAAACCCAAAAGTATGAAACAAGAAAATATTTCCATGTGGAAGTATTATGTACAAACTATCCAACATTTATCGTCTGTTTAATGAACAACGTATACGTAATATATTTTAATGTGTTAAATACATACTCATAGTGATGTTCAGAGGATAGCCGTGGTCAGATGCCACTTTGCCCTCAAGCTTATGATCGCTTACTACTGTTTGGATGTATTGTTTTATTGAGGTACGGCTATCCTCTGAACATCATCATGAATGTGTATTCAATACATCAAAATATATTACGTGTTGTTTATTTGATAGACTATAAATATTGAAAAGTTTGTACATAATAATTTCAGATGAGAATATTTTCTTGTTTCATACATTTTAGAGCGTAATTTTTCAGTAGACGAATTTTAGTTTCAGTACTTATTTTAATTATTGTTCGAGTGTTGGTGTTCCTGTCTCATATTTTCTGTTACGATAACACAATCTCAAACGCCTTGAAATAGGCTTACTTTTTTTTAGCCTTCAATTTTAACAAAATTTTTCATAACAATTTTTTTTACTTTGGTTTTTCACCGCATCAATATACACAGAGTTCACAATTTTTGTGCCCTAGTTCATATAGTTTCACAATTCTGACATTTGGATCTGAAAGAAACGAAAACCAGTCTTTTTAAATAAAATATTAGAAAATAAGGTGAATGCGCATTTCGTGATCAAAACTATACTACTCTCTCGGAACATTTCCCATCAGTCGAACAAATTTACATAATACGCACGTGAGAATGGATCAAAGGGTTTCAGCCTGAGTCCGGTGGTGGCAGACCTATACTGTCTCCAGAGCATCTGTTATTTGTTTGAAGATTGTAGACGATGTGGAAACTTGATTACTCTCGTTGAAAAGGGAAACATTCTCAATTGAATATTGATATAAATATTTTTCTGTGAATTGAAAAATCCACGATTAAAATGAAGTTATTTTTTTGTGAATGCCTAAGAGAAAACAACTACTTTCCCGGCTTAAACCACGCTGGACATTGAACTACATCTGATAGATATTCTGAAAAAGCCCTAACTCAAAAGAAAAAATCTGAAATTGAAATTTTGCATTTTCATTCAGATAGTTATTTGATTTTCTATTCCAGTCTCAATTAAGAACTCATGAAGATGAATGAGGCAAAAAAAAATGTTTTCCAAAAGAGAGTATTCACCAGAAATCATGCAATCATGCTTTCGAGATAATGATAATAATGATAATGTTCATTCATTTAATCCATTTCACAGGTGCATCAAGTATAAGCAACATTTTATCTTTCATTTTCCTGAATAAACAAGAGGAATCCCATAAAAGGCAAGACTTATGTGTGGGTATACACTTTTCATGCAAAAATATGAAGATATATTTTTTACAAGTAATTGAGATATGTTTTTGATGGCGCAGCAACTCAGGTTTTTTCAACTTATTTTCACCTATTGTACAATAAAATAGCAAACAGGTATATAATAACATGTGGAATCCAGTGCGATGAGGAAGATGAATTTTTGATACAAAATCTCAGATCCAATATTGGGGTTATTAGAATCTCTAGGCTGGTGCTAAGTTCGATAGTGGTAGGTGTTCTTCAGGTCCATGTACTGGTGTATTTCTAATCTAGGTCTGAAAAAGATACATTTTTTCACTTTATTTTTGAAGAGCTTCCATGAGTTGATTTGTTTGATTTCCGTGGGTGGAGGTTATGGAGCTTGGGTCCAAGATAGATATAGTTTCTTTGTAATATATTTTTTTCGGGTTTCAGAACTATTGCAGAACCGAATCCATATCTTGTGTTGTGGCTGTGTGATATAGGGTTCAATTCATTTTAATATTGTTGTTGGCTCGATACTACTTCGGGAAGAATAATTGTCGCATATCCAAATGTTTCAGTTGCATGTCTGTATGGTTTTTTGAAACATAATTTCAGTGCTGATTTCTTGGTGATTTCTAGTTTGGATATTGTATTTTTCATGGCATTACCCCAAGCACCTATAGCATACCGGATATGACTTTCCACAAGTACAAAATATAATATTCCCACTTTTGTTGGTAGAAAGACATTCGAGAAAAATTTCAACCTGTAAAGAATGGATCTTATTTTTTTTATAGTGTATCCCATATGTGATTCCCACTTTAGATAGCCATCTAGAAAGGGTCATATCGAGCAGTTTCTGTATGTATTTTTCCATTTGCTCTTGCGGATTTGCGATTGATATTTACGCTATGAGTTTTGTTAGGTGTTTGCGTTATTAAAATTTGTAGGATTTTACCCAATATCCACTTCTCAGTGAAAACGGAAAGAGGTAAAATGGCAAGTTTCCCAGTTTCCCAGTTTCAATTCGAAGACTCGCTCAGATGCCTCAATGGGAATGTCCACTTAGAAAATAAGGGCAGCGTCGATTTAGCAAGTATACCTCGATGATATACGCGCCACCCCGATTATCGTTCCAGTCACGAAAATCTTGTTACACGTTTATCCCAGAGTCCAGAGGAACATATAGCGCTTAGAAATCATGATTGTCCACAGAAAGATGAAAGAAATAACAGATGTTGATTACTCTCGTTTCGAACGCTCATCGTCTTAATGGATTCAAAAGGTTTTCACAACGTTTCGATTGCTTGTATCTGCAAAGGTCCTCAGGTGAATACTGACAAGTTAAGATGATACTCACCACGCAGTGGTGCTTGTAATTTCGTGCGGTGTGGTGGTGCGTGAAGTTCCGCGCCTCTGCAGCCCGCAGAGGCACGAAACTTCACGAACCACCACACTGTGCGAAATTACACGCACCACTGCACTTGGCGGAATCAAACGCATCATTGCACCGGCAGTCATATGAAGTGGTAAGTAGCACCTGAACTCGTCAGTACGACTTAAGACGATTGCAGATACAAGCATTCGAAACGTCGTGAAAACCTTTTATATCCATTAAGACGATGGACATATGTTTTGAAACTTAATCTCGACTACTGAAAAATCACGCTCTTAGAAGTATGAAAGAAGGAAAATATTCTCATCTGGAATTGTTATGTACAAACCTTTGAATATTTATATTCTAATAAATGAACAACTTACGCGTCATATATTTTAATGTATTTATTACACATTCATGATGATGTTCAGAGGATAGTTGTGGTCACATGCCACCTACCCCAATGAAACAATACATTCTAACAGTAGTAAGCAATCATAAGCTTTAGGGCAAAGTGGCATATGACCACGGCTATCCTCTGAACGTCACTATGGGTATGTATTGATCACATCAAAGTATATTACGTATAAGTTGTTTATTTAACAGACGATAAATATTGAATAGTTTGTACATACCAATTTCACATGAGAATATTTTCTTGTTTCATACTTTCGGGTTTAATTTTTGAACTTATTTTTATTTCATACTTTTTAGAGCGTGGTTTGTTAGTAGTCGGGTTCAAGTTTTTTAACTAATTTTTATTTCATACTTTTCAGAGTATTATTTTTAATATACCGCGTGGAGGTACTCTCAGTTTATGTCATCATTATAACACATGTTTTGTTTTTTTTTATATCATTTTAACATCTGTACCATAGTCCATGATAAATATATTATACAGTGCTCGTCTAAAGTCCGTTCCCCCTCTACTAATTTTTGAACCACTGGTATATCGCAACGAAATTTGGAGAGCTCAAATAGAAGATAAAAACCCACTTTTCCATGAAAAAATCACAGCTGAAAGTTTCAAAATGGCGGTTGAGCACCATCTTCAATAATTTTTTTAAATAGAGCACTCCGTATATTATTCCATTTTCGAAATCTGCTCATAATTCTCAACAGTTTTCTTTACTACACTTTACTCCTAAATTCAATTGTTTTCGAAATATTGACGTTTGGAAAGTGACATTTTGGTCATTTCAAACCCAACCAAAAACACTAATGTTGCTTTCAATCAAGTTTGCATTGTTGTCGCGGTTTACTGTCAAACTGAACTGCTAACTGTCAAATGGTCCGTTGAAAGCATAAATCCTTTTATGAAAAGTGTGATCATGGCTCGTAGTTTAGACGATGAATTTGAAGTAGTTTTGATATTTGGAGAAGCTGGAAGGAATTATCATCTAGCAGTCCGTATGTTTAATGATCGATTCCATGGGAATCCTATTTCGAAGTAATATTTATGCAAATTTTTCAATTCCAAGCAACCAGAACAATTGGAGGAGAATTGGGCTTTCTTGAACGTGTATGTTTCGCAGACGAATACACGTTTTTCCGCAATAGAAAAGTCAACAAACAGAATGTACGATACTGGAGCGATACTAATCCGCATATTTCTAGAGAGAGACATACCCAGTTTCCTAAAAAGGTGAATGTTTTTTGCGGGGATTTTGGGCAATGGCGTTGTTGGACCGATTTTCATCAGAGGCAATATATCAGGAGTTCTTTACAGAAATCTTTTAGAAACTGAAATTGTACCTCGAATAAGACAAATTGTATTAAACTATCAGGAAGGGTTTGAAAATCGTGAAATCATATTTCAGCAGGATGGGGAACCTCCCCATTCCGATCGCATGGCTAGAGAGTTCCTCGATACAAACTTTCCTGGGCGATGGATAGGTCGCACGGGAAGTACAGAATGGCCACCAAGATCTCCAGATCTTACACCTCTAGATTTTTTCCTCTAGGGGTATCCGAAGTCAAAAATCTACACCACTGAATGCCAAACAATAGAAGAATTGGAACGCAGTATAATAGATACATGTGAAGAAATAGATGAACAGACTTTCATCAACGTGAGAGAAACTATTTATAATAGGGCTTTTTATTGTCAAGATTTGGGAGGGGGCCACATTGAACACTTGATGAAATAATTGTTGGGGTTAAATAAAAGTTTTATCATCTAACTAATTTGTTTTGATCGTGAATTTACAGAACACATTCGTAGGCTTCGAGATTTTCTGGTAAGCGGTACTGTTTATCCTTAATAAACTCTCTTCACGCCTCTTATCAGTCGAATTCATTGAGAGATTCAACTACAAATTGATAACAACGTTTAGTTAGCAAAATGTTTCACCGGAAGTGACCAAAATCCATACTTCATTTCAAACCGGAATGTCACTTTTCAAACGTTAATATTTCAATTGAATTTAGGAAAGAGAAAAAGTATTTCCATGATTTTATCTTCAACAGAAATCGACAAGTTGGAATATGCGGACAGGTATCGTGAGTAGGATGTGAAAGGTACGTAGTGACTTTCATCAACGTTGATAGTTGGAAGCCTACTATCAAAGAATTTGAAGATGCTTTGTAGGTCTATCCGAAACAGAATTTTCAGGTTATCCCAGCTGTTACTTTTGTGAAAATAGACGTATCGTCAGCAAAACTCACGATATTTCTCGATATATTCAATTTGAAGATGTTATTTATATAAATGTTAATAGTGTTGGACCAAGAGGGACACCAAACTTGAAGGTTTTTGGTTTTCTTAATGTATTGTTGATGTTAACCTGTTGTACTCTATTGGTCAAATAACACCGGCACACAAAAAAAAAAGTTGTCTGTGCACCGGGCGCCACCTATCTACGGGCATGTTTTTCGACCCGCTGAACACGAATTTCAAGTCAGTTTAGGCCGTCCGGGCTTCAATTTCGAGTAAATTGCAAAAAAACCCAAAAATAGCGAAAATTCGATATTTTGACAAGATAAAAAATTCTGATTCTGCAATAAATTTGGCCCATAGTCCCCTCAAACATTAAAAAAACTGCAAAAAACCGATAAAATAGCAGAAAATTGCTGCTGAAAAAATGGAATTTTTTTTTTAAACACAATTAAATAAATTTCTTGTATTTTTTATTTCTAAAATACAAGATTTAGATCCAAGAATGTACACAAATTGAATTTTTAACGGTTTTTCGAGGGTATTGTACTGTTTCATTCTCAAATGATCTACGATGTGGATACCTCTTTTTCCACCTTTTCCTTTATTTAGTAAAATTTGTCATCGTGTTGGAATTTCAACTTCTTCGAAGTGCAGACTTCATTTCATTGCATGATCGCTTGTACTTGCAACCAGGGCACCTCCTCGGGGTGACGGTGGGCAACAGAACCATCTGGCAGAGTCCCTGGGTTAACGGCGTGTGTGCCGTCATGGCAGGTAAAAGTGATGAGTACTTTACGATGCAGGGATTCGGAAACCCAGTATCGGCGTCTGGTCAGGGTGAGAAAGCAGGCCCGCAGGCGTCGTCATCCAGCGACTGCAGCTCTTCAGTAGTGGAAAACTTGGCTACTGGAGAGTATACTATTACAAGAAGCAATTCCCATCTATGCAATAAGAGTCCTGATCAATTTTGTTACGTTTGCGGGGAGTTTCAGCCGGTAAAAAACCGCAGAACGTTTTCAGATAGATTAAAACAAAATCCCAATTTTCTTCGATTTTTGTAATTTTTGATGATTTTTTACAATTTTTTTAGATTTGAAACGGTTTATGATTGAAGTACGATCGAAATTAGTATTTAACAGATCAAAATACATGAAAATTATGCTTGCATTAGATCTCAAAATTTTTTTTCTTGCCAAAACATCGAATTTTCGATATTTTTTGAGGTTTTTTGCAATTTACTCGAAATTGAAGCCCGGACGGCCTAAACTGACTTTAAATTCGTGTTCAGCGGGTCGAAAAACATGCCCGTCGATAGGTGGCGCCCGGTGCACAGAAAACTTTTTTTTTTGTGTGCCGGTGTAACTTTTCAATAGATTATGTGCTCTTCCTCTTAATCCAGTATTCTCTAGCTGAATTTGGAGAGAAGGTTATGAAGCAATTGGTATGTGGGGGTTTTCGGAAACGGAAATTGTAAAATTTTTTACAAAAATCAAAGATTCAAGATGGAGGACAAGTTTTGTGATTATGGTTTGATACGATTCAAAATTGGTATGTGGGGGATTGTGAATTATTTGTCAGAATTTATAGATTCAGGATGGCGGCTCCAAAATGGCGAAGGAGTTTTGTGATGATGGTCCGATTCTATACAAAATTTGTATGTGGAGTCGGAGATTGTGAATTTTTTGTAAAAAAAAATTGAAATCAAAATGGCGGCTCATGGAAAAAGCAAAATGCGCTCCAAGATGGCGGAGATGTAGGTTCATGATCCGATTCGATTCAAAATTTGTATGTGGGGGTTTTCAAGGTCGAAAATTAGGAATTTTCTTTCAAAATTAATAAAATCAAAATGGCAGCTGTAATCTCTGTATTTATGGTCCAGTTTTATCCAAAATTGGTTTGTGGGGGGTTTTTGAGGTAGGAGATCAAGAATTTTTTATCAAAATTCACAAATACAAGATGGCGAACGAGTTTTGTAATTATAGCCCGATTCGATTAGAAATTGGTATGTCGAGGTTTTTGGGGTCGGAGATTAAGAATTCATCCGAAGATTGTTGATTTTTAGTTAAAATACATGGATTAAAGATGGCAACGAGTTATTCTTTAGATGGTCTCCTCATTGAAGGACTAGATAGCTCAGAACTTACAGGAAAAAGGCCTCATAATAACGATGATTTGACAAAAATGCATATATTATGGCGTACTTTAGAGAACGAAGAAGCACAAAAATTTTTAAAGTCAAGCTTTTATTCAAATGCACTAAAAAGCTTCTGTATTCTAACTGAAAACTTCGACAAGCTTTTGAATCTATAATTCACGATATAACCTACGTCACACATCCAAAGCAATTCTATCTCACTTTTTAGTGCATTTGAGTGGAAGTTTGTCTTCAAAAAGGTTTTTTATTAATTATTTTATTGTAGATAATTCGTTTGCTTTTCATTAGTATACATATTTCCTCCAATTTGAGATTCTCCAGCAAAATGCATAATTTGTGTTGAATATTTTTGCTTGGATCTATTGTCAGTTGTCCTCAACATTTAAGCTGTGAAAAAAAATTTGAAACTTTCAAATCTTGAGTTTTATGATATAACCACAGCTCATGATTCAGATAACAGACCAACACAAAATATGGATTGAATTCGACATTTCAAGAACACCACGAATCTACAGAACTCTTAATAATAACAATTGAAAATGAAACTTTCAAATACGTACTGTACTTTTTATTTAGGTCCTTTCTCCATCATATTTGTTATCAATCTCCCAGTTTAAAATGTTGCGGAATTGACGTTATTATTGGTATTATTTGGGCTTCCATTTCAGATAATGGTGGACGCTCGGGTTGGAGTCATCGAATGAGTAAATTTTTATGAAAAGTCGTTGCTCCGATCGACTTTACGTACGAGAACTTCTATTCCGAAATTTGTCCAAGATACCCTGTTTTGTTGAGAAATATTGAATAATCCCAGTCATTCCGAATTTCAGGGTGTGGACCATCGGGGCAGTCGGTTCCTGATTTTGTAGCAAACCAAAATTTGGTTCATTTTTTATAATCATTTGAGAATATATAAAAAAAAATATAATAATAAATGTATTTTTCCACATTATGAAAAATACATACAAAAAAGACGGATAATAAGAATGCGGAAATCTCAAGGGAAAGTTCACCAGTTGGTGCTCTACCACTTAACCCTTGTTGTAAATGTTAAGGGCGGGTTGTAACTCACTCAGTTAACCAATTGGCATTGGGACCAATGGTTAACCTCTCGAAGGAGTTCAAATTATTTTCTGTTTTGTAACATGTTGAAAAGCTTGTAATGTTGATCCTGACGCTAAATATCTTAAAATAATTGAAACTTTTCCTCCTTTTGTTAAGGTGTTAACTCTAAAAGACTACTATGAGATAGTGTTACTGGTACATTTGAAATATTACTTACTAATATCTGATGCATGAAATAGCTTTTCTTATTTCCTCGAATATCAGTTCACTGAATTCCTCGTCATTCCATTAAAAAAAAAGATTATCCCTCATTCTTAAATTCTGTGGAGCCCTTGGAAACAATTCTGATTCAACAAGTTCAAAAACTCTTCGTCGTCTATTAAATTCTGTTCTTGGAGATCCCCTCTTTTATATCCATATTTTCAATTATTTTCTAAACAATCTTTGCTGATATTTTTAGGTAAGCTGTCAGCCCACTATCAAAATAACACACATTTTTATTGTTTTATGGTCTGAACCTCAGTTGAACCGTCAAAATGGGATGTAAGAAAATCGATAGTTCACCAATTGGTTAACTCCAACAATTCAGTCATACAACGACGCACTCAACGATAACCAATGATCAAAGAAAACCAGAAGTTAACCTGTTGTGTTTCAACCCGCCCTGAATAGTACTCTCATACCTACTTAACTACATACTATCATCAACTAATCTGATGTTTATCTACGTATATACAGACTTGCTTCCTTATGCCCCTCCTCATTGTTCTTTTTCAGCAGTTGGGTAACTGATCATAGTTTCTAATCAATCATTCAGGTGCTATCAGCAAATTAACAGGAAAAAAAGAGTAAACAGTTACAGTAGTTGGGGATCATTGAGTAGGAATGATTTCAGTTCTGTTTTGAGTTTATATATGTTAAATTGTTTGAATTTATCAGATGTGGCATCATAAGATTTGTAGATATTAAACTGGAAATTTCTCTCAAATATGGAGGTTCTGTGTAAGGGAAATGTCAATACATTTCTATTCCTGATGTTAATGTTGTGAACATCGTTCCTATAATTCAACTTATGATATAGGTAAAGAGATCATTTGTATAATACAATTTTGTGACACAGGCGTTTTTCGCGTTTTACTGAGATGTCATCGGATGAAGAGGATACCTTCCTTCTGGGAAAGCAGGTGGACAGGAGTTTGTTTGTAAAATTCATTCGTGAAAATCCTGTTGTTCTAGAAAAGTCAAAAATACCATCAGTGGTAGATGCAAAGAAGAAGACATGGAAAAAATTAGCTGAGGATATTTTACGTGCTGCACGGAAGAAAGTGGAAGTCGGTCAGCTTTTAAAAACACTAAACAATATGAAAACAAGTATAAAGAACAAAACTGACGAAACTGTAACAGGTAATAAGCCCATAAAGCTCAAACAATGGTAGCAGGATTCCCTAGATTCTATGCAGGAAAAAACGAATCCCGTTTTTTGTAAATTTCCTCAGGCCTTATCGGTAGGACATGAAACAGTGACGGGGAGTACCATATTACAGGAGAATGAGAACGTAGAAGAATCATCGAGTGGTAAGAAAAGAAAATGAAAAAAGTGAAAGAATTATTACGAAGTATGAAAGTGACAATACGGAAGACTTTCCATAACCTCAGTTACAGAGGATTGTTTTCTTACGACAATTGAAGTTACAGGAAATTCAAATTCAAAAAAGAAGAAATACAATTGGTAGAATTAAAATTGAAAATTCAAACATGTGAAAAAGATTCTGATGAATCTGAACATTGTACAAAATCAACTCAAACTACTCAGGGAATGGGAGATTTCATAATATACCACAGCTTTATTTGTTTCATTATATATAATGTATTTAGTGAAATGAACATATTATCCGTTGCGAAACTGTTTCACTTCATTGCGCTTCTGTATCCCTCCCTCTTTGGAAGCTCTAGTTTCATATTGTTCATTTGCAATTGCAGCTTCTTTTTCATTATTTTCGAAAATTGTCATTCAAATGTTTCGCAATATTATGAAGTACTGCATTTGAGATTATCACTTTTGGGACTCTCTCCAATGCCACTCTCACACAGTTACCGAGAATGGAAAACCGTTTTTTCAGCTGTCCA
Source organism: Gonioctena quinquepunctata (assembly GCA_018342105.1). Classification (NCBI taxonomy): domain Eukaryota; kingdom Metazoa; phylum Arthropoda; class Insecta; order Coleoptera; family Chrysomelidae; genus Gonioctena; species Gonioctena quinquepunctata. Next base: position 88,443 of record JAFIRS010001316.1, read on the forward strand.
AACAATCTCACAATTACACACCGTTCTCTAGCATGAATCAGATTGAAATGTCGTTCCACTCCATCCTGTGGGGGCTTGGAAGGTGTTACAAGCCATGGTAATATCCCATATCCAGAAACTCCTAGCAAGCAAGCAGCACTATCGTACCTAGACGCTATACCTCTTATAGGGCTTGTCCTCCAGATTCTGGCATCGTGAACACTACCAGGCCACTCGGCAGAAATGCTTGTGAATTGTTCATCTGCATTGCACGTTGCTTGAACATTCATGCTAGCGTATCCTTCACGACTAATTTACTCATCACCGTGCATTGTAGGTTCGTTGATTTCGATGTGGATATAGTCCAATGCTCCGATTACATTTGACGTCTGAAAAAAAAATTGTCCACAAAGCCTCAGCATCATTAATTTCAGCGGGTGTTGCTGGAAAATGACTCCCTCATCAACTCTTGCTATAATGCAATCCATCACATAATTAACCGTTTTTGTTATATTGCTGTGATGCACACCCATAGTTTCCGCTACTCCACTCTGGAAACCTGAAATAAGATTTCAACGTTTCCTTATTTCGTTCTTTCAGACATGACCATCAGTACCGAGGCGAAATATATGAGATTTCTAAAAGTTTACCTGGATCACTGAAGAAACGTAACAGTATTTCCGTCTTCTGCCTGGACGAAACCTCCAGTTTCCATATTTTCTGGCGAAAAATGAGACGTCAAAAAATCCATAGATTCATTTTTGAATCGTTACAACTGCTTATAGTTGTCAACCCGTCTACGTTTGTGGTAAACTTTCATCTTACGAACCTGCACGAACATCGCCATAGCTGAAACTGAACTGAAAACTGGTATACCCCAGTCAAGACGTGGAAAGTTTCAGGTATTTACTACGACCGATCATCTTTATTCACCCAAAATATTAGTTATAACTAGTCATCATGATATTTTTCAGTTAATGCTAGAGTTAGTTTTGACTTACATTTTTATTGACCAGAATCGCAGTTAATACTTAAAAATAGCTTAGTTTTAGCAAATACTTCTTTTTATTCACTTCACCCATTATCGAGATCATAATTCATTGTTACTCCTGCATTATTCAGGTCCCTTACTGGAAAGTTGTAGTACTATTGGATATCATCAGCATTCATATGCGTTTTGTAATGTTTAATAAATTGCCCGTACTGTCTAGTGTGAAGAGAGAAGAGAGGTGGTCCCGAAACTGAAGCCTGTGGTACCACAGATAGAACATGTCTAGAAGCAGATATGTTATTTTCCAATTTAACGCTTCGCTTGCGATCTGTAAGATAAGAGTGGACTAGTTGGAACGAGTCCGTACAAACACCACTCGATTTTAGGATTGATAAAAATATATCGAGACTGAGAGTATCGAAAGCTTTACTGAAGTCGAGCATTATCAAAGCTGTGCATTCTGAGTTATCAATTGCTTCAAATATATCATCAGTAACATAAAGGAGTGCAGCTATGTCCTGTTCGAAAACTTGATAGTGTTTGTGGCAAGATGTGATTTTCATCAAGGAATTGGGACAGCTGTTCTGCCAATATTTCCATTATATTTGATAAACCAATCAAAATACTGATTGGTGTCAGATCTGATATTTCTTGAGGATTTTTAATCTTAGCAATTGGTGATACGAATTTTTCATTTTGTAACTTTGAGGGCCCGTAACTTAGTAACGAAGTATTTAAGGAAAAAAGTTGTATGAAGTTTTGGTGAAACTTCGACCCCATCTATACATTCCCGAAAGAAAAAGGGGAAGGTCTGGTACACCCTGTATATACACACACGCAGCAGTGCGCACGCTCATTGTTATGCTTATCCAGAGTGACATTGAAAAATTCGAATACTGACAATTACTACTGTTGGTCGTTTTTCACTAGGCAAACATGTGTTATCGTGTACAGAGATTAATGAACTCCAATTTAGTATAGATTTCGAGGAACGCAATGAGGGTAAATAATTGACAAAAATATACCTGTTAACACCCGGAAACTTGGAGGTTGTGGCTGACTTGGTACTGGCAATCATTTTTTTTCACATTCTTCACAATTTTTTTTTCCACATGATGTTCAATTCACCCATAAAATATATACTTAAGGTTGATGAATGGAGAAATACATATAAAACAATATATGTAATCGAAGGTTATTGCGCCAGAATTTTATCAGGCTAGGAATCAACTTCAATTGAAAACACAGATACCTGCACAAATAAGCTACCGGATCTCAAGCTATATGGAACTAATGAACTTTAGCATACAAATTACTTCGCCATAAGGTTACGGAGGTCAGGTGCCAAGACAGATTCAGATTACTTTGATATGGTTCTACGGGATATTTTTTCAGGTGTGAAAGATAAAAAAGTGCCAGTGATCAACTAAGCTCATATTCCGTACTGCTGTTCCAGAGAAACATTTTTTATACGGATAACATACAGGGTGACCCAGGTTGCGTGCAAGCTCCATGTTCATTTCTCTATGTTATGACCTGAAAATATACATACATAGATATAACGAATTTTTATATGAAGAAGTAGCTACCTCAAATATGAAAAATCATTTCAACGAATAATCCATTCTGAGAAGTCGAAAATTCATACGAAAATAGCATCAGATGATGATAAAAAATCCAATTAGTTATAAACACGTCAAGAGATAAAATAGAAGAATCTAATGAAAAATGTTTTATATGAGCTGAACCTTCATCACATATGATCCCATCCTGCGGGGAATGAAAAACTGATTAATGATTACATCTTAAATTTCTGAGATTTATTACACCGATTTATAGTTAAAACATGTTCACGTCTTTCGTTAAGAACTGGAAATGCGCATTTTATTGCATAAGAACGACCATAACTAATCACCGCGCGATGAAAATAACTCTAACATGCCCTATATTAGAAAATAAAATTGCCATCAGATGTGTGAACCATCCGAACTATGGTGATGAAAATATAGGATTTAATATTTCAGGGAGATGAAAAATCAACATCAGAAAAACAAGTATTGTGTTATACTCACCCCGAAACTCTAGCATCATGAATCAACGACATGAAGTTGTCATCACCAACCGAAATGTGGGAGACTAATAATAGCTGAATTGTGAAATCACGGGAAGCCGCGAAGTGATATGGAGAGGGTATTTGAAGCCAGAAGAACAATAATTCGATCTCATTCACTCAGCTCACTCAACTCAGTACACAGCTAGAACCCAACTATTTTGGGTACTACTAAATATTCGATGTAGTCGATCAAAAATTCAGGTAACGATTGGATAGAAATAATTGAAATGTATGTTTGAAAGTGTTATAGAAATATCGGAACAGGAAAATGTTTCATCTAGAATCCGTGCGTGTCAAGGAGAATTGGGTATTTAATTACTAATAATAATAACTAAGAAAACACTAAAGAAACTGAAAATTATTAATCAGAATTCAGAAATCGTTTGATTAAAATAGAGTGTGTGGAATTCGGAATCTATAACAGTGGTAAAATGGCAAGCTTTATGATTCTGTTTTGTTTTAATTTGGCATATTAGATATTTTTTGACCATTATTAAATATTAAATTGAAAAGCATATTCGAGTTTCTACGAAATCTCTTTCCAGAGTGAACATATTTTCTATGAAATTTCAACTGCATATTTGAATATGGTCATTTTTGGTTTTTTCAAATCATGAATTAAATTAGCTTTGAACTTTGAACTACTCTATAGAATTTTCAGTTATTTATAGTATGCACATAAACAAGACTTTCATCACTGTGGAAAATTTTCCGAAATATTTCAACTCATTGTTGGTGATTGATTCTACACCAATAATTATTTCACAGTTTTATTATTGAATTAAATTAATTTCATATCCAGTGTGTGTAAATATTCACAAAAATTTATGAATCCGTCATCCAGTTTCGTTAGATGATACGTGCTCATTCAACGAGTATTATTTTTTCATTATTGTTTTATTTATAGAGGTTGCAATTGATTTAGAATGATTGTTCATCAATCATAGTTTCCTTATGTTTTTGAATTGTTAACTCAATAAAATTTTAGATATTATATACAGTAATATCTAAAACTAGTTGTTGACATCATAAACCCATTTTGTATTTGATAGATTCTTGAAATCTCAGTTCTTCTATACAAGGACGTCAGAAAAGTGGTAGAACTAACTGTCAGTTGTACAACAATTATTATTCAGGTTGTATTACCGAAATTTAGTACTATGGAAGTATTGAAATTGTATGGATTGGAATGTTACACCATACAAGTGTATTTATTTGTTGTAACGAAGCTTTTTTTCAATCAATATAGTGCTTTAATTATTTGCATAGTATCTTGTACTAGATTGGCAAAGTACACAATTTGAACGATTCCAGTTTTCTAAAAATGTATTACATCTATATATTGGGAGGACAGTTCTTCTTATCTGCCGCTCGATAAAAATTGCCAGTGAGTTTTCATAAATCATTCAGACCCAGTATAGCCCTTCAAAAACTTGGTAACCATATCTCAATCAAGAAGAATAAGGTATGCAGGGCCGGTTCACGATATCTTTCCAAGCTATCGACTGGATTTTTTTAACGATATGTCAAACAATGGGGCACATTCTAAGAATATTTCCATTTATATGCAGGATCTACCAAAATAAGATACACAACTGAGTTCTTCCAAAACTCAACCTCCCATTTTTGTTACATTTTTGGTTTCGCCACTGAATTTTCGAAATAACGCCCTCAGGTTTCTCAGACTGGACACCAGAAGGACCTTGTGGTTGCAATACGATAGTGCTGCAGAGCATAACATTAGGATTTTGCGAGAATTCTCATAGTGCGATAGGATATCGCGAGAATTTTCAGATCAGTCTAATCCTAGCCGTTGGATAGGCAAACGAGAAACTATTCCTTGGCCTGTGCGATCCCCAGACCCTACTCCTATAGATTCATTCTTTTGGGGGTGGGTGGAGAGAAGGGTTTCCAGAGGTTGTTCGACAACTGCGGATGATATGAAAAACAGGTTCACGAAAGCCTTCCGTCCTACTGATAGAGCAATGCGTGCTGTGCTCATTCACTAGAAGAGCAACAGCTTGTGTGGAACATGATGGTGAGTCATTTATAAGTAGCCTCTCCTCAAAATTTTTACATTGTGTTCTGGTAATTATCATTTTCTGTTCTTGTAAAGATTACAAGAATTATTTCCTTTGTGATGTACTCCTGCTCCTATTAAAATTCCATTTTGTTGAAACATATTATTTTTAGAATTTTGTGTCAAATAACATGACAGCGGCCTACTCGATTCATCAACATTCCTTCTGCAAAACTGCCTTACCACGATGCAGTCAAATATATGCATTTGAAAAGTCGAGTTATTGCTATTTCTGATTTGTCATTTCCAGTTCTCAAAAAGATGCGCTAATGCCTCAGGAAAAAAGGTGGTTGAGTTATCTTGAATGGTTCGGAAGTTATGAATTTTTCTGTTGATTTATGCACGACCCAATTTTGACACAAATATTGACATTAGGGTGCGTTATATCGACAATTGAGTGGCAAATCTGCATAAAAATGAGCTCAATTGTGTATTATACTTTGGGACATCATGTATATACAAAGAAATATTTTCAAAATGTGCCTGATTGTCGGACTCATCGTTTGAAAAAATCAAGTCGATAGCTTCGATTAAAAATCAGTTATGGAACTTGCACGCACCCCCGTGTCACCGTGTATTCAACCCTGATTTGTAGAATTCAATTGAGTTGAACATACTGATTAAAGTTTTAGAATATCGTAAATATTAAATAATAATGCACACAATGTTTGGTTGTACCAGCCAGATTCAAATTCATTGAATTGCTTAGACTGTTATGAAACATAATGTGCCAGATATGGATGTTCATTTCTACTTGTGGCAGATATGGATGTTGATTTCTACTTGAGGCAGACGCAAAATCATTTATGTCGGTCTGCAGATCATCAAACACAAGTAGATTCTCATCGATCAGATCCTCGCATTCATTTGTGTGCTCCTCGTAGTATCAATAAACCTAAATCTCGGTAATATTTTTTTGAACGAACCTTCTATCGAGGACGAAGAAGCGCTCAGAGTCGATTTTCGACCTCCTCCTACGCAATCCATTAATAAAATATCGATATTAGACAGCAACGGCGCCGACTGAAAGTGATTTTATTGTGCTAACACTCCAGCCATCTTCAAATCAATGAATTGAGGAAATAGTAGTCGATGTGACATCTGCCAGATAAACTTTTCATTTCCGGAACCGTTTAAACTCAATATGAAGGGTTGTTCAGAGAAATTCCTTGAGAAAATTGGTTTTAATATAAAAAAGTATGAGCATTATTCCTAAAATGCTCATACAGTGCTTTCGTAAAGTATTGAATATAATCATTTTCAGCCAAACAATCCATTTCTGAGAAATCTCCTGGAACAGGTCGATATTTAATCTCAATTGAATTAAATTAATTTGCCACATTTATAAGGGAAAATTAAATATACAGGGTGATCCACGTTTGACTAATGACGTCCGCGACAATTTTTTCAAACGGAACATCCTATATTTTATTCAATTTTTGGAATCTCCATGGAAAGCTGATTTCAAAAATATATCACACATAGGGTTTTTATACAGTGCGTTTGTTAAATTCAATGCTCTCCTGAAGTAGTGGATAAATTCGTAAAAAATTAAAGGAATAATTTTTGGAGAGAATGCTTGAAGCCGTTGAATGTTATTTTCATTTGGGCATTCTCTCGAATTCAATTAATACATAACGAATGATTCGTGTAGGAGAAATGTCGTCATCGGTTTCTTTTAATGGTACCTCCATTTTTCATTACGGAATGTGAAAAGGTGATTATGAGTATGGGTGAAATGAAAATAAAATAAGAAAAACTATTTTGAATTATGAAAATACTGAATTTGATGGCAATGATGGCTTCAAACAACGATTAAATTAAGTGTTCAAATTGTGCACAGTTTGCTATCTGACTATTTCCATCACTTGACAGTAGCCATAGCAACCAGAATTTTATTTCTATTGCTGAATAGTTTTTGTGTAGTTATTTCTTTGAAGATAAACATATCTTATCGTTTGTTGATGCATTATTGAGTAGTTACTCTGTCATTTCATGGAAAATGATTGAATTGAACGAACGAGAGAGAAATGAAATTATTTGCATGATAGGATTTGGAGACAGAATGGGCACCCAAAGAGAAGTAGTTGAATGGTTCAATGCGACTCATCCTGTGTTTGTAAATTAAAGGAGCTAGAATTGGGACTGGAATTTTGGTGAAACTCACTACTGGCCTTATTGGTATTTCAACTCTGTTGATCTTTGTTTGGAAGTCCATACAAGCGAGGAATAACTGGTTTGCTAGAAATTGATGAAAAAAGAGCAGAATGTTCTGTAAAAAAATTCATATGGCAATATAGCTGGGTTTTCATTCTTCTAATAAGGTTGTCAAATGGATTTGAAGTTGGGGGTATGAAATTATTCCCAGAAAGAAAATTTTCAATTTCATCATTGAAATCGGCCTTATTTAGAATAACTGAACAATTGCCTCTGTTAGCTTTTGAGAATACAAGATTGTAATCTTTGATTTTGAATTGATTTTTTCTGAGAAAAGAAGGTAAATGTTTGTGACTATGATTGTTGAATTGCTGTTCGCTAGGTTTGATTGTATACAAAAAAATTTGAATATCATTACGAATGACCTTTTTGACTTTATAATCCCTTGAGAGTTGTTCAATGGCAACATCAATTTCCACTGCCAACTCCGAAAAGGTTTCTCTCAGAAACTTGAGAACCCAAATCAAATTGGAGGAAAGATTTTTAACTCTGTCATGAAAATCAAAATCTGAAAATTTCTTTGTGTTCCTTTGTTTTACTTGTTTAATAACCTTGTGTTCCCTCTTTCCCAACTTCTTCTACAAAACTGACAAGTTATTTCAGGTTCTATTTTCATTTTGGATTAGCACCTAGGTTGTGCAAGTCCTCTCCTTTTGGACTTTTTGGTTTGGGGTAAGTTCTCATTAGATTTTCCCCCTTACTCATCATCGTCTAGTGGAGGCTGAACGTAACTTTGATGGTTGGGCCAATTTTGTTGACTAATTTTGTAAATTTTTGTCTTTCTTTTGTCAAACAATTTCTGTTCTTCTTCCTCTCCTTTTTTTGGTCTTCCTGATCGGAAACTTTGGAACTAGGATAGTTCTCATCGGACTTTGCCTTTGTACTAGAGTTTGATTATAAAGGCTCGAAATTAAAGAGTTACACAACAATCTTATTTGAGTTTCCTTGTCATACTTTGACATGGATCTGACAAATGTAGGTTCCCATTGGACTTTTCATTCAAGAAGATATGGAAAGGAGGCGAAGTGGGAGGTCGAAAGGGTCGGACGTACTCGGCTATCTGAGTGATTTGCACGCAGCTACGTCACACTAGCGCGTAATTCAAACACTTGATGATGAAAAATTAATGATTTTTGTAATCATATTATAATATGTAAAAATTAATCTACTAGCCCAATCATAGTTATATAAATTGGAATTATGGGAATTCACATCTGCCCAGCAGATTATTTTGGATCTCTTGAATCATCGTCTATCCAAAGGTCAACATCACTTAGCACAACTCCTTCACACAAAAAACTGTAACCCGTGAGATCAGAGGTTATGCCTGACAGTAACTTGTTGGATCTTTTGATTTTCGGTAGAACCATTTCCAAAGTCATCCTTGCATAATCGTAATCGTATGGTTTGTAATGAGGTTTAGATACATAATCATTGGAATGTATGAAAAAAATTGGATTGGTGTTCACTTTTTCCTTGCAAATCATCGTATCTTCTATTTTCTTTGTGACTTTGTGGAAGTTTCTGCATATTGCCAGACAACATAATTATTGGAGCTGCAGAAGATTTGAGACATTTTCTTCTCTTGACACTCAATAATCAGAAGATAGGTCTCTTTCGTAATCATCCGACTCAAAATGAACACTACACATACGGGGGTCCTTAATAAATGATGCCTTCAAATCACAATTCTCCAGCCAAATTTTTTTGATTATTTTGTCCCTAGCAAACTGGTGAAATATAATGTCTGCATTTACACGGGATACATTGGAGCAGTTTGAAAAACACATTTGTTTCCGAGCATCTTATGATTACAAACCTAAAAAATATTTCAGCTTCGTATGAAATCATATCGAATTTCATTACGCCAATTATCAATGATGATCTCCAAAGATATGGGTTTGAACAATTATAAATTATTTACTCAAAATTCAAATTCTAGTTATTAAAATCTTCAAGCGGTCAAACAAACCAAACAATTGGCGCATCCCGATACTACAACTTCTTGTACTAAACGTTCATAAATTCATTATTCATAAAATATTTAATTCTCACCCATAAACTCGTAAAAGTCTTCTCAGCATTTCCAGTTGATTTACTAATGACATAGTTGATACCGTGGCTTATTTCAGGGTTATCTCTGATTTCTAATTCTGTGATTCCATGTCACAAAATTCACTTGTCATGTCAATCATCTTTCATTCATGTTACATATTATCAAGCCTCAACTCCACGTCATCAATGAATATTGGTAAAAAATATGGATTTCCAATAATTTGCAAAACACAATAATCCTGGACCAGGATGTATTTTAACATGTTTTGACTCTGAACTTATCAATGTTTTATGCAGCAGAGGTACTTTTTATGGTTTTTCTGTGAACTTTTCTGTAACTTCACTCTTCCAATTCATAATTCTCAATTTAAATCAAATAATTTTCTATTTCACATTTTCAATGGTGAGGACTCACTTTCAGGTAGGACTGATGATGACTTTGAAGTCGAAAGCGCTCTGCTATGCATTTTTAAATAAATCGTTCTGCACGAAATACAAATCAATTTCTTTGAATTTATCATTTTATATCCTACAATGATAAATACTGATGAGTCGAAAAATAATCAGTTGTCAAATACCGATCAAACAATCGAAGAATCCGGAGAAATCTGAACGGGAATCACTCATGAGGTAAATTTAATAATGAAAAAAATGTTGGATTGATTAATTCTCATTACTATAATCAAGGAAACACCAAGCCAATATGATTCAGTCAACAAAATTCAAGATTTGGAAGAGAAAATTGTTGAAAAATTGTTTATCCAGACTTATTTGTAAATGAGAGTTTTATATTTATCGTGAATTGAATTCCAAATATAAGATGATATTGAGCATTTTTTGAGCTGACAGATAGCTATGAAATTCACCAGTATTTACAAAGATAAAATCCACTGCTCTCAACATTTTCCTTATATCCCATTTCTTCTATGATTGATGAACATTCCTCTATATTGTGAAGGAGCTTGCATCTTGCAGAATATTCATGAAACCTTTTGTGATACTCTTGATTTTTCTGATTTGAAGTCAGTAAACGTGACAAATTGATATATGTGAGATGTAGAAGATGAATAGGCTCAATAAAAAGCCACGTACACCCATATTTTACAGTTTCATCTTCATGGTGCAATTTATTGAATGCTTTGGTGTATGCTGCACATGTTGAAGCACCAATTTAGTAAATTGGTGATATGCGTTCAAGTTGGAAAAATTAGGTATGTATTTAACGACACAGATTTTCGAAAACTGGCTCAAGGTTAGTACTTCCCGTCGCTCGTGGAAGGTACTGCTACCCACTGATTCCTTATTCATTTATTTAGCGTATGGCTTACATGGATTCAGTTATTGAGAGAAATGTCACAAATACAAATTCACATAATATGGCAGAGGATACGATAGTAGACACCTCAATAAAATTCTATGTGCAGCACAATTGAAAATTAAATTTTAAAATCAAGGCCATTAATCCAGTCCAGCACAGAGTCGGTGGCCTCAAAGGAGTCGCTCTCCTCTCCTCTATATGCTGTGAGGGGGCACTCAGTTGTAATGTTGGGAACAGTCTGGCAAGGTTCTCCGCAGTCACAAGTCGGGGTATCAGTATAAGAGTCCCCATTTATAGAACGAGTCACGGCAGATGCCATGGGACGTTCTTATCCTGTTGAGTGTTTTCCACTCAAGGCGAGGCAGCTCCATTCCTGGTAGGGGCACTGTAGGATCGGTAACATGAACTGCTTTGGCCGGCTTAGAGGCTTCCCAGTTTTCTTTCCATAAATCGGTCAAGTTGAAATTATCTTCCACAAGTTGTTCTGCTAGTGGTAGGGGTGGGTTTCTAGATTTCAGTTTCTGCAAGCCAGCATCGGGAAGGTCACTGTGCACTGGGAGTAGGGGGTTGGATATTATTTTATTATATTCCCTAACTAAGCCCTCTTGTCTGCGGATGGTGGAAGGTGCAATATTGCTCAGAACCGGGAGCCAGGGCAAGGGTGTGCTTTTCAGACATCCGCTGATCGTTCTCATTGTCTCGTTGAGTTTGGTGTCGATAGACTACACATGGCAGCTGTTTAGCCAGACGGGGGTACAATATTCGGCTACGGAGTAAACAAGGCTGAGGGCTGAAGTTTTGAGGGTGGATGTTTTCGCGCCCCAAGTTGTACCGCAGAGTTTGTGGATTATATTATTTCTGGTGTTTATCTTAGCTGCGGTATTCTCTAGGTGTTTTTTGTATGAAAGAGTTCGGTCCATTGTTATTCCTAGATATTTTGGGTAGGGATTGTAGCGTAGTGAGTTATTGTTGAAGTACACTTGGGGCTCTAGTCGTGCTTGTTTATTATTTAGGTGGAAGCACATCACTTCAGTTTTATTCATATTAGGGATTAGTCTCCAGTCGGCGAAGTATCCCCTCAGCATGGCCAGATCTTCCGTCAGCGTGTTACTGGCCTCCTCTATGGTTTTGCTCCGCGATGCGAGAGCCAGATCATCAGCATATCCGAACTTTCTTGACGTTGTGTGTGGCATGTCGGAAATGTATATATTGAACAAGACAGGTGCGAGTACATGGAATCACGCACTGATTCCTTGAATATTGAGGACAGTGGTTGGACTGAAGACCCACAAGATTCAGTATAAATATTTAATACATCAAGAACAGAATGTAGATTACTTGAATTGAATGTTATAAGAAAGATGTTGGAGCAGTTTATCGATGGTTACACATCGACCAAGCATGAGAATCGTTTTTCTCAAAAACATTACTGAAATATTGAGACAAATCATCACATATAGTTTCTATACCAGACAATGCGTTATTATAATTATATATTTCCAACGCTATGACTTCCGTTTTTTTTGTCATATCAGAAAGCTTTTTCTATTTGTTTCCATCCTGCACTGAGGTCATCATATTACGAGAGAAGTTGTATTAACATACATCAACATCGAAATGACTAAACAGCATATACTAGTCAACCGAAATTCAATCTGCAGTGGCGAACATAGTTTTAGTATTCTTCTGCTAAGTAGTTATTTTTTTGGCAATGTTTGGAAAGCAATTTCGGAAAGCTTTTGGTGTGGAAATTCCTTCACAAATTGATTAGTAGATTATCATCGGAACTACGTATAACAGATCTCCATAACCAGAGTATTACATACTCAGTGTAACTTCAGTCTCACTGTGGGTTTATTTGATTGTGATTTGAAACAACAGACCTGTGACACTGCCAACAGTGATGAATAAAATCATAAAAAGAACTTTCAGCTGGAAGAAATTCGATATCGTCAGGCATTTGTTAATTAGTCCTTATTTTTCGGACATCAGTTCTCGTAAAAAATGGCATAAATGTTTAAATAATAGCTTTAAAAATGTTTTCTTCTTTGGAGTCCTTCTTATATATACAGTGACCGGCAGAAAGTAGGTACGCATCATATGGGAATTTTGTTTAATATAATAGTTTGACAAATGTCGATACATGCAATTGCTTCTGCATAAAAAAAAACCCCAAAAGATATTGTACAGTACCGTTCGTCTTTTCTTGTTTGGCGGGAAATTTAAAAAATTCAAAAATTATGTCTCGAAACACACTTATTTGGGAAAATATTGAAAAATGTTATTCGGAAAAGTTGTTTAGAACGACATTTTATAGCTATGTACAAGTTTGGAGAGAAATCTGAGATGAAAAAACAAAAAACAATTTTTGCCATAAAAATTTTCAATTTGGAAAAATACATTTCTGACAAAGAAACTCATTAGTTAAGCTCAAGAGTAATATTTTGAATAATATTTTGTAAAGATTCACCAGCTACTTCCATTTTATTCGAAGAAAATTTTGATTCTGTGGATTTGCCATGTGTTCAGCTGCTTCATAAGAGGTCACAGAAATATCTTCAGGACATTATAATCCCGATACTGTTTATTACTGACAGAGAACCATGTATTTACAGAATTTCAATATGAATTTTTTATCATAATGTCCTGGAGATATTTCAGTGACCTCTTATGAAGCAGCTGAATACATGGCAAATCCATAGATTTCAATTTTTTTCCGAATAAGATAGAAGTAGCTTGCAAATATTTAGAAAATATCATTTGAAATATTACCGTTGGCCTTACTAATGAGTTTCTCTGACTAACATGTATTTTTCCAAATTGAAATTTTTATTATGGCAAAAAATTGATTTTTATTTTTTTTCTCAGATTTTTTTCAAAACTTATACATAGCTATAAAATAACGTTCTGAACAACTTTTTCGAATAATATTTTTTGATATTTTCCCAACTAAGTGTGTTTTGAAACATAATTTTTTACTTTTTTAAATTTCCCTCCAAACACGAAGAGACGAACGGCACTGTACAACGTCTTCTAGGGTTGATTTTGATGCAGAAGCGATTGCACATATCGATATTCGTCAAAATTTATTAATAAAAGAATTTCCCATATGATGCGTACTTTCTGCCGGTCACTGTATACTCAACAAGATCACGTTATGAAAGCTTTATAAAATTGTTTATTTTGTTTATTATAATTGTTTTCAATCTACAAAAAACCAAAAATTGAAAAAAACTTGTTGATATTTTTTTTTCTATTGCTCTTTCTGCATTTAATGACATTCGAAAAATAAAAAATCAGGACATTCGTCTATAAATTGTTTATAAACAAATTGATCATTGAATATTTTTGGAAATAAAAATTTCTCGCATTTTGCTGTCTAGAGAATATGATAATTTTACGAAGAAAAATATTTCTTCAAAAATGTTGTTTATTGTTTATAATCTTTTTTTCATAGTTCCATTATTTGAAACATTTTATTTTCTTCGAAAATAATAATTGGCATTTCTCAATAGATTTATCTATGATAAGGAAAAACAATTGTTAAAAGTAAATCACAGATAGGCAATATGTAAAATGACTATGCTATTATTTTTGGAGGTCCGCAGTAGTTTTGAGAGATTTCATGAGTACGGCTTGGGTGAAGCGAGTAATATTTTCACATTTGTTTTGCAGATGTAAGGTAATACAATAAGGATATCCATGTACCGACCGGAGAAGAGCAGTTCGGTTCGAAGTCTTGGACGATACACACCTCTCTCATGGCATTCAGTTTTTTCAGTGATATAGGTCTTGCCAGCCTGATTTTGAGTTATTGAAAATTTCTAATCATTCAAATACGTAATAGTCCGATTCAGAAAAAGTTCAATTGATTTAAATTCATTACTATCCAAATGCTAAGATTTTTCGTATAGATATACCTTCTGTTATTTTATCAGTTATATGAGGGACTGAGCCACATATAACTCATTCAACTGAGCTGAATGAAGTTAACTATGTTTCAATGATCAATGAGTTCTTCATTCAGAATGAATAAGAGATTATGTTAAAAGAAAAAGTTACAGGTCTCAAAGATTCAATAAATCTTTTTACAAATCGAGAACCTGAAAGTTCAAAATCAGTGATAGTCCCAAGTATCCAGAGTTCTCTCAGTCTCACGATGGTCTATGGTCTTCAAAGTTAGAATTTTCGATATGGATTTTGGTGATTCTTCAACGAATTTTATATCGCATGGGAATGTAAGTTTGAGAATGATTTTCTCATAGTCATAATTTCAAAACAACGCAGCTCATTTGAAAACTTCCATGATAAATTATTCCTCAACAAGAATCACCCTATATACAAACAGTGTATTACATATGCCGATTCGAACAATAATGAAATATACGAAGCACACGTGTTCGTTCTATTGAGTTTGGAAATTTCCAATGAGAGGAGCCCCTTTGATCACCTACTACGAAATTAGATTGAATGGAGATGTGGCTCAATTAACAAGTTTGAAAGTTCATTAAATGACTATTCCATATAAATCCTCCATATAACCCCGAATACTCTGTGCCATTTCAATTTTCAGTTACCCTACAAATTATAATTGGTTACTAGGGAGTTCACAGTTATATTGCAAATTCAGAGTGTAACTCGAATTTCACCAACGGTTGAATGTAATGTTGAGCTAATTCTCGATTATGATGATGCAGGTGTTGATACTTTTATCGGAGGTAATATTATATGTGCTAGGGGTTTTATCGCTCAACATTTTTTGAAATTTTTGAGGAAGCATTTTGTCAGGTAATTTAACTGATTGCGATTTGCGGTTTTATTATCTGAATAAACCACGAAAGCGAAGCTTAAGTGGTTTGATCTTCGACAAAATGCAAAAAGCTCGGTAGAAAAAAATGCGATAAAATCCTGGCACGAATGATATTTAATGAGAATATTTTCCGAATCACATTTGAAACTAAATGAAATTATCAGAAATCATGTTATATTGGAATTTTCAATGGGGAAAATTACAACAATTCTTCTCGTTCCAGATTGAAGGAATTGTGTCCATTTCTAAATTCAACATTTCTCAGATTAATTCATTCACAATGATCATTCACTGCTCTTGAACTCGCTTGAAAACTTAAAATATGTAAAAAAAACACCAAAAAATCAAATATGTTTGTATCTGAAACCGATAAAAAAACTCCTTGAAATGGACTCGTATCCGAGCCTCCCGGGTGAGAGACGCTAACCACTACTCCACGAGAATTGTTGTTGATGTTATGAAAATAACGGTTTTCGATTATTCATCGCCTTATTTGAATACCCGAGGCTTTTGATATGCTGAAAAAGTTATATTTCGATTAAAATGTCAAATCACTGTATTGGTGGGTTGAGAATCATTATTTGATCAACTTTGCATTTCCTTAGTATCGTTTCAACGGAAAACAATATCGAATTGGCAGTGGTTTTATCTATATTAAATAGCGAGAATAGGTTATCACTATTAAACTGATCTGATTGGTTCTCTGTTTGGAATTTCAGGCATTTGATTGACTCAAAAATATTGAGGAAAATGGTTGCTCTTGAATTTTTGGAATTTTCGAGAAAGCATTTTGGCTGGAAATTCAACTAAGCGATTTGCGGTCTCATTATCTGAGTAAACCACCAAAGCGGAGCTTGAATGGTTTAATCTTTGATATAAGGCCGCAAATTGCACGAGTTAAATTTCCTAGAGGCAAAATGCTTGAGGAAAAATTCTAAGAATTATTCGATGAGAATGTTTTTCGAATCACATTCGAAACTGAATAGAACTAGGTATAAGAATTAATGTTTTATTCGTATTTTCAACGTGGAAAGTTAGAACAATTCTTCTGGATCCAAAATCGAAGGAATCGTTTTATAGATTCATCAAATTCATACTGATTATTCACTGCTATTGAACTATCTCAAATACAATATATATTTATATATAAGTTTCTGTAAACGTTGAATTTTCGAAATGGAGTGGGTGTGAATATTCGAAAAAAGTAGGAAATGAATAATTGTTTAAAAAAACTAAAAAACACGCACTTATAGAAAACCAAACTAAAAGAATAGAAAATAAAAATAAAACATATTTTTTTCTCAAAAAATCGTGGGGGGCATGGTATCAATAATCATATAGTACATTACACACCTAGGGCAGTGAGAAAGGTCTCAGATCACAGGTAATTGTTGGCCGCCGAGGCGATACCATGCACCCCACGCTTTTTTGAAAATAAAATAAATGTTTTTCTTATTTTCTATTTTTTTAGTTTGGTTTTCTATAAAAGCGTGTTCTTGAGTTTTTTTAAACTATTATTTATTTCCTACTATTTAGTTTGGTTTATTTATAAAAGCGTGTTTATTTAGTTTTTTTTAATCTATTCTTTTATTATTTTTTGCAAATTGAAAAATGGAATAATCTTATCAAATTATGTATTGTCATCGGCCTCGAAAAAGTTTGAATGAAATCTGACCGTTTGAAGTGGGTCAAAATCGCGCCCAAAGGAGTCGGTTACAAACAAACAAACATACAAGTTAAGCTAATATAAAGCGTGAAATGAAAAAAATGGAAGCACGAAGACATCTCCACAAGTTTGATGGGGCCCAGAGAGTTATTCCAAAAATTGTTAATGGTACATGTTTCAAACCTATAAAGGTTCATCCTCAGTCGTGGATAGAGCCACAATACGAGAAAAACCAAAATAGTCACCTAAAGAACATATTCCCAAACAAGATGGGGGTTAAGAGTGCAAGACTTACATAAAAGAAGTTTATGATAAGTTAAAGTTCAGCAAGATAAAGTGTTGTTTGAAGTACCAACAACAAGAGGTACGGTGAATAATAATATCAAATAATCATCAATTCACAAATTGGATGTGGATGTGAGAATTAACCAACAATTCATATATATATATATATATATATATATATATATATATATATATATGTAAATAAATATATAAATATATATATAATATATATATATATATATATATATATATATATATATATATATATATATTTATATATATATATATATATATATATATATATATATATATATATATATATATATATATATATATATATATAATATATATATATATATATATATATATATATATATATATATAAATATATATATATATATATATATATATATATATATATATATATATATATATGAATATATATATATATATATATGAATATATATATATATATATAAATATATATATATATATATATATATATATATATATATATATATATATTTATAATAAATATATATATAATATATATATATATATATATAAATATATATATATATATATATATATATATATATATATATAATATATATATATATATATATATATATATATATATATATATATATATATATATATATATATATATATATATATATATATATATATATATATATATATAATTAATGGAGTTTGAGTTTCTTGGGGTTTTGGTTCTTTTTGCGAATGACAGTCTTCTTTTGGGAGATAAATATTTATTTTTTCGACGTTTCGACCGTGTCTACGGTCTTCTTCAGGAACTACAAATATATTTTGCGTTGATACAAAGATACAATATTAATGATGAAATGGACATCACTAACTCAAACAAAATATACCATAATCTATTTTGAAAAATACTACCACCCACATTCACCGTCCATCACGCCATCTATAACAGAATCGACGAACACTATATCTCCAGAAAAGCAAGAAATCATCAATCTAAACAACCGAAGTAGAATCCCACATAAACTTCCGTCCACCGACAACCCATGTCGCTTCACCGTACCATTCCAACGATAGTTCACATCTATATCAACCAGCCTCCTTATCAGATTGGTCACGTTTGATTTTAATAAGGAAGAAAAAGAACAACAACAAAGTCTCGCGGTTTATTCATACACAATGAAGAGGAGGAAAAAATTATATAATTATGGAAAATAAATCATCTGCTGTCTTTAAACTTTCCTTTTTTCAAAGTATTGGTCCAGCTAATTATTGTTAGGTAAGTCCATTTCATCATTAATATTGTATCTTTGTATCAACGAAAAATATATTTGTAGTTCCTGAAGAAGACCGTGGACACGGTCGAAACGTCAATAAAATAAATGTTCATCTCCTAAAAGAAGACTGTCATTCGCAAAAAGAACCAAAACCTCAAGAAACTCAAACTCCATTGTATATTCCTGGTTCAAGAAACTCAAAACTATATATATATATATATATATATATATATATATATATATATATATATATATATATATATATATATATATATATATATATATATATATATATATATGTGTGAGAAGTGTTTGCTGACTAGATAGGTACAAAACTAGGGATATTGGGGTAAGCAGCAATGAAAAAGTTAACTCTTTAAGGTTCATCCAAGCTTTCGGAAATGTTTATTTCCATCATCAGGGAAAAACTTTGTTGAGGTTGGTTTCAATGATGTTAAACATATTCATCTAACATAGTGATATGAAAGAAAAAAAACGTAGATCAGGGAATAAAACGAAGTTCAAAGTTACTACAACCACATTAGCGTTGTTTAAAATTATATACTCTATGTGATGTGACACCCGTATTGTTCTAATTTTTTTCTGATCTTTCGAAGGGGTGAGACATGCAACCCCTATTCGATTTTTTACCAAAACTTTTTGATGAAACAAAATTTCTCAATTTAAGATCTGTTGAAAAAAAAACGATTCAGAAATTCTGCAGAAATGGTTTCTCAAAATTATCAGGTGTTATATCACAAGAGAGTGATGAAGTGAAAATAATTCGACATATTCTCGCACGGGCTCGAGTGGCTATGGCTAAATGGCTACAAGCTGGAGAAAGGAATCTGGAGAATTATTTTCTACTTTATCGAACTCTCGTATGGTATTCGATAGATTATTTTTTATGTTACGATCATAAATATATTTCCTCGCACAATGATACAATGTATTGAACCAGTTTTGATTCATTCATCACTTTTCATGCGAATTGATGACATACGTCAAAAATATACATTGCCAAACAATAAAAACATCTTACCTCAAATTAGTCCAGCGGCAATTTTCTAGGTGCAATATTCCCACTATAATAATGTTTTGATTGGCTTAATCGTACATGAATGATTTGAATTGGAAATTTCCATTGGCTGCTAGAAATACCAAAAAATGATCCACAAAAAAATATAACATACTCATCTGATCTTTTATTCAAAGAAAGCCAAAAGATAGACATCAGACAATTAAACTGCTATGACATATTAATCTACCTTTTCAAAAACAAAAATGAAATAATGTACACAAATAACATTTATAATACCTGGTTTGGAAATTGAATAACAAAAATTTGAGTGAATTAAACAATTGGCTAAAAAAATCACATAATGATTTCTCCTTACATTCATGATACAGTACCCAAAAAAATAAAGGCTATCGCATTAATTTTCTCATATAAAAAAAAATATGAAAATTCAGATATTGGAAAGCCCCAGGATAATTTATCAAGAAATACTGAAAATATGAGAATCTGTCTCAATACTAACTGGTAGAAATACCACATAAAAGTTCAAATTATTATAATTAAATCAAAAACAAATCTAATGAATATCCCACAACTAGTTTACTTCGTGGGATTGTTTTATAGTTTGTTTCCATGTCATGTATTTATGGAAAATGTGATAACTTTCCATGAATTGAAAATGAACTTATTATTATTATTTTTTATATGCGGCAGTGATTTTGAATATTGAATGTTATAAACGTAAATTCGGTAAGCAATGAGTTACAAATACAGAACTATGATCACATTCTGAGTTTCGAGGATTTATTTGAGTGTCAGAGAAGAGGGATTGGAACAATTCCAGAAGAATTCACGAAACTAAGTCGAGATAAATTCGGTAGATTTAATCGGTTGATCTATCATATATATACGGGCGATGAAAAACCAGTCAAAGGCAGTATTCACTTTCACCATATGTGCTTGAATACTCAAATGCTGAGTTAGACGAGATGAAAGAATTTGGTGTCGTGGAACCATCAATGAGCGTCACCGGTTTTGTTAGTGAAAAATACTAGTGGAGATTTTTGCTCATGTTTCCACGGCGAGAGTCGTATACGTAACCTCAAATCGATAGAACCCTGAAAATATTAGGATAGACCGAATTCATTCTTTCCGTGGACTTGCACAGTGCGTTTTGGCAGATTCCACTCGATCAAGAGTCAAAAGAAAGAAATGCATTTACTTTCCGAGGCAGAGGCCTTTATCATTCCAAAGTGATACCATGCGGCTAAGTGAACGCAGCCTAGTTTCAGCAGCGTCTAATGGATGCCATTTTTATAGCCTTAAGTTTGAGCCAAATATATTATTCATTTGGGCGATATTATAATAGTATCTTCAACTTCCGAACAGCAAATAGAACGCAAGTTGCTAACCTTACCGTGAGTATTGATAACTGTGAATAATTACGCTCTTTTTCATATTTAGGGTTTTCTATTAATGAATTTGGGTTACCCACAGATCCAGAAAAAGTATCAAGCATAACCAAAACCTACAATTGAGATTGAAAGATGCATGGGGATTTGTAGTTGTTATCGTCGTTTTATCCCACATTTGTCAACGCCAATCAAAAATTCATTAAGGGGTACAAAAAAGGTCAGGAAGCAGTTTGGTGTGACGGTGTACAGGAGTCCTCCATTGTCTTCGTAGAGGAGCTGGTGACGGCTACGGTATTGGCCATTCCTAATTTTTCCCTACCCTTCGTGACTTCCTGTGACGCGTCTGATTCTGAACTAGGATGTGTTCGCACCAAAGGACATGATGAGAAGGAAAAAATTATCGCTTTAGCTTCACGTAGTCTCTCGAAGCTGAAACAGAATTATACTGTGACGGAGGAAGAATGCTTTGCGTGTGTGTTTGGCTGTGGGAAGTTGAGGGGTTAAGTAGAAGATACCAAGACTCAAATCAATACATATCACGCTGCACTAGAGTATCTGAGTGAAATTGGAATCCTGCAAAATTAGCTAGGTGGAGTGTCAAGTTAGGCCAGTTAGACTCGAAGTCATTCATAGAAAAGGAGAATTCAATGTTGTACCGGATGCGCTTTTCCGAGGACCAGTTAATCCTTCGAACGATGACCAAAATAATGAAGTCATAATTAGTAGTTATGCAGCAAGGCTTCCAGCGCAAAATCGTCCGTTTTCCCATGTTAATTCCCATAAGGATTTCTAAGGTCCAAGCTGGTAATTTTTGTCCAAAATCTCCCAGCGAGTTCGCGTCAAGCGCCTGCAGGTGTTCGGATCAATTGCGCCGCGTGGAAGGGTCCGAACCGCCGACCTTCGGTACCTGCTGTATTATCGGACTACTATTTATCGATAACGCACATTGAAATCAAATGCATGTTGATGGGATGAGTGTTACTTATAATAATATTCATGGATGATTAGCGTATGAATTCGGTAAATTGTATTCGCCAGTATTTGACACAAAGTATATGAATTTGACCTCAACACTCCTCGATTGTATGAATTAGATTGGTGGGATTCAGCAAAAGCCTATTAATGGTAATATGACGGTTGTTGATTGACAAGTGGATTTGATATTTGTCTCAAAAATAATATGAAGTAGGTTCGGGCTTTTCACGATTAGGAGAATTACATTGAAACGTAATAATGACACTTTTATTGATTGTGGGTTTCGATTCATGGTATTCATTGATATTTGTGATCTGAAAAGATATATATGCAGATGTTGAGCATTACTCGATTGGGAAAATTGGGATGAGGGTTAATTATAATAATATGCATTGCTGATTAGCGTATGGATTCGGTATATTGTATTCTCCAGTATTTGACACAAAGTATATGAATTTGACCTCAACACTCCTCGAGTGGAGATATTAGAGTGGTGCTCACTGATGTTGCTATTATTGATTGCCGGATGATGTATCGTTCGGTTCGATAAAAAATATGAAGTTGATATGGACATTTTTCGATTGTAGGAATCAGTCGGGTATGATTCGGCTGAAGCTTAATTAATGGCAGTGCGATGATTATTGACTGGTGTTGGATTCGGTTTCTTCAACACAAAGCATATGTAGTTGGTTTGGACATTTATCGAACGATTGAAGGAATCAATAATGGTGATATCATTGATTGTTGATTGATGTTTTGATTCGGTTTATTCAGTACTCGACTCAAAATATATGAAGTTGTTTTGGACATGACTCGAGCGAATGTAGGAGTTAATGTGATCGGATAAAGTTCAGTAATGGTAATATAATTGATTGTTTGTCGGTGTATTCTCCGATATCAGACATAGGAAAATATATTGAATTGGGTTGATATTTCACGAATGATTGAAGGAATGAGACTGAGATATTTGAAATGAATGTGTATCCAACGCTCGCGGATTCTAAAATGTGATGGAGTTCAATAGATGATCGGAGGTATATGCGATGAGGAAATGCATGATGACATCAAAATAAAATACAAAGACGACTTATAATTATTATTGAATGTCGATGGAAAGGATTAGCTGAAAGATGATTATGATAATATTCATTACTGATTAGTGTATGGACTCGGTACATTGTTTTCTTCGGAATTTGACACAAAGCATATGTAGATGGCTTGAACATTCATCGAACGATTGGATGAATCAAACTGATGCTTAATAATGGTACAATTATTGATTGTTGATTGATATATGGATTCAGTACTTGACACAAAATCAATAAAATTGTTTGAGCATGACTCGAGCGCTTGTAGGAGTTGAAGTGATCGGATGAAGCTTAGTTATGGTAATATTATTGATTGCTGGTTGATGTAAAGATTTGGTTCACAATATTCTTAGATATTTGTCATATGGAAAAATATCGTATTGGTTTGGGCATTCAATGATTGGAGGAATAAGAGTGATGTATTCGATAGTTGATTGCTGCTCAAAGTAAAACATGAGAACGCGTAGTTCGAAAATGAATATCATATATTTTTCGAATATATTTTCACAGATATGATAAGGACCTGGGGTCGTATATAATCATGGTTGGTGTGAGGCGCATTGAGGCTGTAATAGTGGACTATGATGTTATGTGTGAATATTTTTCGAAGTATTGGTTTTACATACGAATACCGTGCCACTTATGGGCAGTCGGCGGGTTTTCCTTGACCAGGCAGTGATACCTGTCACCTGATTCAGTTTATTAGAGTTTTTATGGTAGTTCAATTTCATTATTGACCATATATAATGATTTTCTAAGTTAGGGTGACAGAAAGAAGAAAAAAGGATGTCAATATAAATAAAGTCAAGTTTTCTACAATTCCTCCAATTGAATCATCCACAAATATATTGACGACATTGCACACGGCAACAGGCAGTTTGGTGAGATGATAATTCTATATTTTCCGAATATTCCTTTACATATGTATCTGAAAAACGCACACTGGAGAATTGGATTGATGAGCTTTCAATCTACAATAGTGGATGGAATATAACATTTGTGAATGATTTTCATGGACTCCATGGATCCAATCTTTAGCTAGCGTGGTATTTGTAAATGATATACAGAGTTCACTGGCAGGTGGATGCAAAAATAAAAAAGTTATATACATGTGAATAATCAAATGACATGCATATTTTCAATAGTACTAATGACATTGAAATGGTCTGTAACTGACGAAAAAGTGAATAGTATAACGCAGGTTCCTCGAGGTGTGTGTGCATTCGATAGATATACTATGAAAATTAGGTGTATGTGATTCATATCGCTACGGTAAGCTATGATTGGTAATATATGCTTGCATGCTCTCGAAATATCTGATTCTCATTTGTTATTCTGACATATGAAAGGAGAACGATTGAAACACCGAAAACATAAGTTTTGCACTTTTGGAGAAGTTTTTTGAGTTTTGCAACAATGAAAGTGGGGTTGTACCAATAAATGAAGTGATAACTTGGAATAGTATAATGTTAACATGAATGGATGATTCAACGGAAGTGGTAGAACTCAGGCAATGGTGACTAGAGCAAAATATTTTAAATTCTTTACCAAAGATTGATGCGGAATAAAACAGTTTTATGGATATAAATACTAATATTGCTGTGAACAAATTTCCGATGGTGATTATAAGATATTGAAATGAGGATGTAGTCAGCAAAGAAATGAGTTAGAGTAGAACGTATACTCGCTGTACATATCATGAAAATTATGAAAATTTGCTGCAGATAGTTACCATGAACATGTATGTAGGATGTTTTCATGCTCTCAAGATACCCGATTGGGAGAGGGAAAGAATTATACCCTAGCAAACAATAACTTCCACAGCTTTCGATTGTAAAAATGATGATATTATTATGGAAAGAATGTAACTATCATCATGAGAGAATCCGTAAATAAATCAATTGCTTCCAATAGAAAAATGTAACATGGAAGGTGATTCAATGGAAGTAGTAGAACTCTGGCATTAGATCATATTGAATGACATTGAAAATATATATTCAATACTCATTCGTCTCATAGAAAAATGTAATATGGAAGGAGATTCAATGTAGTACAACTCAGGTAATAGCATATATTGAAGGACATTGAAAAAATATATATATATATATATATATATGTTCATCACCCATTCTCCTTTCATCACTCACTCACTCTTGGGCCAGCTATCACACCAAAATAATGGTTTCTTACAAGAAATGAGAAAAAGATAAAAATTTTAATCTCTAGTGTCATCCTGGCCTAGAATACTTATTTTAACATGTATGTTATGTAAACCTATACAATTTTCAATGATCATGAGATGTTTTATGGTCTTTTTGGCTTCTTGTACACCTGACGAATACACACTGATGATGACCTAACGGTCGCTTTACTACAATTAATAAATTATTTTATGCACGAAATACAATTTTCATTCATCGATTATATACGATATATACATACTGCTGCCCACTTATATAGATTCATATTGTGAATATGTTTATCATCGAATACAGTATATGGCCCCTTTTCAGGATGAATTATATACTTTTCAGATGCCGATAATAGATTTTACATATTATTTCAAAAGATCTTTGATTCTCTCAGACTTGCAGATGTATTACATCTAGAGTTTTCCACTCTAGATTGTAATATTTCAGGGGTTTAGAGCTCATTGAGGGAAATGATTCGATGAAATGGCATTGGTAGTGATAAAAAACGTTCGTTATGAAAAAACACGCAGACAGTTGAGTGACAAATATAGTATTTAACGAATGATAACGGACCGGTCGCTTAATGTATTATAATGCTTCCATACATATAAATGAAGTGAGAACAATGAATAGTTGCGTTTTTGGTATTTGAGGTTGTTGATCGAGCATTTCACTGAGGTTTGTTGAGAATTGAATGTTAATATCTGCTTCAGATCGCTTCAGCGAACTATGATTGAAAATAATCTACATGATTGAACGCTTGTCGAGTATTGCAGAATTCATTCGAGACACTTTGGTGTTTGGTAGAGCACATATGGAGAGAATTATACATCGAAAAAAACATTCCCAAGCCAATCTCGATCATAAAATTAATGCGACCACATCTCAATTATCAATATTATATCGTTCCATAATATATGCATAGGATCAATGGGATTATCAGAATGTGAATCAACCAGATCATGCACAAATCTACAATGTTGTAGAATCAAACATTCAATGATTAATTCGTTTCTTATGGGTAATATATATTTGGTAATGTTTTTTATAATAGCTGCTATAATATGCTACGAAATATGATTGATTCGATTAACATACACAAATCTTTAGGTATAATCTGAGGGAAAACATGTTCACAAATCAATCGACATTAATGCAATATCACCATACATCAACCTCTAGCAATTGGTGGTATTTCCTCATCCACGGAAAATAGTGATGGGAACCAAAGGATGAATTAGATTCGAAAAGACAATGTCATCAGAATTGATAACTAACGTGCTATGATATGACAAACAGCGTTGAGGATTGATTCTTGCAAATCATGATTAAAAAAGAATTGGAAAAAGTTATTCAAAAAGTTGTTTGTCTTCCCTAACTCCAACGCGAGAAATGGTGTAAGTATTCAAATCAAGTTTACTGTTGCTAGAATCAATATTAGTGAGGCGTTAGTCATTGAAATTGATTATATAGATTAGAAAAAGGGGCGTTTCAACCCTAGTTGATATAAAACAATAATGGTGGAAATGCATTTCACAAAGGTGAAACATAGCAAAAAGAATTAGAATTCAGTATTGTGGATGTGTGCAGGGCGAGGACATCATGCAATCACTGATATCATCCTCAAAATAGTTTTTCAATAACACTTTCCATACTCAATGGTGAAGTAAAAGCCAAAAATGTCATCCATTATTCTCTATAGAAGCCATTTGACATATCGATATAGATATGAAGCCTTCCTCATGGTGATGATATACCGAGATCACTTGTTAAAAGTCATATTCGATGACTATGAATTACTAACATGTTTGAGGTATGTTTCGATGGATGAGAAGTGATATTCAAATGGGTTTTCAGCAATATATGTGATAGAAAAAATTCAATATCGGTGAAAATGTAGCTTTATAGTTGAGAGTTGAGCGTTTGATAGATGTACGATGCACCCTGTATAGTAATATATGTTTGTATTTGATAGTTTTCGAAGAATTAAATTACGTTCAAGAACATTTTAGAATTTCGTTTGCCATTTGCTGATCGATTCATCAAATCTATATTGAATATTATACCTCGATTCTTTCTTACCACCAGAGAAACTCCAATCGAGTGAGGGAATATTCGTGAGAGTGGCATGACTGCGATGGAACTCGCTGGACCAGAAAAATAACTTGATTGTAGATATATTCCCCTGTATGCAATCATTTAAATATGTCTATTTTTGTGGTATATGATTGGTTTTCTTGAAGATATATTCCCCTGTATGCAATCATTTAAATTTCATGATGAACTTGCAAATAGTGGATGTACTGAATTACTCGCTGTGAATGAGAAGACTGTTATGCTTAGGCCATTGAGTGAACCCCATTGTTTACGAGAATAATATAACTGTTGTGGGGGTTGATTTGGCAATATATAAACATCACCATTAACAAGTTGGTAAAAGATATTAGTTCACATACTTTTGCGTTTTTTTCCATACAGCAATGGAATATACAATTATAAAAATATAAATAAGAATTTCGTATGAATGTACTGAAACATGAGCCGGATGGGATATAAACGTAATTGTACTAATTGAAAATAATATGAGTCTTTTCATCCAAAAAACCTTCATCATTTCAGAAGATCTATACACCCAGACTCTATACAGATTTATGAATTTTTGGGTTTGGGAAAATACTCATGAAGGAGCGGTGTTGAACTAACTCACGATCGACGCATGGATATAAAATGGAATGGTATAAGAACTCAAGTGGAGATATGGAAACATACTTGAATTATGTATGTATATTCATAGGGAAAACTGTCGGAAATAGATCGATATTACTGATGTGATATATCATCTCAATTGAGCTTCGTAGTGATTCTCAGGCAATGTTGAGGGTTATTTCCCAATCCTCAATGAATTTGATTATATGTTTACTCATTCAGCTCGAAATGTTACAAGAAAAGAAAGAACAAATGCGAAAAAATATGGTCTTTTCTGATTTTAACGAGTGAAAATGATAGAAGAACTCCAAGTTTTGCCAACTATTGTTGGAATACATATTACTGATGCGTTACTCAATTAAAATAATTATATAGATGAGCAAAATCATCCTGAACAGGGGGTGTTTTAAATATTATCGTTTACGTGAACAATAATGGATATAGATGCGGAGGGGATGCAATTCACTGACGTAAAACATAGAAAAAGAGAATTATAATTCGGCATTGGAGACGTATGCAAGGTGAGAATAGGTATGCTAATTTTTATTTGAAAAAACATTTTCCATAACAATGATGATGTAAGAAAGGCATCAATCATCCAATTTTCAATAAAAATCCCATGAAAAGTAATATTACCGGAATATCGATATACATATTTCACATCAATCACAAATCATATACGAATTTTTATTCAAACCTCATGAGGTACATGCAAATTGAGAATATTATGAATGTACTCATTGTTTAGGAGAATAATATGATTATTGTGGAGCGGTATATTCGATAATATATAAACATCATCTTGTACTTTGGTATAAATATTATTTTACCCACCTCTATGGTTTTCCCTATCATTGAAAACCTTATGGGAATATCTTTCCAACATTTATGAAGGCTCGTGAATGTGTTACAACGATATAATTATAAAAAAAGAATGTATTATGAATGTACTGAACCATGAGCCAAATGAGATCTTAACAAAATCGTACTGATTGAAAGTAATATGAGTCTCCTCATTCAAAACCTTACCCAATGTGATAAACACTCTATGAGGTTGCAGCACTCGGTTCAAATGATCTCTATAGCCATGAATTTGGGGTTCAAAATACACATGAAGGAGCAGATCGGACAAATTATACCATTAAATCTATGTTTGCATTGAACGGGGTTATTTCGAGAAGAGTTTTTCTAGGGAATATATATGTATTCATTGCGATATTGGAGGCATCCATGATTATATGCTACTGGATGCCCAATCAGAAGCAGTATGTAATGAACTGGATCTCCCTCAATCTGATCCATTTTCAATCGCAACCCAATTCTATAATATTCAAGATATAAATATGTCATCATTACTAAAAACCAGAAAGCTCATATAAAAAACTTTAAACTCTTCGTGAATGCGGTACCATACACCATTGAAGAGTTGGAAAACCCCACCGATAGCCTGAACACAGAATTAGAATCTAGCTTACCAAAAATACAACCAAAAAATAAAAGTGCCCCATCTACTCCAACAACAACAC
The DNA here is from genome assembly GCA_018342105.1 of Gonioctena quinquepunctata. Taxonomy (NCBI): domain Eukaryota; kingdom Metazoa; phylum Arthropoda; class Insecta; order Coleoptera; family Chrysomelidae; genus Gonioctena; species Gonioctena quinquepunctata. Next base: position 118,163 of record JAFIRS010001316.1, read on the forward strand.
ATCACTCCTCGAAAGAGCTCGAAGATACTCCTTCCATCAGTGAAATACCAGATGTTACAGAACCTCAACTGAAAAAACAAACTACAAGAACGGAAATACTGAAACATCACATACATGAAAATACTGAGTCAAAATCACCAATTACAACGAAACCATCAACAAATAACCCCAACAGAAATCAACCCATGAAGATGAAAGAAATCAAGGAAACAAGATCGTTAAGAAATAAGCAGACCATAAATTAGAACTCTTGAACACTCAAATCCTCAGTAAAAGTCATTAGAATAAACTTATCGAATATTAGTATAAGCCCATAGACTAACACACTTACCTTTTAATACTTTTTAACATTGAAAGAAATCACACCGATAGATAGCAATCTATTGTAATGGATCCCTATATCGCATATTTCGAAATAAAACAAATAGATTCCTATATTTTAAATACTGCATATGAAGTGAACGAAATTTTCACAGTAAACAATAAATCTCATAATTTCAAGCTCATACATAACAATATTCGAAGCATTGCCAAAAATTTAAACGAATTTGAAATCTTTATTCAGCAGTTTCAATCACAATTCGACTGTATCGTCTAACAGAAACGAGATATATACCTGGATGTCACGCTTTACAGCATGGATGGATATAAACTATTTATAATGAGGGAAAGTTAAATCAGAATGATGGAGTTGTAGCCTACGTTAAATCAGATCTTTATCAATCCCATAGTATACATGAATTTAATGGATCATTTACTATCAAACTAAAAATTGCTTTAGGGGAAAATCATGTGGTTGTACACGCCTTCTATAGGTCACCATCCACAAGTATCACTGAATTTATTGAAAATTTAAAATCGTACCTAAATAATGATAACGACCACCAATACCATTCGAAACTAATTGTCGGAGATATCAACATTGATATTCTCAATCACTCTGACCACTCGAATGAATACTTGGATGTCCTGAGTGAACATGGATATATATCGGGTATAAATAATCATACAAGGGTACAAGGAAATGCAAAATCATGTATCGACCATATATTTGTGAATAATAAATCTGAAGACTTTAGCAACGTGATGCCAATTATTCTCCGCACCAATATCACAGATCACTATTCGACCCTTGTGCAAATAGTCTTTCCAAATCAAAAAGAAATATTTGAGGAAAAAAATAAATATTTTTCCCAAATAAATAATAAACAACTTTTGAGAAAAATTAATACTTCATAAAGTCAGCAAAAGCGATTAAGTATCACCAAAAGTTATATAACCAATCGATTTTATCAATGATATTAAGAGTTAGATGGTGAATTGTCCAATCCATTGCATATATTGTTCGATATGTCAACAATTTGAATCCATAGAATGAGTTTGGAAGCTTTTAAAAACAACTATTAATAGCATTAACGTTGTTTTTTTCACTCCGTGGAAATCATATGTTTACAGCAGATGAATGAGTTATATATAATTAATTGTAATATGATACAATTGGAAATGACTCCTATATGATTTCTACAATCAGATAGATTATATTGAAGTTTTGGATGTAGTTTTCCATAAATAAGCGATTTGATATACATTTTGAGTTGAGTAAACACTGGGCATTTCTTTGACAATAATAATAATGGGTGATTATAGGCTTAATATCAGTGGGGACTCCAAGATGTGTGATTCAATGTTAATCAAATTGCAGAGCTACATGATACTGGAGTGGAATATAGGTGATATCTATAGAATTAGATGTAATGAACCGTAATGGTGTTCATTATGGAACGACTTGTAAGCGATAAAGTGATCTTCATATAAAGGTAAAAATAAGTGGGGTTCGAATCAACTAGATATCATCCGAAGATTCTGCCGAAACGTCATGGAATTGGACCTTTCGAGGACAATTTCTACAATATATTATGGGAGAAACAAACCTGAGAAGTACTAATTCATCGAACTCTCAGTCTGCAATTATCTGTGAAATTTGTCCAGTATTCTCACTGAATTTGATCTTTGAGGCAGTTGCACAATGAGTACGATTCACAATTGATTTGGGTATCAAGTTTTATTTACCTGAATGTGGACTAGATCCTCGTGCGCAATAATTTAATGAAAACATATTTGGTTATGTATACACCTTTCAAGTAATATTCCCCAATTATTCTAGAAAAAAATATTTTCATAACTTTATGTGAGTGACAGAAGCAGAAAATCAATATTGATATGTATCAATCAATATAGTAAGGAATGACGAAGAATGAAATGTTCTAGTCATGGAATGAAATTGGAATTCTCTTACCCATCATCCCATTGAATGAGATCATCAAATAACAAATTCATGATTTTTATATATCACTTTTCTGATCTACAAGCCATTGATGTATTAAATATAATATGTAGTCGACAAATGTTTCACTTGGATGCATTTTGAAATATCTTTCTCAATAACTAACTGATTTTTTTTCCCTCTACTATTAATCAATGTGGACATGTAATGATGACATATTTATATCTTGAATATTATAGAATTGGGTTGCGATTGAAAATGGATCAGATTTAGGAGATCCAGTTCATTACATACTGCTTCTGATTGGGCATCCAGTAGCATATAATCATGGATGCCTCCAATATCGCAATGAATACATATATATTCCCTAGAAAAACTCTTCTCGAAATAACCCCGTTCAATGCAAACATAGATTTAATGGTATAATTTGTCCGATCTGCTCCTTCATGTGTATTTTGAACCCCAAATTCATGGCTATAGAGATCATTTGAACCGAGTGCTGCAACCTCATAGAGTGTTTATCACATTGGGTAAGGTTTTGAATGAGGAGACTCATATTACTTTCAATCAGTACGATTTTGTTAAGATCTCATTTGGCTCATGGTTCAGTACATTCATAATACATTCTTTTTTTATAATTATATCGTTGTAACACATTCACGAGCCTTCATAAATGTTGAAAAGATATTCCCATAAGGTTTTCAATGATAGGGAAAACCATAGAGGTGGGTAAAATAATATTTATACCAAAGTACAAGATGATGTTTATATATTATCGAATATACCGCTCCACAATAATCATATTATTCTCCTAAACAATGAGTACATTCATAATATTCTCAATTTGCATGTACCTCATGAGGTTTGAATAAGAAATTCGTATATGATGTGAGATTCAAGTGAAATATGTATATCGATATTCCGGTAAAATTACTTTTCATGGGAAATATATTGATATTTGGAAAATTAAAAATTAGCATACCTATTCTCACCTTGCATACGTCTCCAATGCCGAATTATAATTCTCTTTTTCTATGTTTTACGTCAGTGAATTGCATCCCCTCCGCATCTATATCCATTATTGTTCACGTAAACGATAATATTTAAAACACCCCCTGTTCAGGATGATTTTGCTCATCTATATAATTATTTTAATTGAGTAACGCATCAGTAATATGTATTCCAACAATAGTTGGCAAAACTTGGAGTTCTTCTATCATTTTCACTCGTTAAAATCAGAAAAGACCATATTTTTTCGCATTTGTTCTTTCTTTTCTTGTAACATTTCGAGCTGAATGAGTAAACATATAATCAAATTCATTGAGGATTGGGAAATAACCCTCAACATTGCCTGAGAATCACTACGAAGCTCAATTGAGATGATATATCACATCAGTAATATCGATCTATTTCCGACAGTTTTCCCTATGAATATACATACATAATTCAAGTATGTTTCCATATCTCCACTTGAGTTCTTATACCATTCCATGTTTATATCCATGCGTCGATCGTGAGTTAGTTCAACACCGCTCCTTCATGAGTATTTTCCCAAACCCAAAAATTCATAAATCTGTATAGAGTCTGGGTGTATAGATCTTCTGAAATGATGAAGGTTTTTGATGAAAAGACTCATATTATTTTCAATTAGTACAATTACGTTTATATCCCATCCGGCTCATGTTTCAGTACATTCATACGAAATTCTTATTTATATTTTTATAATTGTATATTCCATTGCTGTATGGAAAAAAACGAAAAAGTATGTGAACTAATATCTTTTACCAACTTGTTAATGGTGATGTTTATATATTGCCAAATCAACCCCACAACAGTTATATTATTCTCGTAAACAATGGGGTTCACTCAATGGCCTAAGCATAAGAGTCTTCTCATTCACAGCGAGTAATTCAGTACATCCACTATTTGCAAGTTCATCATGAAATTTAAATGATTGCATACAGGGGAATATATCTATCAAGAAAACCAATCATATACCACAAAAATAGACATATATGTTATCGTAGGCATATAAGTAGCTACAACTAACGAAAAATTATGCATGTGCTTCTACAATCAAGTTATTTTTCTCTGGTCCAGCGAGTTCCATCGCAGTCATGCCATCTCACGAATATTCCCTCACTCGATTGGAGTTTCTCTGGTGGTAAGAAAGAATCGAGGTATAATATTCAATATAGATTTGATGAATCGATCAGCAAATGGCAAACGAAATTCTAAAATGTTCTTGAACGTAATTTAATTCTTCGAAAACTATCAAATACAAACATATATTACTATACAGGGTGCATCGTACATCTATCAAACGCTCAACTCTCAACTATAAAGCTACATTTTCACCGATATTGAATTTTTTCTATCACATATATTGCTGAAAACCCATTTGAATATCACTTTCATCCATCGAAACATACCTCAAACATGTTAGTAATTCATAGTCATCGAATATGACTTTTAACAAGTGATCTCGGTATATCATCACCATGAAGAAGGCTTCATATCTATATCGATATGTCAAATGGCTTCTATAGAGAATAATGGATGACATTTTTGGCTTTTACTTCACCATTGAGTATGGAAAGTGTTATTGAAAACTATTTTGAGGATGATATCAGTGATTGCATGATGTCCTCGCCCTGCACACATCCACAATACTGAATTCTAATTCTTTTTGCTATGTTTCACCTTTGTGAAATGCATTTCCACCATTATTGTTTTATATCAACTAGGGTTGAAACGCCCCTTTTTCTAATCTATATAATCAATTTCAATGACTAACGCCTCACTAATATTGATTCTAGCAACAGTAAACTTGATTTGAAGTACTTACACCATTTCTCGCGTTGGAGTTAGGGAAGACAAACAACTTTTTGATATAACTTTTTCCAATTCTTGTAACATTTTGAACTGAACGAGCAGACATGTATCTAATTTCACTGAGAATTGTATAGAATCAATCCTCAACGCTGTTTGTCATATCATAGCACGTTAGTTATCAATTCTGATGACATTGTCTTTTCGAATCTAATTCATCCTTTGGTTCCCATCACTATTTTCCGTGGATGAGGAAATACCACCAATTGCTAGAGGTTGATGTATGGTGATATTGCATTAATGTCGATTGATTTGTGAACATGTTTTCCCTCAGATTATACCTAAAGATTTGTGTATGTTAATCGAATCAATCATATTTCGTAGCATATTATAGCAGCTATTATAAAAAAACATTACCAAATATATATTACCCATAAGAAACGAATTAATCATTGAATGTTTGATTCTACAACATTGTAGATTTGTGCATGATCTGGTTGATTCACATTCTGATAATCCCATTGATCCTATGCATATATTATGGAACGATATAATATTGATAATTGAGATGTGGTCGCATTAATTTTATGATCGAGATTGGCTTGGGAATGTTTTTTTCGATGTATAATTCTCCCATATGTGCTCTACCAAACACCAAAGTGTCTCGAATGAATTCTGCAATACTCGACAAGCGTTCAATCATGTAGATTATTTTCAATCATAGTTCGCTGAAGCGATCTGAAGCAGATATTAACATTCAATTCTCAACAAACCTCAGTGAAATGCTCGATCAACAACCTCAAATACCAAAAACGCAACTATTCATTGTTCTCACTTCATTTATATGTATGGAAGCATTATAATACATTAAGCGACCGGTCCGTTATCATTCGTTAAATACTATATTTGTCACTCAACTGTCTGCGTGTTTTTTCATAACGAACGTTTTTTATCACTACCAATGCCATTTCATCGAATCATTTCCCTCAATGAGCTCTAAACCCCTGAAATATTACAATCTAGAGTGGAAAACTCTAGATGTAATACATCTGCAAGTCTGAGAGAATCAAAGATCTTTTGAAATAATATGTAAAATCTATTATCGGCATCTGAAAAGTATATAATTCATCCTGAAAAGGGGCCATATACTGTATTCGATGATAAACATATTCACAATATGAATCTATATAAGTGGGCAGCAGTATGTATATATCGTATATAATCGATGAATGAAAATTGTATTTCGTGCATAAAATAATTTATTAATTGTAGCAAAGCGACCGTTAGGTCATCATCAGTGTTTATTCGTCAGGTGTACAAGAAGCCAAAAAGACCATAAAACATCTCATGATCATTGAAAATTGTATAGGTTTACATAACATACATGTTAAAATAAGTATTCTAGGCCAGGATGACACTAGAGATTAAAATTTTTATCTTTTTCTCATTTCTTGTAAGAAACCATTATTTTGGTGTGATAGCTGGCCCAAGAGTGAGTGAGTGATGAAAGGAGAATGGGTGATGAACATATATATATATATATATATATATATTTTTTCAATGTCCTTCAATATATGCTATAACCTGAGTTGTACTACATTGAATCTCCTTCCATATTACATTTTTCTATGAGACGAATGAGTATTGAATATATATTTTCAATGTCATTCAATATGATCTAATGCCAGAGTTCTACACTTCCATTGAATCACCTTCCATGTTACATTTTTCTATTGGAAGCAATTGATTTATTTACGGATTCTCTTATGATAATAGTTACATTCTTTCCATAATAATATCATCATTTTTACAATCGAAAGCTGTGGAAGTTATTGTTTGCTAGGGTATAATTCTTTCCCTCTCCCAATCGGGTACCTTGAGAGCATGAAAACATCCTACATACATGTTCATGGTAACTATCTGCAGCAAATTTTCATAATTTTCATGATATGTACAGCGAGTATACGTTCTACTCTAACTCATTTCTTTGCTGACTACATCCTCATTTCAATATCTTATAATCACCATCGGAAATTTGTTCACAGCAATATTAGTATTTATATCCATAAAACTGTTCTATTCCGCATCAATCTTTGGTAAAGAATTTAAAATATTTTGCTCTAGTCACCATTGCCTGAGTTCTACACTTCCGTTGAATCATCCATTCATGTTAACATTATACTATTCCAAGTTATCACTTCATTTATTGGTACAACCCCACTTTCATTGTTGCAAAACTCAAAAAACTTCTCCAAAAGTGCAAAACTTATGTTTTCGGTGTTTCAATCGTTCTCCTTTCATATGTCAGAATAACAAATGAGAATCAGATATTTCGAGAGCATGCAAGCATATATTACCAATCATAGCTTACCGTAGCGATATGAATCACATACACCTAATTTTCATAGTATATCTATCGAATGCACACACACCTCGAGGAACCTGCGTTATACTATTCACTTTTTCGTCAGTTACAGACCATTTCAATGTCATTAGTACTATTGAAAATATGCATGTCATTTGATTATTCACATGTATATAACTTTTTTATTTTTGCATCCACCTGCCAGTGAACTCTGTATATCATTTACAAATACCACGCTAGCTAAAGATTGGATCCATGGAGTCCATGAAAATCATTCACAAATGTTATATTCCATCCACTATTGTAGATTGAAAGCTCATCAATCCAATTCTTCCAGTGTGCGTTTTTCAGATACATATGTAAAGGAATATTCGGAAAATATAGAATTATCATCTCACCAAACTGCCTGTTGCCGTGTGCAATGTCGTCAATATATTTGTGGATGATTCAATTGGAGGAATTGTAGAAAACTTGACTTTATTTATATTGACATCCTTTTTTCTTCTTTCTGTCACCCTAACTTAGAAAATCATTATATATGGTCAATAATGAAATTGAACTACCATAAAACTCTAATAAACTGAATCAGGTGACAGGTATCACTGCCTGGTCAAGGAAAACCCGCCGACTGATTTACATCCTCAATACATTAACCCCAGGTCCTTATAATTGAAAAATATTCACACTAACATCATAGTCCACTATTACAGCTCAATGCGCCTCACACCAACCATGATTATATACGACCCCAGGTCCTTATCATATCTGTGAAAATATATTCGAAAAATATATGATATTCATTTTCGAACTACGCGTTCTCATGTTTTACTTTGAGCAGCAATCAACTATCGAATACATCACTCTTATTCCTCCAATCATTGAATGCCCAAACCAATACGATATTTTTCCATATGACAAATATCTAAGAATATTGTGAACCAAATCTTTACATCAACCAGCAATCAATAATATTACCATAACTAAGCTTCATCCGATCACTTCAACTCCTACAAGCGCTCGAGTCATGCTCAAACAATTTTATTAATTTTGTGTCAAGTACTGAATCCATATATCAATCAACAATCAATAATTGTACCATTATTAAGCATCAGTTTGATTCATCCAATCGTTCGATGAATGTTCAAGCCATCTACATATGCTTTGTGTCAAATTCCGAAGAAAACAATGTACCGAGTCCATACACTAATCAGTAATGAATATTATCATAATCATCTTTCAGCTAATCCTTTCCATCGACATCAATAATAATTATAAGTCGTCTTTGTATTTTATTTTGATGTCATCATGCATTTCCTCATCGCATATACCTCCGATCATCTATTGAACTCCATCACATTTTAGACTCCGCGAGCGTTGGATACACATTCATTTCAAATATCTCAGTCTCATTCCTTCAATCATTCGTGAAATATCAACCCAATTCAATATATTTTCCTATGTCTGATATCGGAGAATACACCGACAAACAATCAATTATATTACATTACTGAACTTTATCCGATCACATTAACTCCTACATTCGCTCGAGTCATGTCCAAAACAACTTCATATATTTTGAGTCGAGTACTGAATAAACCGAATCAAAACATCAATCAACAATCAATGATATCACCATTATTGATTCCTTCAATCGTTCGATAAATGTCAAAACCAACTACATATGCTTTGTGTTGAAGAAACCGAATCCATACACCAGTCAATAATCATCGCACTACCATTAATTAAGCTTCAGCCGAATCATACCCGACTGATTCCTACAATCGAAAAATGTCCATATCAACTTCATATTTTTTATCGAACCGAACGATACATCATCCGGCAATCAATAATAGCAACATCAGTAAGCACCACTCTGATATCTCCACTCGAGGAGTGTTGAGGTCAAATTCATATACTTTGTGTCAAATACTGGAGAATACAATATACCGAATCCATACGCTAATCAGCCATGCATATTATTATAATTAACCCTTATCCCAATTTTCCCAATCGAGTAATGCTCAACATCTGCATATATATCTTTTCAGATCACAAATATCAATGAATACCATGAATCGAAACCCACAATCAATAAAAGTGTCATTATTACGTTTCAATGTAATTCTCCTAATCGTGAAAAGCCCGAACCTACTTCATATTATTTTTGAGACAAATATCAAATCCACTTGTCAATCAACAACCGTCATATCACCATTAATAGGCTTTTGCTGAATCCCACCAATCTAATTCATACAATCGAGGAGTGTTGAGGTCAAATTCATATACTTTGTGTCAAATACTGGCGAATACAATTTACCGAATTCATACGCTAATCATCCATGAATATTATTATAAGTAACACTCATCCTATCAACATGCATTTGATTTCAATGTGCGTTATCGATAAATAGTAGTCCGATAATACAGCAGGTACCGAAGGTCGGCGGTTCGGACCCTTCCACGCGGCGCGATTGATCCGAACACCTGCAGGCGCTTGACGCGAACTCGCTGGGAGATTTTGGACAAAAATTACCAGCTTGGACCTTAGAAATCCTCATGGGAATTAACATGGGAAAACGGACGATTTTGCGCTGGAAGCCTTGCTGCATAACTACTATAATTGTAACCAATCCCGATAATTGTGAATCTCCTGATATGGATTTAGGAGAAGTCAATCCCTCCTATGAGAGAATATGTGAGAATGTCCTTTTCGATCAAGACAAATTTTTCCAATGGTGTATAAGGAATAACTACTTCTACAAGTTCTTGGCTTCGAGAATTTCCCTGGTAACCAATATCCGAGTGGATACTTCTAGTTACCCTACCTCAGCCCATTTGGGATTTTCGAAATCATAGGAATGACCCTTCTCAACCTATTATTGGCCGAAAATGCGAGACTACATTTACCGATATGTGAGGCACTGTTGACATGCGCTCCTCAGAAGTCTTCTTACTATGAAAAATTTGGTCTCATGAGCGCAGAAAAAAAAGTAAACTCTTCATGAAGAAAAAAATGTGAACTTTTCATTGCTATCGATCTTTAAGGCCCACTTCCTCGGAGCGTGCTATCAATGTGTACTCGTGGTAAGTAACTGGTTCACAGAATTTCCACTTCTGTTTCCATTGCGACAAACTACTGCTTCGTGTATCGCGCGCTTTTCGGAGAATAACGTGTTTCTGATGTACCGGCGTCGCGCAGTATATCTTAAACCTTAACACGGTTCTACTCCTGATCTCTCTGAGTCTGATGGAGAGTCAAATGGAGAAAAATCGAAAAACTCAATAGACGTTTGCTCAGTAGCAATATTGCCCCTCTTATTGTTTCGATGTCACTTTGAAAAAATGTCCCTGTTCACGAAATAAGTGAGGAACAAACGGTTAAAACGGGTATACCACAAGGGATAGTTTTGGGACCGATACTCTTTCTAGTTTACATTAACAGCATAACAAAAATCAACAACTCTGTAGGCGAGATAATATGTTACGCCGATGATACTGTACTAATTTACATGGGACCATCATGGCAGGAAATAAGGAATATAACAGAAACAAACTTACAAAAAATATACTTATGGCTGAATATTAACAAGTTATCGAATAATATGGATAAGACAAAGTATCTGACCTTTTTCCCCACCCTCTGTGACCTACCGAAATAATTTAATTTGAAAATGCACAAACGACTCTGTGATAACCAGAACACTTGTGACTGTCAGACCATAGATCACACTACTTCAACAAAATACCTTGGAGTCATACTAGACCAACACTTAAAATGGACGAAGCATATTAACATCGTTACAAAACGGCTCCGGGTACTAATGCACACCTTTTATGAACTACGCGACATACTATCAAAAAAAAATCTTGTACTTTATACGTCTCTTGCCGAATCTATTACCAAATATTGTATTCCTGCATGGGGTGCAGCATTCAAAGCGGCCATCAGTCCTTACAAACCGCTCAAAACATTTTACTGAGAATAATTTTCAAAAAAAATAGACTGTTTTCCACAAATAAGTTATATCAAAAAACTAACATTTTCAATTCTCACTTACTGTACACTTATAACTGCCTATTGAGAATGTTCCATACACAAAAAAATACACACACATACATTCAAAATAAACCCGATCAAAAATGAACTTGGAGGTACAAACCGAATTTTTCAATAAAACTGTCACACAAAATTCTTTTATTTTCTATGGCCCAAAAATATTCAACATTCTTCCAGAAAATCTGAAAGTTATAAAATCCCTTGAAATATTCAAAAAAGAAATAAAAAACTAGGTAAGAAATCACCCTGACGAATTTTTTTACGGAATTACATATTAGTAAATGTGTGTCGTGCATACAAATGAGCTCGCACCTTCTTTCACAATAATTACATACCAAATTGTAAATGTTGTTTGAGCAAAACCAATACGTCTTGAATTGTCCAATTTCATTCGAATCCTAATCTGTAACTCAATCTAAATCTTCACCCTGCATGGAATGCCATTCATAAAAACACGGGATTCTAAGCCTAGCGTGAGTCTGCTCCAGTAATGCATTCAAATATAGAATTCCATTTGTTAAATAAAAAATAGTCATCATATGATATCAGAATTGTTAACCAAATTGAGAATGGAACTAATGACAAATATTGTATTATATATTGAACAAATTTTGATTTGATTGATTTGAGAAATTTGAAAATCTTGTAACTTGTCTCTTGAATATTTATATTTGGTCCATTTGAATAATTTTCCTCCAACAACTTTCCAAATTATTTCTCACCCCACGAGTATATTATTGTTTATCTTAAGCCCCATGTGCTCATAATAGTTGCGATCGCATAATATTAAACTAGGAATAAGGTTGGTCAGTGAGAAGAAGGGTTAGTTAGTTAGGAGTAAGGTTGGTCAAAAAAAATCTGAGCTTAGTAGATATAGTCAGTGGATGAATTAACAAACTAGGTTATGAAAAATATAGATAATTAGGATCAATTATTAAATAGTTATTTTCAATTCCTATTTCTTTCGAGAGAGGGAGAGTGAGTGAAAGTCAGAGTGTTACTTGATCATCGAGGGAATTAGATTATTTACTCAATGGTATATTGGAGCCGATTCCACGAAGCTCGATCTTAGTATTAATTTGACACCAGAAAATGCATTATTTTTTTTGCCACCCTGTTGGTAGAAAAAAAAACTGTTTCACTTCAAACCTCAGAAAGAGGCGCCGTGAGTGAGACAGACTCCAAATTGCTTTTTGTTAGAGCCAAAGGTATTCAAACGAATGGTTTGGCGAGGAAATTCGCGCGAGTCGAGCATTTTTTGTTCAACGTTATTAAAGTCATGTGTCACTGTAAATATCTGTTAAGTGTGTGAAAGCGCCATTCAGCCATTGAAGGTATGGAATTCCAACTTGAGGATTCTCAGTTGAGAAATTGAACTTTGTCAATTCATTGGCGAATTGAATATAATATAATTTTGATTTAAGATTTGCCGGCCTGTCTCTACTCTGTATTCCTGAATTCCTATCAGAAAGATTCTCGTATGTCTAAAATCCAATGTCGTATTCAATTAGTCAGACATTTCTCACGGGAAAGAATCTCATGCACGTTCGAGAGTTTTTTGAAGAAGTTAAATCGCAGTCATACAGAATCGAGCTCCAAAATATTTATCATTGCCGTTCAAACAATCAACATACAGAGGACAGTGAAAGCTCACAATTAATACGTCTCCTCAATTATTTGACTTGACCAAGCCTTCTCCCTGCAGTTGTCAAGTAATATGATCGTGCGCAAAAAACAAGATATCGACGGAAATATTTGTTTAGAGGTCCCACGAGATGATTGGGACCATTTCCAGAGTCTGTCTGTGATCTTCCACGATAACTTCCGAACCGTTTGACCAATCAAGCTGAAATTTGGTATGGAAATACAGTCCTGTCCCAAATGTATATTTTTTTTTATTTTATCATCATTTTCTCAGACACACTATATAATTTTTGGGAGGGGTGGAAGATAGCCTATGGCTAACCCTCTTCCTTTTATGTATAGAATGTACTTTTATGCATAATAATAGTTATTTATGTATCAAGGGCGTAAAATAGGCTTTTATGGACCGCAGCGTGTAGGTAATAGCCTGAGCGATAGCGAGGGCTATTAACACGCCTAGGTCCATAAAAGCAAATTACGCCCGAGATGCATACAAAATTTTATGCACGACGGGTATATTTGATGTCATGTAGATATATACCTCTTTATATCTAGAACATGATAAAAATACATCAAGGCTGCCGTGAGGATGTATATTCATATCATAACGGAAACATGATTAATCAAGAAGTGATGGAATGAATGTTACCATGGCAACACGGTCAATTTTTCGAAATAAGATTATATAGACTAGTAGCCATATTTGCTGTCAATTTTTGTGATCACAGATGATTTATTACTGATTTTGAAATGGATTCAAGCGACGAAGAGAGTGTGAATTGTACTCCACCAGAAATAGGTAAGCAGCTGAGGATGCGGAATTGAGTTTATTGCCAAGTAAATCCAAGAAAATATACGACAAGGTGTATGAAGAATTCGTGAGGTGGTGCAACGGGAAAAATGTAAAAAATAAGAAATACACAGAGACTGCACTTCTTGCCTATTTTCTGGAAAAATCTAAATAGTGTAAGCCCTCTACCATGTGGTCATATTATTCCATGCTGAAAGCTACTTTAAATGTACATGATAATATAGATATCAGTAGATACGCAAGATTGATAGCTTTTTTGAAACGAAAATTTGATGGTTATAAACCGAAAAAATCGAAGATTCTAAGCAGAGAAGAAATCGAGTTATTTTTTAGGGAAGTACCAGACAATTTGTATCTTATGATGGAAGTAAGTTCTGATTTCATGTTTTCTCAATGTTCAGTATGTTGATCTGAGAATTTATTGTAGGTAGCACTGATTTTTGGTATTTGTGGAGCATGTCGCCGCGAAGAATTGGCAAATATCACAGTGGACTACATTCAAGAGACATTCTTACTCATAACTATACGAGACACCAAAACGAAGATAGATCGAGTATTTACTGTAATCGATGAAGAACAGAAATCGCCAAGTTATTTGGATATTTACAGAAAATATTTTTCCTTGCGAGATCAGAATGATCAAAAGCGGTTTTTTTTTATATTATAAAAATGGCAAGTCTACGAGACAGGAGATCGAAAAAAAAAAAATCGGTCAAATACCATTCAGAATAGCCACTTACCTAGGTATCTCTAATGCGAAAGAATATACTGGTCACTGCTTCAGACGTTCCTCAGCAACTATGTTAGCAGATGCAGGCGAGGATATAATCAACATTAAAAGACATGCTGGGTGGAAGTCGACGACTGTTGCGGAAGGTTATATTGAAAATTCAGTTGTAAATAAGCTGAAGATTGCTGAAAAAATTGTAGAAAATGATGAGCCTTCTGCTAGCCATTGCAGACAATCTGAAAATATTGCTCACTACTCTGAAACACCAGATAATAACATGCACTCTCTTCAGATTTTTAGTAATGAGGAATCAGTTGAAATCAGTAACTATCTGCAACAACAGAAAACAACAAATCCAAATATTTCCATAAATAACTGTTCTAATTGTATTGTCAATATTAAGTTATAATTCATTTTTTAAATGAATTTATGTTCATTGTTTCCGTTATATTATTGTTAAAATGTTTTGGGATTGATTATATGATCCATGGGAATATTGATTTCTATCGATATGAGATTGAAATTCACTTTAGCGCCTGTTCAACGATTTTATCGCCCGCCGGGCGATGAAGTAGTCCGCAGGCGCTAAGGTGCTACTTTACGCCCGCAAATTATTATCAAAATGCGACATTAGTTTCTGGCTGTCATCTGTCAACCGGAAGTGTCACCAATTGAAAATTACAGAAACTATAGCGTACGGAACTGGAATTGCAATATGTATCCAGAACAGTCTGAGTTATTCCTCCAACTGACTCTTTCAAAAATAAGAAATGGCAGAGTACCCTGCACGGTTCTTATGTGAAAAGAGTCCCAGTCAAATTGACTGAAAATTAGGTATTATTTAGTTTATGATGTCCTGATCAAATGTCTCCATGGGCACAACGAGATCTAATGGGCAGTTTTGAGATTCATGCGGAGGCAGGGTTGTTACTTACCTTCAGAAAATCAATAATGTGACGATCATTTTGTTAGAAAAAGTTAAGGATATTGATTACAATCTTAATATTATCGACTTGAGTTGTAATGAAAAGTTACAAGACTCCGTATTCAGGGTGATTTTTTTTCTACTAGCCAATGTTAAGATTTTTATGTAATTTTCTGAACAAACTCAGTCAAACGCAAAAGCACGTAGACTTGCAGAATGAGTGAATATCATTTGATTTTAATATTGTGTGATCTGAGGTTACTTTTATACAGGGTCACTCAACATTGTATTTTTTTTTGGAACATATAGGTATACAAATTAAAGATAAAGGAAAAACTAAATATAATATGATCAATATTTTGTGGCTCTTCTCCATTTGTTGCATCTTATACGTATCCTGGTCAACGGTATGATGATGCAGCAATCACATGGGAGACTATTATTAAATGAGTACTTGTCGGCAGCATTTCACTCCGAATTACTGCATTTTACTGGTTCATACCATGTCTTTGAAGACATTGTGATAACGATTATGTACGGATTATATTTGTTGATGGCTTGCATACCCCAAAAAGCATTCGACATCAGTGTTATGTGGAAGATACTGACACTTCGAGCACCAGACTTACAAGTGGAGTAATAACGATCTAGAGCATATTCTCTTTCATTAGGCATTAATATGTGAATGAACAATCAAATTCATTGTCAGTCCAACTACTCTCATGGTATATTCTCGTCAGATTTCTTGGTATATCTTTGTGAGAATGACACGATTTCTCATCGGTTGATGTAACGCAATCCATTAATTATTATCTAATAAAAGGGTCTGGAATATGTCATTGCCCCTCTAAATGATGTGCTCATGATTTACCCCCTTCGGGAATATAGCTACATCTCGTGAAATTCAAACATGAGCATAATATTCGTCAGATGATGAAGATCTTCATCGCCGGTACATACCGTGTGAGTCACGAATTATTAGGCATTTTGGGCATTTGCACCATCTTGTGAATCATATACTGTTGTACCAATACGTGTCCCAATTCTGTTATCCCAAGCCTTTAAGCTGATTCAACAACAGAATGGTGTAGTATAATCAATAAATTAGATTTGTCTTGTTATTGTGGACCACCTTGTTTGTGCAATCTGTATTCTCATTTCATTTCAACATATTGAGTTTCAAGGTGAATATGTCATAATTACAGCTGATAATAAAGTCGGTCATCACTTTTATTGAATCACTCTGTTTATAATAAAGAATCAATGTATCGCCGATATCCAGCCTCAATCAAATACCCTGTACAAAAAATGAAAATATGAAGCGCACGATGTTACTAGGTACGGTGTTACTACATACGACTAGATCGAAGATAAACTTGGAAATAATTTTTTGACAGTTAATGTTGATTCTGACACACTCAATCAGTACTTGCTGAGTGTAAGTGATTGTAATTCATTTATTGTTTGATTGAATACAGCAGACCCATAAAACAGACTATCTACTTTGATATAGAATGCCCCTTAGAAATATAAATCTCCTAACTTGTTTTGTTTGTGATGGACGATTCCAACTAAGTTTGATGACTAGAATATATGGGGATGAGAATGCTGTGAAATGTGAAATAGCTGTCCGTAGAAGACAATAATTTTTTAGACCTCTCGATGAGAATGCTGTTACGAAAATTTGTACCAATTGCAATCAGTCAATCCACAATGAAATATCTGCTATTGAAGAAAACCCTGCCTCTTCAAGGATAAATGTATTAACGCAAACTAGAAGTAGTACGTGTTTGATATGTAACGGCGATGAAGATCTTCGTAGGTTATCTGTCGAATGTAGGGTTTATATTTTCATTTTGAAAGATATCCATATTCATGAAAAGGTTCAATAATGTGCCCATCATTTAGATGAGCAAGAATATATTTTACAATTGGATTGCGTTACATCAACCGACCTCATGTAATAAGAGGAGAAATACTTCAGTTATTTTTGTAAGGAGTTCGTCATGTAGCAAAAAATCTGACGAGAACATACGATGAGAAGATATATATATATATATTTATATATGTATATATATATATATATATATTGATATGTAATGAGAATTGTTAAATAAAGAATATTGTTATTATTATTATTATTATAAATATATTTTTGCACCGCGTTGGGCGCCAAATTGTAATGTTTTGATAATTTGAAAAATATAAATTGTTTTTATATAATAATAAGATTGCTAATAATTTTCTCTATTCTTTGTGAGCCAAATTGATATGATATAGATAGATATTCTCGCTCTGTATATGTATTGCAATAATGTAATAACAATTTCTAGCGAACGTCACTGTTCTCTCGTCACGTTGCTGCCAATTGTTATCATTTTTCCTACCACAGCTAGCACAGTTGGTACACCTCTCATCTCAGATAGCCGGTTCAAGGCAATTTAGCCACTTCTTGATATGTCACAACTCAATTTATTCAATGGTCGTAGAAATGATTGTTGATCATTGTAGAAAACAAACAGCAAAGTATCAAAAAGCAATTATTTCCTTTATTCAGGGAAACTCAATTTCACCTGGCCTACGAGAAATAACTTATACTAATGTGAATCTACAAATATTCACGGATAATCATAAGAATGAAATCATGGATAGATAAACAGAACCTCACTTCTTCCTTGTGAGTGAAGTTTTCTGTTATCGTTCAAAATAAAGTGAAATAAAGTTCTTCAGATGTGAGATACGTTATTTGTGATATTGTTCATGGACCGGAAGTGCACTATAAAAGTTTTTATACCTGCTGGAACTGTCGGTGTTCAAGATATGCCCTGAAACTGGATCCCTTTTCACTCCAAGCTCGATCAGGAACTCCAATACCATAAATCAGGAACCATACATATGAAGAAATCAGCTTTGGACACTTGGATATGTCGTATAATTGAGGTAATATCAGTTTTGCTCTCCAAACGTTGGAATAACTTCGTTTTTCTTTCCCCAAAATGTTGCGTGGCAATTGCTTCTAAATTTATTTTCGATCTCCTTTCGGCTTTGTTTCTTGTCGCCTGGATACAATTTTTCCTCCTTGTTTTCTCAGTTGAATTTTTGAATTCGTGCACTAAATTGTCACATTTCACTGTTTGGGTTTATCTTATATAATTTATACATACAACTATTTTCCCATTCCTATTACTATATACAATTTTCAATAATAATTGCTTATGACATGACCCAGTTGTTATTCTCTCACAATTTCCAATTTTCCATTTTACCATCTATTCCCTGATTGGCTATTCTCATCAAAAGGTTTGCTGTTCTACCATTGGCTACCTTTAGTTATCTACAATTTCATATACTGTATGTTTTCAAATTTATAAATGTGTTGATAACTTTTTATTCATGAAAATTTTCTAAATCTAGACTTTTTGTTGTCTTTTTACCAATTATGGGTTATGATCATTATGACAGTGTATGAAATTGATTATGTTATAGTATTTTGACATTTTCAGCGATCCATATTATACATAGGCTTATAAAATACATGGAACTTCTAAATTCATTTAAAAAGAAACTATTGAAACTAATAACTAATCAATAATTATTCCTTTTTGTGGGTTATTTCTTTTTTAAAATATCTAACGGGTTTTTCATAACAATATATATATATATATATATATATATTATATATATATATATATATATATATATATAATGAGAAGATGCGGATAGAGGGTAACGTGAGGATGTTGAAATACTTGGACACCCAGGCATAATATGCCAGCACTTATGCTGCCTAGTCAACACCAACTCTCAACCGAAGATGCTGATAACAAAGTCGAGATGGATAGTAGAAACACGAGACAGCCATACAGAATCAATGTTCAAGTGTCTACAGCAAAATATTTTCCATCAAGGGGATTTTTATTGGATAGCTAGGGCGACTATTAGTAGGTATCGCCCTCCTATCCTTATGGAAGGAGCCGAAGCTCAATTGGCTCAAATATTACTTGGAAAGGCTGGGGAACCAAATGTCGTTCAAGCACTAGTTGAAGTAGATAATCTGAATACTAGGAATGCTCGAAAGTGGGTGCGTTTAGATGATGAACGGTTGCAAGGTTTTCCAATTCTGACGCTTGATTTTATGAAAACGCTCACAATTGGAATTAATCAAGTAAAGTTGGCACCGCCTCATGTCCAAGACAAATAACAGAGGGATCTTGACGGAGAATTTAAGTTTGAGAGATATCAACAGACTACCACGGCCAGAGCTTCCATGGGTTAGAGTATTCTCTCGTTTTAGAAATGCAGCTGAATATCAACAGTGAATCTGGTGCTCGAACTGTCGGTACCTGTGCACATATTGTTGGTGTAATATGGTTTCTGGGGTACGCACGCGATTAACCAAACATTCGCTATCCCTTAACCCAATCAATAGGATATGTTCAAGATGCAGCAAACAGACCACAGCCACAAAATATTGTTCATTAGGTTTAGTTTTTTATTTTATTTTTATGATATCTACGTACGTTGCAAGTCTTTCTGATTTTGTACAAACAATCACATACAAATCCCAGCATCGGATGGTAAAAAAAACACACGAAACGTATCAACGTATCTATTACGTTTTTAATTTTCTGAAACCCTCGACACCAGTCTGTCGATGGCGTTAGCTTTGAATGCACTTGAAATTAGTGTTGCCTCGAGATGAAACCACTGACGGCCAGTGTCTATTGATGGCCGCGTTGAGGTGTTACAGTTTCACTGTTCCCTTAGTCATTCATAATTCTCAAATAAAATAATCATTTTTTGGTATGTATATACTACATGCTGTATAACATCGGAGGGTATGATCTATTTGAGCAAAGAAGAAGTACTTCTGGAGCTGACGCAAAGCGACACTGATGATGGAGGTAAACCTCCGAAACCAGTTCTTTTTAAAGCTACATTTGTTACTTTGAGATGAGACCACGTGCTTATTGTCTGTGTTAAGGTTTACTGTTTCCTTAATGATTCCCAGTTTTCTCATAAAAAATACATCTATGTAGGCCCCATATATAATAAAAGCTTTTTGTTATAATGTCACAATACTCATTTCATGAAGAAAAAAATGTTCTAGATGAGTATTAATGCACGTGTTAATCTACTGCTCGAGCTATCGGTACTTGCGCACATCTTGCTACTGTCTTGTCGTATGGTTTGTGGGGTACGCTTCGCAGGCCATCCACCAAACATTCGCTGTCCCCTTACCGAATTATAGGATCTGCACAAGATACAACAAAATATCGATCATATTATATTTGGTTTTTTACTTTTTGTCTAATTTGTTCCTAAAAAAAATTAAAATAAATACAACTGAAGGAGACAATTTTGTGACCCTGTATAATAGTAACCTCAGATCACTCAATATTTACTTATTCTGCGGGCTATTGCGTTTGACAAAGTTTGGTCAAAGAATTACATTAAAATCAAACTAACTAAAATTGGCTAGTAGAAAAAGAATCACCCTGAATATGGAGTCTTGAAACTTCTCATTACAACTCGTGTCAACAATATCAAGATTGTGATTATCATCTTGAATTTTCTGTAACAGAATAATCGCCACATTATTGATTTTCCAAAGGTAAGTGAAAATCCGGCCTCCGCATGTTTAACACCCCAAAAACTGTCTATTAGATTTCGTTTTGCCCATGGAGACATTTGATCAGGACATCATAAACTACATTATACTGAATTATACTGTGACTCTCTAATATTCTCCACTATCGCCTAGTATATTTGCCTACTCTAACCGACAAAGAAAGAAGAAAGTCTCCCAAAGATACAGTATGCGTGCCTCAGATTCATCTTCACACTGCGTTCATTGGCCACATCAGTGATACCCTCAAGCAATCCAGATGGTTGAATTTGGAATCAAAATTCCAATTACATGGTATATATTATTATTTCAAACCTGGTAATCGAATTTCCCGTAGGATCTGATGTTCAGGTTGAAATAAAAAAATAAGAAATTTCATTGGTAGAGCTTTTCGACTTCTTTTTCCTATTATAGCCAGTACGTTTCATTCTCTTTGTGTTCGCACCAAATCGATAATTTTATTTATCACTGCTATATCATACAAATTTTTACTTTATATCATCACTATAATGTACTAGCTGGTACTCGCGACTTCGTCGGCATAGAGTTTGTATTTTCCCCATGTTTCTCTTTGTGTTGTTTCATCTGGCTTATGTTGTGGCTTTGTTCTCTTTCCGTTATCCCGTTATCTCGTTATCCCGCATCCCGTTACCCTGTTATCCCATTATACCGTTATTTGCCAGCGAAAGTGATGCTTTTTGACGACTATAACAAATTCACTAATCCCATTTCACCCCTTTAGGGACATCATTTTCAAATAAGGTTGAACATGATTGATTTCATTGCAACAAAGAACTCGAATACCAATTTCTATGACTTCAACTTGGAAACTTATGGTACTCCTACTAAAAAAACATCTGACCCCTATTTTGGCCCCTTCAGGGTTGAAATTTCAAAAGCCCTTGAATCCATGTTTCTTTATTTGAGATGAAAAGACCAAATATCTATTTCCATGACACTAGCTTCAAAACTAACGTTACTTTCACTTCCAACCCCTTCTCACCTCCTTTTCACCCCTTTTCGGATGGGATATCAAAAAACCTTTCCTAGTGGTTATCATTGTCATCATAGAATACTCTGTCGAAATTTCAGCCCTTCAGGTCCAGCGGTGTGGTCTGGGCGTTGACCGTAGATCCAGGGCATGCCCCTTAAAGTCCAACCTCACCTTCACGTGGTTTGTGGTGAACGATCCGCGTTTCGTGGGCACTTGGGGGGCATACGGAAAAGCGATATTGTTGAATATGCCCCCTTTTCGGAAATTCATGTAATATTTTGCTCAATCGATGAAAAAATTAAGACACATTAGCTTCATTGTAATAATAATAGTACTAATAATAATAAGAACTATTATTATTATTATTATTATTAGTGATATAGCATTTTCCAGCATATGGATTTATTGGCTGCGGTGCAGAATTCATTCTCAAGAATAAAAAATTAAGATGTCCTGTCTTATAGTGTATCCATTCTCAGTTGAATAATTCATTTTCAAAATCTAGAGTTCGTTCAAAATTGTTCATACTATAATGTTGAATTATAGGGAAACAAAAATGAATAAATATCATTTTTCGTATGGAGTATATAGTAGACCAAATTGAGTGAAAACTATTACCGCGTTGAAACCAGTCGATAACTCAGCTGACCGCTTGTAGCATAAATTACCGTGGATCACTAGATGAAAGAATCTATTAGTAGATCAGCGGTGTGGGTGTGTCTGGGCAGATGCATCCATGAATGGTGAACAACTGCAAGATAATTTTTGTGCAGTAGTCGAAAGTATCATCCACATAAAATTTCTGACTCGAGCAAATCTGCTTCAAATTTGTACAACAACCAATGAAAGTATTCAATACTAATCATTTATTATTTAATGGGCCACATTGATTCAAAATAGCAGGTAGATTTTGTTAACAAGTTTGAAATATTATATAAAATAAATGTTGTCAACTCATCTTCTAGAAAGTTTGGAGATCGATACTGAACAAAAAGTCAGAATACTTGCCTAAACTGATTTAAATAATAATTATTTGTTGAATTTGTTTCACCGAAGATTGAACAGTAGGAGTGAATGTCGTTTGCTTACCATTCTGATGTGACTTTCGAATGATAACTTGTACATTATAACAAAAATTCGGAAAATTCTTTTTCAATGTTAAAAAATAACAATTGTGACAAAAAAGAAAAAAAATTGCATTGACGAGGTGGAAAACCCCAGTTTTCTTCACGCGAAGAGGTGACTGCGAAGTGTTTATCGAAGGCATTTTTTGATAAACCCGAACTTATTCCAAATCAGTGATTCACATGAACATGAGTAAAAATTAATGCAGAAAAAAAAAAATTCTCATATTTGATACTAATAAAAAGTAGTCCAATCAATTCTCATTAATTTGAGAAAAATGATTTCCCTAACTCGATTTTTTGTGGAAAATTTTATTTTCATTCACAAAAAGGTTTCTCATATATGGAGATCGCAAATGCGTTGGGTTGGAAAAGAATCACATTTTGTTTTTCAATTCAAGCACATGTTACATTGGGAAGTTTAACAATTCCTAGAAAAAGGTTTCCACTCAACGAAAGATCTTCTATTTATGAAGCCATACTTCGGTTTCACGACCATTTCAGTGGATTCAGTAGCAATCAGCAACTGTCTCATGATTAATTCGTGGATGTAAATTTGCGGTATGGCTTTGGATTTGAAAGAAATCAACATTGAAATTGTGGAAAATGTCCAATGTGAGACATTTGCTTTGGTATAAAACTTCAATAGGGAACAAAATGAATTAATTCCACACCTAAAACAGTTTCCTCGATTCATAAATTTAATTTTTCATACAAAATAGATGAGCGGTAATCCAAAATATTCCTTCAAATCCAACACAGTCTTCATAAAAAATAATTATACAAATGTTCGAAAAAATTTAAGCAGACGAAATCTAATTGTTCATCAACACGAGGATATGTCGTAGATGATTCCCTGGAGAGAAAACGAAAAGATGGACTCAATTACCAAGAATTTATCCAACTATCCTTGATTTACCTCCCAAGCCCAGAGTGATGTCGAAAAACGGTTACAATATTTTTGCTTAGATACAAAATATATAATTATTATTATTTGCTCAACCCTTGAAAATTGTCACGGAAATAAAGGACTCAGGAAAAATATTCGATTCCAAAATGCTTTTCGATAAGCATATATTTCACATTTCAAAAAAGATTAGGTTTCATTATGAGAACCTGTCGTCAATTTAAAAACACACAGACTATCCGTATTCTCTATATGTCATATGTCAATAGTGTTTTGAGTTTGTAGTATGGAACCCTAGTTATGACATTAACATGAATAAACTCGAACGGGTTCAGAATATATTCATAGATTATGTCAATAAAAAATCTTTTTCAGCCAACCCCAACAATCGTCCGTACGTTCGGAATGAGCTGAACTTATCAACACTAACGAATCGAGGGAAAATTTCAGACGTGAAGTTCCTCTTTGAAGTCATAATCAACTTAGTTGATTCGCCTGCTATCCTCAGTAACATCTATGTTAACGCTCCTACATATATTACCAGGCATCAGCACCTCAAACAATATTGAACAATCCATTTTTAAACTCTCCAATGCAGAGATGCAACATATTATTCAATACCCTATCAAATTCCATTGATATTGATATCTTCTCTTACTCATTTTCAAAGTTTTCCCACATTTCGAAAAGGCATTTTCTCGCTTCCCAGACTCAACTGATATGTATTGAATAGTATGTTTTCATTTTCATTTTCGTTGTCATCCACTCATTTCATTCACACATGTACACAATTCATTACTTCAATTGATTTTTGATTTATATCTATCCGCTATTCCGTAATTTTATTTTATAATTATATAGATTGTATATTGAGAAATCACCTATTTGTGAATACTGTCTCTGGGTCAGTCCCGTTTGTATTCCTCTTTGTAAATAAATAATTGAATTAACTTTCAAGCCGTTTCTTATTATCACCGAATGATCTACAAAAAAAAATTATAGGTGATAATCCCTTCTAAATCCTTTTCCAGATAGTTCACGAAATTTTAAATGAAAAATAAATAACAAAATAATCTTTTTGAGAACAAGCTTTCATTTGAGCCGTGTACTGAAACGTATAATAGTTATTTATGTAATAAGGATCATAAAGACGATCATTATGGTACAAGTCGCGAATGTTATTGGACGAGGCGTAGCCGAGTCCGATAACACGACGTGTGCCATAATGATTGTTTATGATTCGTATTACATACAAAATTTTATCTGATGGCATTTATATTAAGAGATTTTCGAAAAATTTGAAACTGCATTTTTCACATGTCACAATGACAACTATTTTTGAAGGAGTAAGTATATGAGTAGTTTCAAATATTAGTAGGTTAGTGAGCTGTGCTTTGCCATTTCCTTGACAACGTCAGGTTGTAACGGCAAACACAATTGTCACGTAGAATTGAATATAATTTAAATAATAATGAGTGAATCTGAAACTGGTAGTTTACTTTCTGATTTGGGAGAAATGACGCGAAATATCGTGGACTCCCTTTTGCCGAAAAAATCACGGAGAATATATGAAATAGCGTTCAATCGGTACGAAGAATGGTATTCTACTAAGAAAATCAAGAATATCACTCATGAAAAAGTATTGTTGGCTTACTTTGAATGCTTATCTTGAAAAAAAACATCTTATCTCTGGTCGTATTATGTTTTTCATATAGAATTTCATTATGGTACTTAGTACCATAATGAATTCATTATGTGACAATGTTATGTCATCAAAATTGAGTGACATAACGTTGTCATTATGACATGTCATCAGATAAGATAAGTTTTGTTGAATTATTTGATTTTGAAAACCTTGTCTCGCGAGGTGTTCATGAAAGTAGGTAGCAATTAATTTCATTGGACAATGATTGGTTGGTAAGTAACAACTTGTCAAAATATTAGTTTTATTGCAATTCACGCGACAAGCTTTCTGAAACTAAATAATTCAACAAAAAATAATTAAATCATTGTCAGCGATGACTCAAACTTATTTTATACGTGTTGATACACGGCTTGAATAAAAGTTTTTCTTCCAAAAGCTCTTTTATTAGTTATTAATTTTTACTTTTCAGTTAGTTCGCCTTTATCTGGTAATTTCTAATAGAGCATCGTTATCACAAGGTCTCTCCCCTGTAAGTTCTGTGCTGAAAGAAATCATGATCTCCGACCCCAAAAACTCCCACACCCTAATTTTGAATAAAATCTGACCATGATCACAAAACTCGCCTGCCATCCAGGAGTCGCCATTTCGAATTTATAGATTTTGACAAGAAATTCATAATCTCCGATCCTGAGAACCCCCACATACAAATTTTGAATAAAATATGACCATAATCAGAAAACTCATCCTCCATCTTGGTGCCGATATCATGAATTTACAAATTTTGACAAAAAATTCTGAAAATCGCCGACTGCGACAACCGCCGCATATCAATTTGGAATCGAATCGGACCATAAGCACAAAACTCGTTCTCCATCTTGGGGCCGCCATCATGAATTAATGAATTAGGACATAAAATTCATGATCTCCGACCCCGAAAACCCCTGCGTACCAATTTTGAATCGAATTGGATCATAATCACAGAACTCGTCCTCCATCTTGGGGCCGCCATCCTGTATTTATGAATTTTTATAAAAAAATCAGAATTGCCGACTGCGGAAACCGCCGCATATCAATTTGGAATCGAATCGGACCATAAGCACAAAACTCGTTCTTCATCTTGGGGCCGCCATCATAAATTTATGAATTTCGACATAAAATTCATGATCTCCGACCATGAAAACCCCTACATTTCACATCAAATCGGACCATAATTGCACTGTTTTTTTTTTGTACAACGGAAATTCAATGATGCCTTGTCACCGGAATTATGAACACCTGCCAAATTTCAATTTAATCGGAATACTATATGTCGGTCAAAATTCACTTGCAATATTTTACCCAAACTAACAAACGATTGAACAACAATTCAAACTAAATAAAAACTTGTAACTAGGCAAAGTTACATTTGAAGTAAAAGAATAAATTCACGCCTATGGTAGGAATTTTCGATCAAAGCGCATATCCTATTATGTTCTCATCAGGTATGGATGATAAACCTCATCCTCATCCAACTAAGAATGGATATAATATACCAGCTGTTTTTTTTAATTATAAAGAACATTTCACACTTTCAACTGAATCGAACTCAACAAATATATAAAAAATTTAAATTAGTACTGTAGAATCTAATTATAGTGTGTATTTGATCGTCCCAATCAGGAATTTTACCATTATTCGAATTGAAATTACTTAAAATCTATCATATCTAGAAGAGAAAACAGACTTTGATTATGTCACGAATAGAAAAAGAAGGCTAGATAATTCTACAACTCTTTCAGTGGATGGAATCGAACATATTACCTTAAAGTCATTCATGGCAAAATTGAAACGCGTCAGAAGCGACAGCTGTGTACTAATGATTCGAAAAGAAGAAAAGATAAGTTAGCTCTAGTTCATAAATCTGAAAGAATAATCAATGGATTAGATTCTCTACGCTGGCAGGTTCGCTAGACAACCCTTAAGTCTGCCTATTCACCAAACCTTGATAGTACAAGTTACAAATTCAACTTGAGCAAACTCATAGTCAAGTTAGAAACTCTGATACAAAGCATGAACTATTGAACAAGAATTCCGAAAACGTATTGCCAGAAGTTGCGAAAGTTACAGAATTACGGATTGTATCGCTTAACTATATACGTGTAGACAGTTGATTGATTTTCTGAGACGACGGCGACGACGTCGGAATTGGGGTGATATTTTCAACGACGGTTCTGGATAATTGGCAAACTTGTTGTTTTCGTAGTTGGATACATTTCACGAGACATTAGCTTTTGAAGATTCAGTAGAGTTGCAAGTTCATTTTCACGAATGTTTCTAAGAAATGATAAATGCAGAATGTCAAAACACATATCGTGAGAAAATAATAATCACTGGTTTTCCTCCAATTTGATAAACTGAAAATCAATCGGAATATCGGAGATTCAATGAATGAATCTGCAGAAAGATATTTATCGTTTAAGAGATGTAATTCGCAGCGCAGTTTGGTGGAATTTGAATCCGCATCACCATAAAAGCAGCAGACTGGATGAGGGTGAACGCCTCTACTCTGAGTACTTGAGGGGGTGTGTCTGGGAAAAATCATCCGAAGTTCCTTCCGGTTGGTGTTAACCTGTAGGAAATATAACTTATTCCTACTACTTGCGAATTTTTCTTTCTCTGTCTTTTTCTATTACATACAAGTCTAGGATCAATGGGAAGGGGGAAACTCCCAGTCAATCTCCACAAAAACAATATCTGTAGCTCACTTTATTTCCGAAGTGTATGCATTTCGGAGGTTTGAAACTCCATCTTCAGCACGAATACAAAGAGTATACGAAGTTAGAAATTCACAATGAAAGCAGACGTGAAAAGACATACTTATTGACAAATGGTCACCATACAAAAAATAACAAACAAATTCTGTTATCTTCACTTCACATATAAAAAGAAGAAAACAAAAGCCATCGTATTCGTATGAGGCATAGTGATAGACTGACTATCAGTTGTTGAAGAAGAGAGCAGATGTCGTGCTTCTTGCTTGTTTAGATAAACGAATCTTCAGAGAATGAAATATATCCTATAAATTAGATCGGTGTATGTGTGATATGAAGGAAGATTACTATAGTTCACGAAAAGGTATATTTCTGAATGAAGAGGCGGTTGAGTTAATTGTCCTTAGATGGAATATGATTTTATAGTACGAAACTTATTCAAAGAACGATAAAAAATTCATTGGATTGGTATTCGTTGTTTGGGGAACAGAGATTCTAAAAAATTCATCAGGAGTCAAACAAAATGTAAGTACTGAAAAAATTGTATCGATTCAAATTCCAGTTAGTCGTTGACACAAATCGGAGTGGAATACTTTCTTTCCTTGTATATCTCCAAAATTTCCAGAAGGTTCAATCTGGTATTTTTTGGGCAGTAATGAGGGAAGACTACATGTTTCTCTATATCAAAAATTGTGTGTCCCGAAGTTAGGAGGTGATTGGCGGAGGATGATTGTGTATTCGTGATATCAGTGTTCAGATATTTGTTGTAGTGCTATAGGTGTTCTTTAATTCTGTCGGAAAACTTTCGTCCTGTTTGGCCAGAGTGTACTACTGGGCATTCAGGGCATCTCAGTCTATAGACCCCTGATTTTTCGAATTTGTTTCCTTTATCTTCGTTGTTACAAAGGTGTTCGTTCAAGTTGTTTAGAGTTCTGTATGATATTATTACTGGACATTCTTTTGGCAATAGAGGTATAACTAGGACACACAAAGGGTAGTGAGCGATGAGTTCTTGTAGGTTCGGAGTGAGTCAACAATTGTCTATCAAGATGTTTGGTTTTATGTTTGTTGAAGATTTTTTCAACAACTGGTGAAGGGTATCCATTATTGTAAGCGATTTGCTTGATTATGTTGAGTTTTTCTTGAAAACTTTCTTCAGAAAGAGGGATGGTAAAGAGTCTGTGGAAAAGGTTATGGAGGGAGGCTAGTTTTTGGCAGTGTGGATGGTTGGATGACTCTGGTATGATGGTGTTAGTAGCCGTAGGTTTTCTGTAAATGCTGAATTCAATGTGGTTTTTGTTTTTGGTTAGTAGGAGGTCTAGAAAGGGCAATGAATTATTTTCCTCTCTCTCATAAGTGAATTCTGTTAACTGTTCAAAAAATGTGTGACAACTACCTATCAGAATTGAATGTCAACGTATTCAACTCCTATATAGGGAAATAGGAAATGCAAAATTGATGGAATACAAGATTCTATATTGGATACAGTGATTCTATATTGGAATTCAACTGATTAACTTTTTCAACTTGTTGAATGAACCAAGTAAGGCAGTGAATAATATCATTCTCATGGCCCTAGTACCCAATGGGCTATGTGCGAAAAAAGTGTTCACACAATGCTGCATGGCAATTTGCTGCCTGGCGAAACACTCACGATGGACGTGGAAGTAATCACGACCGCTGCTATTCATTTCTATACTGCATAAAACCATTATAGAAATATGCAACGCAACAAAGTTATTAGAAAGAAAATGGCGCAAAAGACGGTGGTGGATGCTGACAATCCACCGAAAACAGGACAAGGTACGTAGATTTTTTTGTTACTTATATCTCTAAGTTATTTTGGACTCATTTTAATTGGATGGGTGACCGCTTGGGAAAACCGTGTGCCGTCGCGCGTCATTGCTTTTCATCATTTTTTTAATGATCATAGATCCGTTTCCTTTTTACCATTTTGTTCAATAAGCAGATCAATTTTTTATCTTCTCAATATTTTGATAATCAATGAGATCCACTTTTGAACATACTGTCATGCGAAAGGCTAGGATTCGATCCCTCGCAGTGGATCTTTTTTTGACAGTTCGAGCTACAATAATATTTCATTTCATAGTAAAAAAATTATATATATTTTAAGTTTTTCAGTGAGTCCAAGAGCGGTTAATAATCAGTATGAATGAATGAATCTGTTGAACGATTCCATCGATTTTGGATCGAGAAGAGTTGTTGTAACTTTCCACGTTGAAAATTTGAATATAACATGAGTTCTGTTAGTTTTATTCAGTTTCAAATGTGATTCGAAGAATGTTGTCATCAAATTTAATCGCAAAATTTTTCCTCAAGCATTTGGCCTCTGAGAAATTCAACTCGTGCAATTTGCGGCCTCATTTTCGAAAATAATAAGACCGTAAATCACACTCGGTGTAATTTCAAGGCAAAATGCTTTCTCGAATATTTCAAAGAGGGTTGAGCAATAAAACCTCCAGCACTATGATATTACCTTCGATAAAACCCCTAGCACTCATGATATTACCCTCGATACATGAGCGGTAGGATATCTATGCGAATACAAGTCGTTGAGTGGTGGTTAACGTGGAAAATATTTTTGTACTTTTTTGATTTCTATATAACGGGTGTTTAGATGATCATATCCTTTCTTGGACATCATTTATTATGTTTTTTTATGCCGAAGTTGGATTAATGGTTTACATTACGTCAATTTGATATAATACAACGAATAGTATTATTAGGAGTGAAATACCTTTTGTTGACGCGAATGAGTTTGGAAGGAGGACATATAGGTATGGTATAGCTTGGTATTACGTGACGTTTTCTTCAGTCAATACCTTTAGAACCAGTTGACCCCATAGTTTATAGTGGTTGAATTTATTTCATTAAAAAAATGTGCTGTAGTTCAAATTCACCCTCTTTCATTTCAAACTAATAATTTTCGACGTGGTCCATAATATCAATTATTTCCACGTGTTTGCCTACAGTTAGTTTAATTTTCCCTAGTTATTCTGTCACTAGTGAAATTTATGAAATCTCACTTATCTTCAATCAAATGGTCGAAACTTCAAACAGATCCAATCAGTTTTATAGTGAAAAAACGTTTTCTCTCTGTTTTATAATGATAAAACCACAGTTCATTCGATATTGTTTTGCGATAAAACGACACTGAGATCCTGTCAGAATCCTGTCAACGCATTCAATTCCTATATAGGGAAACAGGAAATGCCAAATTGATCAGATAAGGGATTCTCAACTCACTCTGACGGTGATTTGATATTTTAATTTGAATATATCAGCATGTTGAAAGCCACAGGTTTTCAAGAAAGGCAATCTTACAACCGTAATGTTTGGTCTCGATTCCACGTCATGGAGCTTTTTTATTATTTACAAGCTTTCATTCAACTTGTTTTGTTCGTATGTCATTCGTTCCTTCTGTCATTCTTTCCGGTTCAAAATTTGTAATCCGATTGAGCTGAAATTTGGTAGGTGTTCATAATTCCGGTGGCAATGCATTATGAAATTTTTGTGAGAGAAAAGAACAAAATGGCGAACAAAATTTGTAATTATAGTCCGATTCGATTCAAAATTGGTATGTGGGGGTTTTCAAGATCGGAGTTTATGAATTTTTGTCAAAATTATTGAGTTCAATATGGCGGTTCCAAGATGGCGGATGTGGGTATTTTCGGGGACGAATATTGTGAATTTTTTGTCAAAATTGGAAAATTCAAGATGGCGGACAAGTTTTGTAATCATGGTCCGATTCGATTCAAAATTGATATGTGGGTGTTTTGGGGTCGGAGATAATGAGTTTTCAATCAAAATTCATAAAATAAAAATGGTGGCTCCAAGATGTCAGATGATCTCTGCGTTTGTCTGATTCTATTCAAAATTAGTGTGGGAGTTTTCGGAGTCGGAGATTATGAATTCCTTATCAAACTTCACAAATTAAAATGGTGGATGAGTTTTGTAATTATGGTCCGATTCGATTCAAAATTGGTATGTCTGGGTTTTTGGGTCGAAGATCACGAATTCAGTAGAAGATTATTGATTTTAGTTGAAATTGAAGATGGCAACTGCAAGATGGTGAATGAGTTAATCTCTAGATGGTCTCCTCATTGAAGGACTAGATACCTCATAACTCACAGGAAAATAGGCCTTATAATAACGATGCTTTGACAACAATGCATAGTTTAAGATGTACTCAAGTACTAAGAAGCACAAAATGAAATAGTTATAAGAAAAAACAATTGAAGACAAGCTTTTACCCAAATGCACAAAAAAGTGAAAAATAATTGCTTTGGATGTGTGACGTAGGTTATTTCGTGAGTTATAAATTCAAAAGCTTGTCGCTTTGTATTCAAACTGAAAGCTTTGCGCGACAAGCTTTTCAATCTATAAGTCACGGAATAATCTACGTCACACATCCAAAGCAAATATTTCCTACTTTTCAGTGCATTTGAATAAAAGCTTGTCTGTTAACAGTTTTTATTGATTATGTTATTTTTTAATCGGTTTCAGTTACAAAGATATTTGATTTGATATTGAGAAATTTATATATATATATATATATATATATAAATATATATATATATATATATATATATATATATATATATTAGGAATTTGAATGATCAATGTAAATGGATGGAAATGGGAAACGAATCATTCAGAAAGGAATACGATTCCTTCAACTTTGGAATGAGAATAATTGTTATCATTTTCCCCGTTGAAAACCCAAATATAACATGCATTCTGGTAATTTTATCCAGTTTCAAATGTGATTCTGAAATATTCTCGACAAATATCATCCGTGCTGGAGGATTTCATTGGAAATTTCCTAAAGAATATCCCTCAAGCGTTTTGCCTCTAGGAAATTCAACTGGTGCAATTTGCGGCCTTATTATCAAATATTGAACCATTCCAGCTTCGCTTCCGTGGTTTGATCAGATAATAAGACCACAAATCGTACTCAGTAAAATGTCCAGGAAAAATGCTTTCTCGAAAATTCCAAAAATATATGATTTTATTCCAATGTTATATTTCTCAGGTCCACTCAGCTATAGCTTCAGCTCTTGTCCAGTCGATTCCACTTCATGAAGATTTGCATAGATATTATATCTCAGATGGGCTAGGTCTCAGAGAGAGAGTATTGACGTCAGCATAGTTGGAGAAGGATATATTGTTTAAAGGCAAAACATTAGACCATGCTTGTATGAGTTTAAAAGTGGTATTTTTCGAATTAATTTTCAATTGATTCAGTGTTTCTCAGCTTTGTGACTCGATTATAAACAAAAAAGAAGGGTTTGGTTTTTCGCATATATCTCAAAAAATATCTCAGATATTTAAAATCGGAACTGAGGCACCAATATTCATAATTTTTTTAATTATTGATTAAAAATAAACAATATAATACAAAAAAAATTTATCAATTTTTTTTTATTAATTTTACTCAATAAGTTGAACATTAACATTAAAACCCTGATAATTGTTAATATAACATTTTGTTTTCTTGAAGCTATCCTTCAAAGGATGAAAACATGATCCCCGTTCAAAAAATAAAAAATAAAAAAAAACAATTTCTTATAAACGATGTAAGACATTGAAAAATTAAAAATATATATTTTTTTTCAAATAATTCCGATTGCTTTGTTTTTTTATTGTTGAAAGTCGCATAAAAATTATTTATTTAAATTTTTCACTTCCATTGTTCAAATAATTGTTATAAACGAATGCATTGTTCATAAGGTAATCCAGTGTTTTTTGGAAACCTAATCATGGATAAAAATGATGATTTTCAAGAAAATCGCACTTGTTAATCAACATTTTTTTGCAAGTTAACATTAATATTGGGGAACCATTTTTTCAATACTAGAATCAATTGTTTTTTCGTATTTCGACAGAAAAAATTGTATCCTTATTTAATAAACAATTTGGTATGAAAAAATTATTTTAGCGTGATATTTTTTTTAATTGTACAAAATAGAACAATAACAACCATGTGTCATTTTTGGGATTTTTTTTTTAAATTTTTTAGAATTTTGAATATTTTCGTCCTTATACTTTCACCGTTCGGACCTGGTATTTTATCTTTGTGATTAATATAACTCATAAACTATTGGAGATACGTCAAGAACATCAAGACCTTTTTTATTCTTCATTAACTAATGAACAAATTGAACTTCCAATCGAAGCTACTTAAATTCCGTTAAAATTCAAATATCTCATGAACTATTACAGATACGACAAGATTACATCAAGTTTTTTCCATTTTTCGTTAATCAATGAACAAATTGAGCTTTCGGCTGAAGTTCCATCTCTATTATTTTATGAATAAAAGTAAGTAAAAATTTTTTTTAGAGTTTATTAGCCTGAATGTGTTATCAACTGAAAGTAATCAGACACGAACTTTATTGATTTATAACTTTTTAATCTATTTTTTATTGCAATTCACGCGACAAGCTTTCTGAAACTAAATAATTCAACAAAAAATAATTAAATCATTGTCAGCGATGACTCAAACTTATTTTATACGTGTTGATACACGGCTTGAATAAAAGTTTTTCTTCCAAAAGCTCTTTTATTAGTTATTAATTTTTACTTTTCAGTTAGTTCGCCTTTATCTGGTAATTTCTAATAGAGCATCGTTATCACAAGGTCTCTCCCCTGTAAGTTCTGTGCTGAAAGAAATCATGATCTCCGACCCCAAAAACTCCCACACCCTAATTTTGAATAAAATCTGACCATGATCACAAAACTCGCCTGCCATCCAGGAGTCGCCATTTCGAATTTATAGATTTTGACAAGAAATTCATAATCTCCGATCCTGAGAACCCCCACATACAAATTTTGAATAAAATATGACCATAATCAGAAAACTCATCCTCCATCTTGGTGCCGATATCATGAATTTACAAATTTTGACAAAAAATTCTGAAAATCGCCGACTGCGACAACCGCCGCATATCAATTTGGAATCGAATCGGACCATAAGCACAAAACTCGTTCTCCATCTTGGGGCCGCCATCATGAATTAATGAATTAGGACATAAAATTCATGATCTCCGACCATGAAAACCCCTACATTTCACATCAAATCGGACCATAATTGCACTGTTTTTTTTTTGTACAACGGAAATTCAATGATGCCTTGTCACCGGAATTATGAACACCTGCCAAATTTCAATTTAATCGGAATACTATATGTCGGTCAAAATTCACTTGCAATATTTTACCCAAACTAACAAACGATTGAACAACAATTCAAACTAAATAAAAACTTGTAACTAGGCAAAGTTACATTTGAAGTAAAAGAATAAATTCACGCCTATGGTAGGAATTTTCGATCAAAGCGCATATCCTATTATGTTCTCATCAGGTATGGATGATAAACCTCATCCTCATCCAACTAAGAATGGATATAATATACCAGCTGTTTTTTTTAATTATAAAGTAACATTTCACACTTTCAACTGAATCGAACTCAACAAATATATAAAAAATTTAAATTAGTACTGTAGAATCTAATTATAGTGTATTTGATCGTCCCAATCAGAATTTTACCATTATTCGAATTGAAATTACTTAAAATCTATCATATCTAGAAGAGAAAACAGACTTTGATTATGTCACGAATAGAAAAGAAGGCTAGATAATTCTACAACTCTTTCAGTGGATGGAATCGAACATATTACCTTAAAGTCATTCATGGCAAAATTGAAACGCGTCAGAAGCGACAGCTGTGTACTAATGATTCGAAAAGAAGAAAAGATAAGTTAGCTCTAGTTCATAAATCTGAAAGAATAATCAATGGATTAGATTCTCTACGCTGGCAGGTTCGCTAGACAACCCTTAAGTCTGCCTATTCACCAAACCTTGATAGTACAAGTTACAAATTCAACTTGAGCAAACTCATAGTCAAGTTAGAAACTCTGATACAAAGCATGAACTATTGAACAAGAATTCCGAAAACGTATTGCCAGAAGTTGCGAAAGTTACAGAATTACGGATTGTATCGCTTAACTATATACGTGTAGACAGTTGATTGATTTTCTGAGACGACGGCGACGACGTCGGAATTGGGGTGATATTTTCAACGACGGTTCTGGATAATTGGCAAACTTGTTGTTTTCGTAGTTGGATACATTTCACGAGACATTAGCTTTTGAAGATTCAGTAGAGTTGCAAGTTCATTTTCACGAATGTTTCTAAGAAATGATAAATGCAGAATGTCAAAACACATATCGTGAGAAAATAATAATCACTGGTTTTCCTCCAATTTGATAAACTGAAAATCAATCGGAATATCGGAGATTCAATGAATGAATCTGCAGAAAGATATTTATCGTTTAAGAGATGTAATTCGCAGCGCAGTTTGGTGGAATTTGAATCCGCATCACCATAAAAGCAGCAGACTGGATGAGGGTGAACGCCTCTACTCTGAGTACTTGAGGGGGTGTGTCTGGGAAAAATCATCCGAAGTTCCTTCCGGTTGGTGTTAACCTGTAGGAAATATAACTTATTCCTACTACTTGCGAATTTTTCTTTCTCTGTCTTTTTCTATTACATACAAGTCTAGGATCAATGGAAGGAAACTCCCAGTCAATCTCCACAAAACAATATCTGTAGCTCACTTTATTTCCGAAGTGTATGCATTTCGGAGGTTTGAAACTCCATCTTCAGCACGAATACAAAGAGTATACGAAGTTAGAAATTCACAATGAAAGCAGACGTGAAAAGACATACTTATTGACAAATGGTCACCATACAAAAAATAACAAACAAATTCTGTTATCTTCACTTCACATATAAAAAGAAGAAAACAAAAGCCATCGTATTCGTATGAGGCATAGTGATAGACTGACTATCAGTTGTTGAAGAAGAGAGCAGATGTCGTGCTTCTTGCTTGTTTAGATAAACGAATCTTCAGAGAATGAAATATATCCTATAAATTAGATCGGTGTATGTGTGATATGAAGGAAGATTACTATAGTTCACGAAAAGGTATATTTCTGAATGAAGAGGCGGTTGAGTTAATTGTCCTTAGATGGAATATGATTTTATAGTACGAAACTTATTCAAAGAACGATAAAAAATTCATTGGATTGGTATTCGTTGTTTGGGGAACAGAGATTCTAAAAAATTCATCAGGAGTCAAACAAAATGTAAGTACTGAAAAAATTGTATCGATTCAAATTCCAGTTAGTCGTTGACACAAATCGGAGTGGAATACTTTCTTTCCTTGTATATCTCCAAAATTTCCAGAAGGTTCAATCTGGTATTTTTTGGGCAGTAATGAGGGAAGACTACATGTTTCTCTATATCAAAAATTGTGTGTCCCGAAGTTAGGAGGTGATTGGCGGAGGATGATTGTGTATTCGTGATATCAGTGTTCAGATATTTGTTGTAGTGCTATAGGTGTTCTTTAATTCTGTCGGAAAACTTTCGTCCTGTTTGGCCAGAGTGTACTACTGGGCATTCAGGGCATCTCAGTCTATAGACCCCTGATTTTTCGAATTTGTTTCCTTTATCTTCGTTGTTACAAAGGTGTTCGTTCAAGTTGTTTAGAGTTCTGTATGATATTATTACTGGACATTCTTTTGGCAATAGAGGTATAACTAGGACACACAAAGGGTAGTGAGCGATGAGTTCTTGTAGGTTCGGAGTGAGTCAACAATTGTCTATCAAGATGTTTGGTTTTATGTTTGTTGAAGATTTTTTCAACAACTGGTGAAGGGTATCCATTATTGTAAGCGATTTGCTTGATTATGTTGAGTTTTTCTTGAAAACTTTCTTCAGAAAGAGGGATGGTAAAGAGTCTGTGGAAAAGGTTATGGAGGGAGGCTAGTTTTGGCAGTGTGGATGGTTGGATGACTCTGGTATGATGGTGTTAGTAGCCGTAGGTTTTCTGTAAATGCTGAATTCAATGTGGTTTTGTTTTTGGTTAGTAGGAGGTCTAGAAAGGGCAATGAATTATTTTCCCCTCTCTCATAAGTGAATTCTGTTAACTGTTCAAAAAATGTGTGACAACTACCTATCAGAATTGAATGTCAACGTATTCAACTCCTATATAGGGAAATAGGAAATGCAAAATTGATGGAATACAAGATTCTATATTGGATACAGTGATTCTATATTGGAATTCAACTGATTAACTTTTTCAACTTGTTGAATGAACCAAGTAAGGCAGTGAATAATATCATTCTCATGGCCCTAGTACCCAATGGGCTATGTGCGAAAAAAGTGTTCACACAATGCTGCATGGCAATTTGCTGCCTGGCGAAACACTCACGATGGACGTGGAAGTAATCACGACCGCTGCTATTCATTTCTATACTGCATAAAACCATTATAGAAATATGCAACGCAACAAAGTTATTAGAAAGAAAATGGCGCAAAAGACGGTGGTGGATGCTGACAATCCACCGAAAACAGGACAAGGTACGTAGATTTTTTTGTTACTTATATCTCTAAGTTATTTTGGACTCATTTTAATTGGATGGGTGACCGCTTGGGAAAACCGTGTGCCGTCGCGCGTCATTGCTTTTCATCATTTTTTTAATGATCATAGATCCGTTTCCTTTTTACCATTTTGTTCAATAAGCAGATCAATTTTTTATCTTCTCAATATTTTGATAATCAATGAGATCCACTTTTGAACATACTGTCATGCGAAAGGCTAGGATTCGATCCCTCGCAGTGGATCTTTTTTTGACAGTTCGAGCTACAATAATATTTCATTTCATAGTAAAAAAATTATATATATTTTAAGTTTTTCAGTGAGTCCAAGAGCGGTTAATAATCAGTATGAATGAATGAATCTGTTGAACGATTCCATCGATTTTGGATCGAGAAGAGTTGTTGTAACTTTCCACGTTGAAAATTTGAATATAACATGAGTTCTGTTAGTTTTATTCAGTTTCAAATGTGATTCGAAGAATGTTGTCATCAAATTTAATCGCAAAATTTTTCCTCAAGCATTTGGCCTCTGAGAATTCAACTCGTGCAATTTGCGGCCTCATTTTCGAAAATAATAAGACCGTAAATCACACTCGGTGTAATTTCAAGGCAAAATGCTTTCTCGAATATTTCAAAGAGGGTTGAGCAATAAAACCTCCAGCACTATGATATTACCTTCGATAAAACCCCTAGCACTCATGATATTACCCTCGATACATGAGCGGTAGGATATCTATGCGAATACAAGTCGTTGAGTGGTGGTTAACGTGGAAAATATTTTTGTACTTTTTTGATTTCTATATAACGGGTGTTTAGATGATCATATCCTTTCTTGGACATCATTTATTATGTTTTTTTATGCCGAAGTTGGATTAATGGTTTACATTACGTCAATTTGATATAATACAACGAATAGTATTATTAGGAGTGAAATACCTTTTGTTGACGCGAATGAGTTTGGAAGGAGGACATATAGGTATGGTATAGCTTGGTATTACGTGACGTTTTCTTCAGTCAATACCTTTAGAACCAGTTGACCCCATAGTTTATGGTGGTTGAATTTATTTCATTAAAAAAATGTGCTGTAGTTCAAATTCACCCTCTTTCATTTCAAACTAATAATTTTCGACGTGGTCCATAATATCAATTATTTCCACGTGTTTGCCTACAGTTAGTTTAATTTTTCCCTAGTTATTCTGTCACTAGTGAAATTTATGAAATCTCACTTATCTTCAATCAAATGGTCGAAACTTCAAACAGATCCAATCAGTTTTATAGTGAAAAAACGTTTTCTCTCTGTTTTATAATGATAAAACCACAGTTCATTCGATATTGTTTTGCGATAAAACGACACTGAGATCCTGTCAGAATCCTGTCAACGCATTCAATTCCTATATAGGGAAACAGGAAATGCCAAATTGATCAGATAAGGGATTCTCAACTCACTCTGACGGTGATTTGATATTTTAATTTGAATATATCAGCATGTTGAAGGCCACAGGTTTTCAAGAAAGGCAATCTTACAACCGTAATGTTTGGTCTCGATTCCACGTCATGGAGCTTTTTTATTATTTACAAGCTTTCATTCAACTTGTTTTGTTCGTATGTCATTCGTTCCTTCTGTCATTCTTTCCGGTTCAAAATTTGTAATCCGATTGAGCTGAAATTTGGTAGGTGTTCATAATTCCGGTGACAATGCATTATGAAATTTTTGTGAGAGAAAAGAACAAAATGGCGAACAAAATTTGTAATTATAGTCCGATTCGATTCAAAATTGGTATGTGGGGGTTTTCAAGATCGGAGTTTATGAATTTTTGTCAAAATTATTGAGTTCAATATGGCGGTTCCAAGTGGCGGATGGGGTTTTGGGGAATTAATTTTTTTCAAAATTGGAAAATTCAAGATGGCGGACAAGTTTTGTAATCATGGTCCGATTCGATTCAAAATTGATATGTGGGTGTTTTGGGGTCGGAGATAATGAGTTTTCAATCAAAATTCATAAAATAAAAATGGTGGCTCCAAGATGTCAGATGATCTCTGCGTTTGTCTGATTCTATTCAAAATTAGTGTGGGAGTTTTCGGAGTCGGAGATTATGAATTCCTTATCAAACTTCACAAATTAAAATGGTGGATGAGTTTTGTAATTATGGTCCGATTCGATTCAAAATTGGTATGTCTGGGTTTTTGGGTCGAAGATCACGAATTCAGTAGAAGATTATTGATTTTAGTTGAAATTGAAGATGGCAACTGCAAGATGGTGAATGAGTTAATCTCTAGATGGTCTCCTCATTGAAGGACTAGATACCTCATAACTCACAGGAAAATAGGCCTTATAATAACGATGCTTTGACAACAATGCATAGTTTAAGATGTACTCAAGTACTAAGAAGCACAAAATGAAATAGTTATAAGAAAAAACAATTGAAGACAAGCTTTTACCCAAATGCACAAAAAAGTGAAAAATAATTGCTTTGGATGTGTGACGTAGGTTATTTCGTGAGTTATAAATTCAAAAGCTTGTCGCTTTTGTATTCAAACTGAAAGCTTTGCGCGACAAGCTTTTCAATCTATAAGTCACGGAATAATCTACGTCACACATCCAAAGCAAATATTTCCTACTTTTCAGTGCATTTGAATAAAAGCTTGTCTTTTAACAGTTTTTTATTGATTATGTTATTTTTTAATCGGTTTCAGTTACAAAGATATTTGATTTGATATTGAGAAATTTATATATATATATATATATATATATATAAATATATATATATATATATATATATATATATATATATATTAGGAATTTGAATGATCAATGTAAATGGATGGAAATGGGAAACGAATCATTCAGAAAGGAATACGATTCCTTCAACTTTGGAATGAGAATAATTGTTATCATTTTCCCCGTTGAAAACCCAAATATAACATGCATTCTGGTAATTTTATCCAGTTTCAAATGTGATTCTGAAATATTCTCGACAAATATCATCCGTGCTGGAGGATTTCATTGGAAATTTCCTAAAGAATATCCCTCAAGCGTTTTGCCTCTAGGAAATTCAACTGGTGCAATTTGCGGCCTTATTATCAAATATTGAACCATTCCAGCTTCGCTTCCGTGGTTTGATCAGATAATAAGACCACAAATCGTACTCAGTAAAATGTCCAGGAAAAATGCTTTCTCGAAAATTCCAAAAATATATGATTTTATTCCAATGTTATATTTCTCAGGTCCACTCAGCTATAGCTTCAGCTCTTGTCCAGTCGATTCCACTTCATGAAGATTTGCATAGATATTATATCTCAGATGGGCTAGGTCTCAGAGAGAGAGTATTGACGTCAGCATAGTTGGAGAAGGATATATTGTTTAAAGGCAAAACATTAGACCATGCTTGTATGAGTTTAAAAGTGGTATTTTTCGAATTAATTTTCAATTGATTCAGTGTTTCTCAGCTTTGTGACTCGATTATAAACAAAAAAGAAGGGTTTGGTTTTTCGCATATATCTCAAAAAATATCTCAGATATTTAAAATCGGAACTGAGGCACCAATATTCATAATTTTAATGGGCGGTGCAAATACGGTTGAAAATGGGTGCTTAGGTTACGCGTCACTCGGATCGGATGCTCAAAAAAAATTTTTAAACCAATTAAATATGAATACTAGAAAATGAAGAAAAAATTCAGGAACTTTCTAAATACATGAATGAACAATATAACGTCAGCAAAACAAAATTTATCGCAATTTTTCTATTAGTTATGCTTTTATTAATTATTGATTCTCAATAAGTTGAACATTAACATTAAAACCCTGATAATTGTTAATATAACATTTTGTTTTCTTGAAGCTATCCTTCAAAGGATGAAAACATGATCCCCGTTCAAAAAATAAAAAATAAAAAAAAACAATTTCTTATAAACGATGTAAGACATTGAAAAATTAAAAATATATATTTTTTTTCAAATAATTCCGATTGCTTTGTTTTTTTATTGTTGAAAGTCGCATAAAAATTATTTATTTAAATTTTTCACTTCCATTGTTCAAATAATTGTTATAAACGAATGCATTGTTCATAAGGTAATCCAGTGTTTTTTGGAAACCTAATCATGGATAAAAATGATGATTTTCAAGAAAATCGCACTTGTTAATCAACATTTTTTTGCAAGTTAACATTAATATTGGGGAACCATTTTTTCAATACTAGAATCAATTGTTTTTTCGTATTTCGACAGAAAAAATTGTATCCTTATTTAATAAACAATTTGGTATGAAAAAATTATTTTAGCGTGATATTTTTTTTAATTGTACAAAATAGAACAATAACAACCATGTGTCATTTTTGGGATTTTTTTTTTAAATTTTTTAGAATTTTGAATATTTTCGTCCTTATACTTTCACCGTTCGGACCTGGTATTTTATCTTTGTGATTAATATAACTCATAAACTATTGGAGATACGTCAAGAACATCAAGACCTTTTTTATTCTTCATTAACTAATGAACAAATTGAACTTTCGGCTGAAGTTCCATCTCTATTATTTTATGAATAAAAGTAAGTAAAAATTTTTTTTAGAGTTTATTAGCCTGAATGTGTTATCAACTGAAAGTAATCAGACACGAACTTTATTGATTTATAACTTTTTAATCTATTTTATTTTTTTGGTGATCTTTTGGAACGTTTTTTTGGTGGTGGCTCATAATTTTCTGTTTCTCCGCCAATTTCTTGTTCTTCTTCTTGAAATGCAACACTCCTTGTTTTCTTCGTCCCCCAGTGAAGTTTCGACATATTTTTGCATAAACAATGTATAATTAGTAGTCCCATCGTCATTTGAATTGGAATTGTCTTCATTAGCATCTTGTGAAAACGTCGAAAGAAAAATAATTGATGATGACAATGACGACTTTTTTTTATGAAATTTCCTGCTCTCTTGGGATCTTTTTTTTCAATTTTGAATATCTGCAATAGTTTTTGAGATATTTACGGAAAACCAAACATATTTTTCATTTTTTTTTTTTCATAATTTTTGCAATTTTTGCAAACGGGAGTTTTTTAAAACTTTTTTCTACATGGCTTCACGGATCGAATGACACCTCACTCATGGTTTTTCGTTTCCATAGGAAAA
This sequence comes from Gonioctena quinquepunctata, assembly GCA_018342105.1. Taxonomy (NCBI): domain Eukaryota; kingdom Metazoa; phylum Arthropoda; class Insecta; order Coleoptera; family Chrysomelidae; genus Gonioctena; species Gonioctena quinquepunctata. The sequence continues at coordinate 162,439 of JAFIRS010001316.1, forward strand.
TAATGGTCCAAAAAGCACTTGTTGACCAGACTAACAGGTTTTCGAACTCAAAACTACTGGAAAAGTTGTTTTTCACAATTACCAAACAATGCAGAAAATTAACTTTCTTATGGCTCACAGTACAAGTTCGTTTTCTTGTCCTGGGAGTGGAAGTAAAGAGTAATAAGCCCGTGGGCACAAAGCCAAAACAAGCCTCACTGGCACACATCAGGAACAAACGCGAATTCTCATTAAGTTTCGTGTTCTATATCTCAAGGAGTTATACAAAAACTCTGATAAGAACAAGAAAGGGCGCTTTTTTTCTTCGATTGACATAAGAACTGGACCAGAAGTCTGATTGACTTTTTGTTTGTTTGTTTTGTTTCTCACCATCGCGACTTTGATTTCTGCTACCCCTCCAACAAAAACCGTCCGAAAAGCCTTTCACCCTTTTTGTACGGTCAAGAAGAAGTCAGCTCTTATCCTTCCGCCTGGTTTTATGCTCTCTCCAGTAGCGTTGGGTACTCACAACTGTTTTGTAAACCAGGAATATTTCGTAGACCAGACCGGAATGGAACTCACATAAAAAACTAACCTGAGTAGTTAGGGACGTACGAAATATATTTTTTCTACGGCTATAATACAAAACTGCATTTTTAAAACTGTTTTTGATTGAACAATGAAGTACATTGTATGTTTTCAATTCCATTTCCTTATCTGATAACACAATGAAGTCATTGTGTTATTGTTGGTCATTAAATCACGTCTTCCATGGATAGCAACGAGAACTTAAGACATCTGTCAATTCAGTTTCATCAAAACTTGTCAAAGTTTGAAGGCATGATGAGAAGTGAAATTGACGAACTACCTCCTGCAGACATAATTGCAGCCGCAAATTAGGTATGTATAAACTTGATTCCGGAAGTATCGAAAGAGAAATATGGAAAAGCCCACAAATCCTTCACATATTGGCAAAAGGGAGAGGTCACCACAACAATGTATTACTTGCATACTTTGATCAATTGAAGTTCAAGTTTCTGTTGTAAATTAATTTCGCTATTTTATGTTGAAGCCGTAGAAAAAGTAAGTGTATAACTCACACGGAATGTTCATTTTCCACTCGTATGATTCGCAGCACTCGCCTACGGCTCATGCTGCAAACATCATACTCGTGGGAAATGAGTATCATTCCGTGCTTGTTAAACAATATACTATTAAAGGTCCTATAACCGTCCTTGGTAACAGAGTTGAAGAAAATGCTTCGTTACGAAAGTTATCACTTGTTTTCGAACAAATTACGTATTTTTGTGAACTGTCAGAATGATGTATTTTCAACTTTATTCAAGATATGGAGCTAATTGTGTGATAAAAATACCTGCGTCAGACGTCTTCAGCTTGGCGTTTTCGATCAGGATGGTCGTGAATATGTTGAAGAATGAAAATCCGTCAAGTAATGTTCCACTTGCACTTCATTCCGATATTCATGTTGTTGGAAATACGAAAACACAAAAGACTGACGGAAACCCTGCAGAAGTTCGGCTATATATCGAATGACAACGACGATTTCAGTTGAGACAGGAATTTCAATTTAGCACTAGAGCTCTAGAGTCACGTTAAGAAGGTTTTTATAAAAAAGTTATCAAAGTTCACAGGATGAGTCAGGAGTTAAATCAATATGTTGAACAGAAACTTCCGATGTAATTTTTTGTTTTTCGAGTCCGAACATCAACCAAAGAGGTAGACACGAGCACATGATAAGGTATGTACTGTTTTTTTTCACAAATACGAATCAGTGTTCTATTTTTGGCAGTATGAATCATCTCAGAGAATCGCTTCGGAAACAGGCATTATTAATTTTTTTCAACTTCAATTATATAATAGTTTAAATATTTTCCGAATTTGTGTTGTTTCGACACGAAATCTATTTATTTCAATTCAGGAATTGGTTGGATTCACTTTCTACACAAATATCATACTTTCTTTCTATTTTGCAGTTCAGCTATTCGGAATTAGTATAAATTATTCCAATTTCAAGATGGCATGTTGCCTATTTCAACACAGGTCAATATTATTGCAAATAAGAGAGGTTCACTTTAAAAACAAGCTGCCTTTCGTCAGGCGATCAATTGTTTTCAAATACATTCGTATAAGGACGAATAATCACTACTGAGGTGCCCACAAGCGTAGCAAAGCTTTATTTGATAAATTTGATCAACTGACCATCAATTCGGATAGCAATGTTAGCCAAATTAGGTGAGGTTGTGTTCTCTCCATGATGATGAATTCAATTGTCTGCCCAGGATTCCATATCGGATTCTAAATTCGATCAGAGCATAGTACAAAATGCTCAGGTGGTAAGTTTTTTATATATTTGAGAATTAACTGAATCTGTATAGCGTGCTCCTGCGAGTATTAACAATATTCAATATGTGTCTGTCCCAACTGAGATTGTGACTCCCAAATATTTCAATTCATAAACCGCTGTTATGAATAGAGTGTTGAGGTTAGGATGCCGGTTTTTATAGCCAGTGGAGGGCAAGTACCTTGTTTTCTCATAGTTGATGATTCGTTTTCGTGAAATGAACCAGTTTGTAACTTCCAGTTATAGGGCAACTTCTATTCTTGAATATGTCACGAATGAACCATGCTCTCGTAAATTTCTTTCAATAAGTTGAAAAATTCTGGCATTGGGCTGACGATGTTCGGGATACATTTTTTGATACATAGCCAGAGATCTGGTGCTCTTTCTCAAACACACCGAATACACGAACAACATATCCACTTTCTCATCATTAGAAAGCTCCATAGTTTTTGGTTCAACGTGTAAATAATCCACCCTTCAGATTTTAATTCGTTAATTTGTAATCTGTCATTCACTCTCTTCTATTCCATGGCTCACCTCACTACATACTTCATGAAGTTCGAAACTTTACATTTTCAGTTGAAATAGGTTCGTTTGGGAATACGTATAGGACTCAAAGACAGACAGAAGAATTGCCTATTGCCTTGAACACACAAGAAAAATGCTTCTCGGCTCTTTGGCATACAGAAAATGTATGAAGTAATTGTATCAATCGTTGTTTCTTGTTATTCCTTTGCTTTTTCGTTGTATTGGATTTGATCTCGATTTGATTTGAAGTTTGAGTATTCATTCAAGGTAGATTAATTTTAATTTTCATATTCGCAACTTAAGTCAAATACCCTTTCAAATACGAACAAAAATAATATTAGGACAGTATTCCGGAGGGGAAGATTTTCATCATTCGGACCATCATATTGAATTTATGGGCAACAATGTAGAAACAAAAAATTGAGTTGAGGGTGGCCCCCGAAAAACGAAACCTCGTATTGAAAATCAAAGCACAGCATATCGAAGCAAATTCAAAACAGAGAAGAAATTTTGTCAAACACATTTCCATATTCCTAAAAATAGCGGTGCCAGCGCAAAAAAAACGGGTGTTTCCCGTATATTTTGAAAACGGTTCGTGATATTTTCGATTTGGAAACATCGTTTCATTGTTCACTCAAATTGGCGATTTCGTATCATTTACCGTTATCGCGATACAAATAGTACGACATAAAAAATATATGACATAGTAAGAAATAAAAAATATATGACATATTACGACATTAAATATATATGACATAGTAGGTCATAAAAAATATAAAGTTCGGGGGAATAATTATGTGTAATTACTTTTGTTGTTACCTGAATACAATAACCGACCCTTCTCGTGAAGCGGGTGGCATCCCTTTTGATATTTTATCACTTATAACTTTGTACGGGGATATCCGATTCAGATGATTCTTTTTCTATTGGACAGTGTATACTTCAGAATTCAGACTTGGTCAAATTTGAATTTCGAAAGGAATAATCCACCCCTAAGGGTGGACAAATGGGGAAAGATTGATTTTCAATCTGTGAACCGATTCTGTTGAAACTTGCACACATAAGTAGTTCTGATGACAGTACAACATTAACGATACTTGGAATCAATCAATTATTAGTGGATTTAAGCCAAAAAAATAAATATGTTTTAACAACTAATAAAATAAACCCTCTTAGTAATGATAATCCGCGGACTCAACAAGAACATCAATGACGTCCACCATCACCTACAGACGAAAAAACCGGATATTCTGGCTCTAACAGAAACACAAGTAAACTCGCCAACCAACAAGGTCCATATGCTTTGTCCTGGTTACGAACTCCATTCTCGATTCAGGTTCAAAGGTGGAGTCTGCCTTTACGCTAAGGCTAACCTTTTATGCCAGCGTGAAGAGAGTTTGGAACCGAAAGACTTTGATGTGATGTGGTTCAAGCTATCTGATACCAAACTGACTAAGTTCCTCTGCTGCCTTTACCTTTCACCTATTGAACCTTCATATAACAACCTCTTTGAGTTTTTATCACTCAAACTGGACTACATTCAGAAGAACCATCCAACAGCTGAAACCATAATCGTGGGAGACTTTAATGTAAATAACGCTGCCTGGCTCAAATTCTCTAACAAAACAGATGATGCGGGTCGTCAAGCCGAGGCCTTCGCCATCACTCATGGTCTAGAACAACTGGTCGAGCTACCAACCCGCATCCCTGATGTCAACAACCAGTCTGCCAATACACTAGATCTTTTCCTCACCACCAATCCTGACCCGTATAGAATAGAAGTTTGTGCCCCACTTTGGAAACTCTGATCACACCCTCATCTCCACAACATGCTCTTTCCATTTACCATCGAGCTGCACAATACCACCCCGTCTCATGTGGCATTACAATTCGGCCGACTGGGAAGGTCTTCGTATGTTTCTCTCAGCGTTTCCATGGAAGAGAGTTTGTTTCTCTTCAGTAGATCCAACACGATGTGCTGAGACAATTTCTGAAATCATCATGTTGGGGATGCAAACCTACATACCGAATACCGAAAGAAGAACATCATCCGATAAGACCTGGTCTAACAGAAACTGCTCTAGAGCTGTGGTTTCCAAACAGGCAGCATACCATCGATGGCTTAAAAATCCGGGCCCTGAGACCAGAGCAGCATATGTCGAGGCTAGAGGCATATGCAAAGAGACAATAGAATGCTCAAAAGATGCCCACAATGCCAAAATAAGATCAAAACTTGCTGAATGTCCTAACGGATTCCGTTCATTTTGGTCTTTCGCCAAAGCTGTGGGAAGAAACTTCACTTCCAGCTCATTTCCTCCCCTAACCAAAGAAGATGGAACACTAGCAACGACTGCCCAGAAAGAAGCCAAAATCTTTACGCACCTATTTGCTGGAAATTCCAATCTATATTCATCGGGAAAACAACTCCCGAACATTAGACCTATTGACAGTCACATGCCCGAGATCACCTTTCGCCAACGTACTATCAGAAAGATTTTGCTGGGTCTCAACACCAACAAAGCCTGTGGATCTGACGGAATCTCGCCGATTGTTCTCAAGAAATGTGCCCCCGAACTAACACCTGTTCCTTGCAAGTTGTTACAATTTGGGGGTATTTCCGTCCAATTGGAAAATTGCAAGAGTACAGCCAGTCCCTAAAAAAGGCAAAAAGGCCCTACCTAGCAACTACAGACCTATCGCACTGCTATCTATTATTTCAAAGGTCATGGAAAAAGCCATCAACATCGAGCTCATGAAATATCTGGAAGACTCAGGAATTGTCAACGATAGGCAATATGGCTTCCGCCATCAGAGATCAACTGGTGACCTGCTCGCTTACGTCTCACATATATGGCAGCTATCTATTGAAAAGTATGGAGAAACTTTAGCTGTGGCATTAGATATCTCCAAGGCGTTCGATCGAGTTTGGCACCAGGGACTCCTCGCCAAGCTTCCGTCTTATGGCTTGTTCCCTCAGCTGTGTTCTCTGCTTGCTAGTTTTCTCTCAAACAGGTCTCTCCATGTAGTGGTCGATGGAGTTTCATCTGACACTCTACTCATAAATGCTGGTGTTCTGCAAGGATCTATTCTCGCACCAACACTATTTCTACTTCACATCAACGACCTGTCGAAAGCAACTTCATGTCCAGTACACAGCTTTGCCAATGATAGTACCCTCCATACCGCTTTCTCTTCCAGGGCCGCTATATCAGCCCGTGAAACCAGAAATGAACGAGGAAGAAATGTTAATAATATAAATATGGACTTAGCAACAATTCTCGAGTGGGGATCTAATAACTTGGTAGAAATCAATGCAAACAAAACACAAGCTTGTCTTCTCTCTAGAAAAGTCGATCTCACTGTGCCTAACATAACTTTGTCAGGAGTAACCATACCACTGAAGTCATTCATATCGATGCTTGATATTACTATCAGCAATAACCTTTCCTGGGAAAATCACGTGAGGTCCATTGCCAAAAGTGCATCCCAAAAACTTGGTTTTTTGTTTCGTGCCAAGAGCTATTTCACCCCCACCCAGCTGCTTATGATCTATAAGACACAGATCCGACCTGTCCTGGAATACTGTTCCCATATTTGGAGCGCGGCACCTAAACATATCCTGGGGCTATTGGATTCTGTCCAAAAAAGGGCAATTCGTCTCGTCGGTGATGCCTCGCTTACAAACTCGCTCACTTGTCTGGAACACCGTAGAAAAGTTGGCGATTTGTCTCTATTTTATAGATATTTTCATGGGCGATGCTCTTCTGAAATATCAACAATCGTTTCTGCTTTGGCAGTCTCTTCGAGACTAACCCATCAAGTTCAGTCATCACACCCCTTCGTGGTCACTTTGGAGACCTGCAGAACATCACTTCCCAAAGACTCGATCATCCAACGAACAGCGAGGCTTTGGAACTCATTGCCTAGGGAGGTGTTCCCCGAGGCATACAACCTCCAGAAATTTAAGAAGAACACCAACTCCTACCTTCTTTCCCTTGATTCCCACGATGTTCTCTGAACATTACAGGATATCCCTTTTCGTGGGAACCAGAACATAAAAAAAAAAAATAATAAGTCAGCTCCTGAACTAATGTGAGTAACTAATTTTGAGAGACCATTAAATTTCTTGACAAAAAATCATCAATACGCCGCCGTGCATCCCGCTGCCATCATCATGATAATAATAATAATAATAATAAATCTTTATTCACCAAGAACACTTAAAGTAGGTTTCGTCAAATACAGTTAATACAAACTGACACGTTCATGTATAAATGAGTATGTTTGCTTTTTCATATAATATTGCATATATACTTGTTAAGATAGAGAGTAGATTACAGCTATGGATATACACTTGGATCGAATAAGTGGTGTGAAGTATCTTGATTAACTGCCAATCATTTGTTATTTGTTATCTAATCCTAGGTTGGAAATGACAGTACCCTTAGTAGCTAATTTATTGCATCAATTCTGCAAGATTATAAAAACATTTTTCTACTAAGTATTCTTTTAATGCTTTCCTGAATGCTTGATATGATTTTAAACTCTTTATATTTTCCGGGAGTTTATTGAAAACTTCGGGACCTGCATAGTTTGGTGATTTTTTAAATTTACTGAGGTTGCATTTAGTGAGATGTAGCTTTTCAGCATTTCTAGTTCCATAATTATGCACGTTGCTGTTCTCAAGGAAGTTATTTTCATTTGTGTACATATAACATGATATTTTGAATAGGTAGATGCTTGTTAGGGAAAGTATTTTGTTTTTTTTCAGGACTGTTCTGCATGAATCTCTGTAGCCCATGTTGAAAATTATTCTTATTATTATTTTTTGCATAGTGAAGACTCTAGAAACATCTGTTGATTGGCCCCAAACGACTATGTTGTAACTCATCACCGAGTATGCTAAGGAGTAGTAAGCTGTTATTAGATTTTTCATATCTATTTCCTTCTTCAGGTTCAAGATCGCGAAGGTTGCTCTTGCAAGTTTGGAACATATATTGTCTATTTCCAGTGTGAAGTGTAGTTTGCTGTCTGTGACAGTTCCTAGAAATTTTGTGCTGCCTTTGAATTCTATACTGTTTATTGGGGGGGTTATGTCGCTATTCATATTGGGAAAAATTATAAGCTTTACCTAATTCTAGTGCTAGTTTGTTTGGCGCCGACTGAAAATTAGCTACTCACATTAGTTCAGGAGCTCAATAATTATTAAGACTGAGAAAGTTAATTATAATTTTTGCTTTCCAGTTTCTTTTTTCGTCGGTTTAATTTTTTAGAATGTTTTAATATTTTTCTGGAAGTTTGATTGGAATGTGGATTAGTAAATTCGGGAAAAAACTATTGTTTCCAATGCCAACGTTTCGAATTATATTTATTTCATCATGATGGCTCAAAAGTAGGCTTTTCTGAGTTTGAAATCCTTAACATAATTTTAAAAACAGACATTATTACATACATCGTACGACACAACTACTGAATATAGACAAATAATGTTTGAATATTATTACCTTTTTTATTTATTCTTTGAAGTTATAAAATAATCCTTTCTGAGAAGGCACTAGTTATTGCGGAGTCAAGGGCTGTGCTCTAATCAGTAACATGGTTGAAATTTCCTGAAATTTATATTTCCTAGAAAATAAAGTTGGTTTTATAAAGTTGAAATTTGGACGCCATCTACAGTAAAAAATACTTACCCAACTTATTCGCTATTAATTCCCGTAGATAAACTCACTGTACAAGAAAAACTCTTCAAATTACACAATAGAACTTGAACCTTTAGAATTACACTCCAATTTCTGGTTCATAATAAACAAATCCCATCTGAAGAATTCATATATAAAGAACAAGAAAATTTTTTTACTCACAAAGTTAGTGCAGAATAGTGTTTTATCCCAGTGTTTAATGTAAACGGGTACCCGAATGAATTTCAATAGCAAATATGGTTTTTCATCTTCGAAAAAATCGCACGATAAAACTCTGACCCTTTTGAATTACACTTTAACTCCTGGTTCATTATAAACAGATCTCATTTATAGAATTCATATGAGAAGAAAAAGATAATTTTTCCACTTTCAAAATCAGTGCATAATACTGTTTCATCTCAGTGACTAATGCAAACGGGTACCCAAATAAAATTCGATGGCAGATATGGTTTTTAGTATTCGTACACATTCAACTTTACATATTTCCATTGTTACGGGTCCGTTCACAAAGTCTCGTATGAGATTTTCCTTGGCATCTCAATCCCAATTACCAATATTTGGTTTGATCTGATAGTTGATGATCCAAGCTTCCAAGACCTCCTTGGATCTGGGGATCCTCCGATTCTCTGCCCCCCATGGGAGTACCTTATTCCGCCAGTCTCACTTGCTAATTAATAACTAGCTTCCATCTAGCACTTCTAGTGGTCTCATTCATATCTTGTACAAAGAGTTAACTCGTGATGTTCATATCTGTGTAGTGATTGACCTTATATCTGAATAATTGGAAAAGACAAAAAGATCTAATTGAAGGATCTATTTGAGGAATCTGATCAACAAAATCTGATCAACGACCTCTGATCAATATCTGGCAAAACTATAGCATCAAACAACAGAAGAATATATTTTCAAAACATGTCTGAATAACCTTCTTTTATATTTGATTTTATTTGGTTCAAAGTTTACCAAAACACAAATTACTTGAATTCTTTTAGAAATTATGAAGTTATATTCACCTGCTGCTTTGTATAGGAATGCTATCACCACCCATGAGTTCTTTGAGTGAAGCCAGGAACAGAAATGGATGAATTCCAACTTCTTTCCTCTCCATATCAATATATTAATTTTAATTTTCGTTATAATTTCCTGTTATGATTTAGCTGTGTTCCAGAAACCGATCCACAGAACTTTTCCCAATCATAGAACAATATATTTCACTATTCTGTAGTGTGGTACGATCAGACAAAAATGCTTGTTATGTTTCCTCATTCATGATTACATTGCACATGCGTACACCAACTTACTCCGGGTGCACCGGGGACATTTGACATTTATAAATGAAACCAAAGTTGGTTTGTTTTGGAGTATTTTCGTCAGACACTTATTATTCAAAACATTTAATTTTTACGAGTGGAAAAACGCACACACACTTCGTAAGCGCTCAGCAATTCAGTGTTCGCCAGCCAGTTTTGCATGTATAAATCTCGGAGTTTCGAACAGAAGAAGTTGTAGTGTGTTCCACACAAGCAAAGTGAAGTGAGCCACATGTCCAGTCACCTAATTCAACAAAATTCCCGCTTATATAATTATAAAACCCGATACCAATTACACTTTGTTCTGGAAGTTTAAATAGGTGATGAAAAGTTTTTGCGGTGCCTAATGCGAATAAATAGTACAGTCGCCAAACGCATGAAATTTCACATGAAATATCTGGTAAAAAGATAATGAGAAGCCCAAAGTTTTTGCGGTGTCTAATCCGAATAAATACTACAGTCGCTGAACGCATGAAATTTTACATGAAATATCTGTTCTGCTCCCAGATAGCCTACCACACCTGATATAACGTTCTGTATAGGCTCTCAAGAAGTCTTGATGAGAAGTCAGATCGCTCACAACAAACCTCAATTGAAATTAAAACGAACTTTCCGTTGTGAATAATGGAATATCTGAACTAGAGTTGGACAATTCGAAACTGAATAAGGAAGTGGAGCGTTTGGACTACAAACTTCGTAGGATTAATCTGGTTATATCTGGCCTCCATACCCTTCATCACTTGAAGGATACTTTGGACATCAGTTTGGACTATTGTGATCTGAATTACCTGTCCTGCTTCAAAAATAAAAATAATCAGAAAATATTGAAAATCGAGCTCGTATCATATTTCAAAAAACTTGAAATACTGCAAAATTCAAATAAATTTGAGGGAAAGAACATTTGTGTCGCCAACGATTTGTGTCAGGGAGACCAAGTGATTCATAAAGTTTTAAGTGGCCACCTCAACACCGCTAAGAGAAGTGAGATAAAAGCCTCGATTAGGCATAAGCATCTAATTATAAACGACTGTACGTACTGTATTGACGACCAATCTACCAACCCAAATCCGTCAGCAAAAGCGTCAAGAAAAAAGAGTTGAGATCCTTGGAAACATCTCTTTCCAAAGAGCCTCTGGGAGAAAATCCACCCAGAGCTGCCAAACTCACATATCACGTTCTGTCATATAAACACGAGATATATTTTCAATGATTTCAACGAAGTCAAGCAGAAGGTATTATGTCTTACAATTGAGAAATATTGTTGACTCTTACGGTCTGAAACAAATTAACGAGGAACTCCCTCGTTACAGTGCGACAACTTGTGAACTGATAGATTTAATTGTCTGTACTGAAAATTTATCTATAAGCTCCTGGGCTATCGTTGATTGTAGTAGTTTTTCTGATCAGTGCTTAGTATCAAGCACGATAAGCTAGGTGAGCCCATCCCGCATTTACCTCCAACACACTTATAGATAATTCAAATTATTCGATAATGAATCATTCACACACGACCTCTCAATCGCAAATCAAACTGAATTACCTTCTGCTGGAAATTCAACTGCAAAATATTCTCTAGAATTCAGTTTTTACTGTTTGGGTGAACTTAATCCTGTCATACTCACTCTAGAACTCATACAAATGTATTTTGTATTTTTTCCATTTTGAGCGATCTTTATCATGTCATACTCACTCTAGAACTCATTGAAATATAATTTTATATTTTTTTCCAGGTTGGATGGGAGAGCAAGCTCGCACCTGGTCCACGACCCGGCGAGAGACTGAATACTGCCCTTTGACGGTATATTGCATTGTTAGAGCACCTTCCGTTACTTTTTATTAATTTGTTGTAGGCATTTCTGTGAATGAATTCCATTATCATTATCATCATTAAATGTGCTCAAATATCAAAATATATTCTGAAGTGGAAAATCAGAGTATCCGTCGTGCAGTAAAAAAAAAAGGTTGTTTATGGCATTGTCATAACGTTGTAATCTCACCAGTGAGATGTTACCAGATTCAAAAGTGATCTATCTGCTGTTAGAAATTCATATTGCTGTGCACAGAGTATTGAAATGAACACAATGAGGAAAGCAAATAATACAATATGTCAACCTTGGAATTTCGTCTTCATGTTGAATTTTATATTGAATACAATAGGTCAAGCTAATGAAAGGCTGTTAACAAAACTAAGTGCCTGGTTGTCCAGAAGCGAGTTTAATTAGCAAAGACAGTGTAAAATCAACCATATTCGATGGCCAGCTAACACTTAAAAACTATCAAGTAGATGACCCGCAGAAAAACCCCAACACAGTAGTTCTAATGGGTATTTTATACTTCATATACTCCAGTAATTCCCGCAGACTCCGCTTTGCCACCCATATACATATCAATACGTGTGAACCAGTCCTGGAATGAATAACTAGATAAATGAAAAAACAAGATGAATGGCCATTTATTCTTTCAAGTTTCAATAAATTGTTTCTTTAGAACACGTAAACATCAGGATGGCAGAGGTGAGTATTTACGTTGAAAAGGGAAACATTCTCAATTAAATATTGATTGAAAGATTTTTCAGTGAATTGAAAAATCCACGATAAAAATGAAGTTATTTTTTGTGAATGTCTAACAGAAAACAACTTCTTCCCCGGCTAAAGCCACGCTGGACATTGAACTACATCTGATAGATATTCTGAAAAGACCCTAACTCAAAAGAAAAAATCTGAAATTGAAAATTAGCATTTTCATTCAGATAGTTATTTGATATTCTATTCCAGTCTTAATTAAGAACTCATGAAGATGAATGAGGAAAGAAAAATGTTTTCCAAAAAGGACTCACAGAAATTTTAACACTAGGTCTTCAATACATTTTTGTCGACGAAAATCTATTTCACGCTTCCACGATCATCAGGAAGACCGGAAGAAATGGGAAACACATTTTCAAGAAGCAATCTCACTTTGCAAAGATGAAAAAAGTTAGAATCTGAGTATTTACGTTTTCATCAACAATATCCACAATCAGTGATCTATCTCTATGTAAATGGAAGAGAAGTATGGATTCACCGAAATACTATATTTTGTAAGTATAATCTAACAATATAGCTGTTCTACTGCATCGTCCGTTTCCATTGAGATACTAGCCTCGTCTTTTTGGAATAGTCTGGTTGTCTGATCATCACTGGAACACCAACAACTGTATTCAAGATGGCGTCATATAGTAAACCACCGTCAAATGTGGTCCAATCAGTTTGTGATGATAACTTCACCGATAAACAATTCAAATGCTGTCAAAAACCCTAGTTTGTGTGAAATGTGGAAATATGTTTTACTATTCCTATGCAACAAGAAATATGCTAGAACGCATTGAAATATGGGATACCCGCATAATATGCTGTGAAAATATCAAGCGAATCGAAGAAAAGAAAGAAAATACTCCTGCTTATTTCAACTTAGAAGTGGAAAATGAAGTGCATAGGACAATACATATGGAAAAAAAAGATTAATGCATTCTGTTCGAAGACTACTAGCCGCTGAAACAAAATAATCAGTCTCTAAAAGAGGGGACCAAAGAAATAAACACCAAATTAGTAAAAAAAAAACAGCCATAGATCCTTCTGACAAAACAGTTCAACCAGGTCCCGCAACAGGCGATCCCGAACAGCTCTACATCAACAGCTATAGCTTCCATGGAATGGAGCATCTAACTAACTTGAATAAAGATAAATAACGATTTTGGTGTGTAGAAAAAGGTGTGGCTTCATCTGTAGCGTGTCAAAACGAGTGTTACCTCTGAAAACATCACTTAAATACCTGAAGGAACAAAATGTTTTCGAAAACGCCGATGTTGCGGTCAAAGAACTCCCAACAAGTGGAAATCAGAATGCATGTTTCATATGCGGCATTGACATCGAATTGAAGGATGAAATCTACAAACCATCGAATTGGCCAGAAGCTGTTGTCTACAAAAGATTCGACTTTCGAAAATATCACCAGTACGATCAGTGGCCTGAGAACTTTTGAATAATTCCCACTCTAGGCGTCGTTATGGACAAACAAGTAAAAATACAAGTATCTCAACAACACACCAAAACATCCAAAATATTGATAACGCTGTGAATCAATTATGAGTCTTTGTGGAAGATATCCCAAAACCAATAATTATCTGTTTTTCTGAACCCTGGCAGTCTGCTGAACAATTAAGAATGACAAAAATTCCCCATTTCAATTCATTTTCTAGCGTCTGCGGGGCACCGAATTCACACAGAGGTGAAGCGATTTACTGTGAAGATACTCTGACAGCTCACCCAATATAATTGTTGTCGAAATATTTGAATGCTGTGCTATAAGAATCATTGCGGGTAAAGCCAACTTGATATTTATCACCCCTCAGGTAGCGATAATGATGCATTCTTGAGCCTCTTCAACAAACTACTTGATGAACTAAAAAATATCGAACACTATATTGTTGATGAATTCAACATAGACACCCTGACTACCCCAAAATACTTCAAGTAATTTTTGAACAATTTTGAATCTTTCGATCTAAAATTAACAGGGAATAAAATTACTCGTGAAAACTATAAAAGCAATATTCCAAATAATGTAAGTTGTTTGGACAATATTATTGTTAATTCAAATGAAATATTTTCCGTAGAAAATATCAAATCGTACTTGTCTGATCACCACTGACAAATTCTAACACTTGATATCACGTCTATGTGCTCTGAAAGCCCACGCACAAACTGCATGTTATCTGAAGAAGCAATCAACCAATTTTGTAATGACATCGATAACAACGAAGACTTTCTCAATATTGGATGAATGTGGTTTTTTGTGGAGGAACAACGTTTCTCGACATGTTAACGAAGCATGGCACTATATATGATAAGTATAATTTATTCATTAATTCTTTTCTATTAGTTTTTAACTAACAATTTCCAGCCAAAACCACGAACTAAGGGAATAATAATGTGAAATTTACATATAAATCTTCTGATATTTTGGGGACAAAAAACGGTATGATCAACTTGCAGAAATTAGGATCTATCTCACCCAAGCATAAGGAAGTCTTCAAAACCGAACAGAAACAATATAATCAACTATTGAAAGATGAAAAAAACAAGTTTTTTGAAAATAGACTGTCAAAATCCAAGAACATAACAACAATTTCTTGGAAAATCATCAAAAAAATTAACGGAAAAAAATTAAAAGGATGTACAACCCTACTTTGGAATTGGTTTTCTATGTGCGGAAATCCTTAATCATTTCTTTATTGAGAAACCAAATGAACTCATTCCGCAAAATCTCACATTGGAACACAGCTATGAGAGTTATATTCCCCATAATGAAAATAATTTTCGTTTTCGAAAAATAAACACCCAAATGTTACTGAAAATAGATAACAAAATCGAAGGTGAAAAAAGTGCCGAATGCGACGACATATTTTCGAAGAAAAGTTCACCTTTCTTCAGCGAACCTGTCACACAGATCATTAATGAGTTTTCTGCTAATATAAAATTTGCTGTAATTGAACCCCGTTATGGAGAAGGCGTCCCTGAATTGCTAACTGATAACAGACCAATCACCTTGCTCAGCTCTTTTTCAAAATTGTTTGAAATAGTTCTTAATGAACAAACTTCCGAATTGAAAAAAAATATATTTCCTACTCAAATCAGCATGGTTTTTTCAAGTGTAGGGGCACTGAAACTGCTCTTTGTCTGAATCAACAAACAACATCAATAGCTGCCTGGATGCAGAAGACATGTCCTGTGGTATTTTCCTGGATTTATCGGAAGCTTTTGACTGTATAGACCTTGACAATACAATTATAAAGTTGGAACACTATGGTATACGGAATTCAGTAATGAAGTTGTTCAGAAGTTATATGGCCTAACGTTCACAAGCGTCCAAAATAAGGGATCAAAATTCAAATAGGGTCATACTGTCATCAGAGCTGGAGAAGTCCAGGGGGTTCTACAGGGCAGTGTATTAGGATCTCTTATATTCATTATTTGCATCAATGATCTGCTATTCATTGCCGAAAGAGACCAAACTATAATTTATCGCCCTGAATTTTCCCGAACCAACCCTTGATGGTAATTCACTTATGGTGAACATTGAGAGCTGGTTTGTGAACTCAAAATTAGTACTGAACCCAGAGAATACCAAAGCATTGTTTTCCCAAAACAAATCGCAGTCCTGACACTCCATATAACATGAAAATCCAGTTTCCGGCAGAAACTGAGTGCTTGGGTGTTTTTCTCGATGGCACCTTGAGTTTTCCTTATAACATAAGCCGTCTCTGCAACGAACTCTATCAGTCATGCTTTGGCCTCAGTATATTGTCAAATAATACTAACATCAGCATCGTTAGGACCTTCTGCTATGTTAGTTTTTACTCAAGAGTTCGATGTGGCATTATTCTTTGGGGAGGGATGGTGAAGCCTTGAATATTTTCAGAATTCAAAAGAGAACAATGCGAATAATTAGCAAAATTGTATACAACTCACTTCAAATCGCTAAATATGCTAATTGTCCCAGCAATATACATATTGGAAGGTATCAAATTCGTTTTCAAAATAGGCACCTTTTCTCACAATTCCAAATAACTCATAGTCATGGTACAAGAAATAAGTCGAATTACAACTGTTTCTATCACAGGTTAGCCTGTATTGAGAAAACTGTCCAATATTCGTGTATAAAATTGTACAATCACCTACCGGCCCATTTGAAAGCAAAAAATAATTTTCAAGACTAAAAAGCCCATATTAGTTTCTTTATGTTCCCTAGAACCATATTCTACCGATGAAACATATATTCTGAGTATCTTTCACATTATTATTACTACTCACATTATACGCCAGTCAAAATAGACCGCCAATTCACAATAATTACAAACATTTCTTTAACACTGCCGGATGTTGAGGCTCCCAGTAAAGACTAAATATGAAAATTTGCACACTCATCCGGTGACTGGAAATTACTTAAATTCGCATGAAACGTTAATTTGCAATATCTCTTCGGACAAAATTGCAAACATTGTGCAAATTTCAGGTATATTCCCTAACTTGTTTCCCACATCCCTTGTAGAATTTGCACACGCAATTTCCATCCGGAAATACGAATAATCCTTGATGACGTTGTGATAAGCGCTAATTCTGGTTACAAAATTACAAACATTGTGCAAATTTGTGGTAAAATCATGGTTCCGTCACACCTGAAATGCTTTAAATTTACAAACTTTTCATGTGTACGGAACATCCAAAAATTATGGATAACGCTAAAAACAGTGTCGGGGGAAAAGTTTTAGGGGTCACGAAATTGCAAACAGTATTCTCGTGCTTTGCAAACTTTGGTGGTATAATTTCAAGTCGCCAGTTGAGTTTGCACCTTTTTCAGTATCGCGGAAGATGGCGGAAATGAAAATTATTGTTAGAAGCAATTTTCGCAAATGCCACAAAATTCCAAACTTTGTGCAATTTTTTTCTCAAAGTTCTGCTATGACAAACAAGCCCACGTATAAATTTGCAACCCTAGAAAATGTCGGGAAAACCGGGCAATAGAATATTATCAATTGAGTCAATTTTCGCGGATGACACAAAATTCCAAACATTTTGCAATTTTTTCTGTTTCTGGAATGGCAAACAAGTCGATCTATGAATTTGCAACCCTATGAAAGGTCGGGAAAACAGGGCAATAGAATATTATCAATTGAGACGATTTTCGCAGATGACACAAAATTCCAAACTTTGTGCCAATTTTTTCTCCAAGTTTTGGAATGGCTTACAAGTCTACCTATGAATTTGCAGCCCTTTGAACTGTCGGGAAAGCAGTGCAATGGGATATTGTCAATTGACGATTTCCGCGAATGACACAAAATTCAAACTTTGTACATTTTTTTATCAAAGTTCTGGAGAGACGAACAAGTTGACGTATGAATTTGCAAACCCAAAAAACGTCGGCACAACAGGCAACATCATCAATTAAGACGATTTTCGCGAAATGTTAATATTTTTGCAATTTTCGTTCAATAATTGAACCCGTTCTGGTGGAATCGGCTTTTATTATCAGAGAATAATTATTCAAGGACCAAAGCCGGTAATTTTCTCGTCCTTCTCAGCGAATTGTCAACTTATATCGTCATTTTCATGATACAAGATAGTGAAATTAGACCGTTCCACCGAATGGTTATATCAGATGATAATACTGTATAGTTCGAACAGATAGTTTTACTTGATAATTTCCAATAAAACAATAGAGTTTACATTAGAGAATACTGTACTTCGAATTCTTCTACATTTTACGAGATTCATTCCATAATTCACTGAAAAACAGATAATAGGTGAAATCACAAACTCACAAATTTGCTTCATATGTGCTTGAAGTTGAAATATAGTGATAAAATATTATGTATGCATAGTTTTTCCTAGAGAAATATTCTATTGCCCGTCTTTCCCAATATTTTATAGGGTTGCAAATTCAAACGTAGACTTGTCCGCCATAGCAGAACTTCAAGAAAAAATTGCACAAAGTTCAAAATTTTGTGGCATAAGCAAAAATTGCTTCTTATAATAATGTTCATTGCCGCCATCTTCCGGGATACTGGAAAAGGTGCAAACCTAATTAGCGACTCTAAATTATGCCACCGCAGTTTGCAAAGCACGCAACCATTGTTTGCAATTTCGTGACCCCTGAAACTTTGCCTCTGAGACTGTTTCAAGCGTTATCTATAATTTTTTAATATTCCCCACACATGACATGTTTGCAAATTTAAAGCATTTTAGGGGTGACCGAACCATTATTTTACCACGAATTTGCACAATGTTTTTAATTTTGTAACCAGAATCAGCGCTAATTGCAGCGTAATCAAGGATTAATCGTATTTCCGATTGAAAATTGCGTGTGCAAATTTTACAAGGGTTGTAGAAAAGAAGTTAGGGAATATACCTGCAATTTGCACAATGTTTGCAATTTTGTCCCAGGAGATATTGAAAATTAACGTTTCTCGCGATTTTGAGTCATTTCTAGTCACCGGATGATTGTGCAAATTTTTATTTTTAGTCTTTACTGGATGCCTCAACATACGGCAGTGCTAAAGAAATGTTTGTTATCAATGTGACTATTTTGACTGGCCTATTATTGTTACTTTTCTGATGACTGGCTTGTATATATTACTCTTCTATTTCGGTATTTGTTTGTTTTATGTTATTTGAGTGCAATAAATTATTGTTATTACTATAATAATCTGTTTGCCAAGTTGCTTTTCGTGAGTAAAATGACATACTCGTAGGACTCTGCCAAGTCAGGAAAATAATCCCCCAAGGTGTAGGGATGACTCTGCTTTGCTATAGTTTTGGATGCAGCTTCCAACCGCGGTTGTGAGGGAAACATTAATTTATTGATGGAATTGAGTTTTGCGTTGGTTCGAATAATCCACCATCTCCACCAGCAAGACATACTTGCCCTTACTATTGTTTGAACGGATCGATCGAAATACATATGCATGACAAAATGTCTACAGATATCCCATATTCATTGTGTAATGATGAAACATTTGCAGAGAGAGGCAAATCTGATATATGTTTATCAGAACGAGCACTATTAGGCCCAATTAGCTGCTTTGACCGATCACCCAATATTTAATATGGAATATATCACAATCAGCGACTAGTTCGAAAACTGAATGATAAATCTAACTCCATCAATATACTGAAGCATGAATTTGAAATAGCGTTAATCACCTCTTTGTTGCCTCTCATTAACACACTGAAGTCTACCTTGTTACAAGATTTCAGTGTTTAGTTAGAAACTCAACTCGAGCAAACTCACAAGCAAGAGGAAAATACCAGATAAGAAGCTGAACTTTCCAACAATTCATGAAACGTATTGCCGGAAGTTTCGGAAGCTACAGATTTACGGATTGTAGCGTATAACTTTGTAGGAGTAGACGATGTAGATTGGAGTAATATTTCCAAGAACTGTGTCAAAACAGTTGAAAAACTTGTTTTCGGCAATCTAAGTGAACTGCTCTATATTCATCGAAGTTGTTGATTCATTCTTAAGGATATTTTGAACTCTTTCAACTACTGAATTCTGAATTTCATTACAATTAGAGTAGAACTAGGCTTCTTAAAGCACCTCACCCTGATAAATTTTGAACGGTTTGACGTAGAACAATGGGATGAAAACCGTTTTGAAAGGTATCACCGATACTACTTTTTGAAATGGGAGACATTGTGGGTGCTCGATAGATGGCGCGGGGGCCACATCAACTTAAAAATTCCAAATAGCATGTGAGGTCAAGTGGCACAACGTTGAGAAGATAAATCAATTCTCTTCTCAACCATCTAATTTTTTTCATTTCGTTGTTATGTGACTTTGCGGCTTTTTATGGTCCCCCTCCCTTATAACTTTTGAACGGTTCGACGTAGAACAGTGGAAAAAAAAGGTATCATATACTACTACTACATACTACTTTCTGAAATGAAAGATATGGTGATTGCCCGAAAGATGGCGAGGGGGGAAGGGGCACATCAACTTCAAAATCTTGAATATCATGGGGGGTCATGTAGCACACCGTTGAAAAGATAGTTCAATTCCATTTTCAACCATCTAATTATTTTTATCATTTCGTTGATTCGTTTTTTTCACAATGTGCATTGGAAATGTCAAGCATAAGTGCGGCTTTTTATAGCCCCCCCCCCTGATAACCTTTAAATGGTTCGACGTAGAACAATGGAAAAATAAGATATCGAATGATATCACCGATGCTACTTTTTCAAATGGAAGATATCGTGATTGCCCGTTAGATGGCGTGGAGGGCATCAACTTGGAGATTTCAAATAGCATGGGAGTATGTGGCTCATCGTTGAAAAGACTATTAAATTTTTTTTCAACCATTTTTTGATTTCGTTTATACATTTTTCAACAATATGCATTTGAAATGTCATAACAAAAACCACAACTGTAATGTAGGATTTTTATTTATTGGGAATAAGAAGCAAAACTGTTGTGAATTAACGAATAAGGTGTTGGAAATGTCCATCTCATGCTTCTTGACAATAAAATATTCGAGTCGAAAATTCTTCCTGAACATTATGTAACATATCTGCAGATATACCAGCAGAGACTCGTCTTATTTATTGTTTCAGTTCTCCCAAAGAGTCGGATTGTAGTTCATATACTTTTGATTTAATGTAACCAAACAGAAAGAAGCCACAAAGTGTGAGATCTTATTTTGTTGAAAACTTTCGAAAAATTATCTGTCATTTCAAAGTTTTGGGGTGTGGACCATCGGGGGTAGTCCGTTCCTGACTTTGTAGCGAAACAACTGACTCCTGCATGGAAGCTCATCGAAGGAATTCATTCGTTTGGTCAATCATCAAAATTTGGATGATTTTGAATATTCACTTTGAAAGTAATCAAAGAAAAACATTTTTCATTTTGTAACTTTGAGGGCCCGTAACTTGGTAACGAAGGCTTTCAAGAACAAAAGTTATATGAAGTACTGATGATATTTTGACCTCATCTATACATTCCCGAAAGGAAAAGAGGAAGTCCAGGGACACCCTATATATATATATATATATATATAATATATTTATATATATATATATATATTAATTATATATGAAAAGCATCAAATTATAGATAGTGACACCTATGCGGTCTTATTCTCTCTCTCTCTCTATATATATATATATATATAATATGGACCCTTCATTATTCCAAACACTGTGTATTCATAGCTATATTATATTTTGGTCGATCAACAAACCATCCTGATTGATCCTCAATGCTAAACTCAATCAATTTATAACCTCGTAGGCAAATTCATTCACTGAAGAATTGAGTATATTGTTGACTACTTTGCAGAAAAACAGTAGCGTTTTTTTTCCTGTATTATTTCCCAGGAATTTTGGGAATGCCCAGGCGCACATAATATTGAATATAAATGAGATATTGTTATTTTTTTATT
The DNA here is from genome assembly GCA_018342105.1 of Gonioctena quinquepunctata. Lineage (NCBI taxonomy): Eukaryota > Metazoa > Arthropoda > Insecta > Coleoptera > Chrysomelidae > Gonioctena > Gonioctena quinquepunctata. Next base: position 184,291 of record JAFIRS010001316.1, read on the forward strand.
CAACTGAATTTCTCCAAAAATCACAAAATTCATGATTTAGCGCCCTCTAATCTGGTCATGCGATCGAGTTGGGCCAATGGAGACTTTCACTCAGGATGGCTCCAGCTACAAGCTACAACATATGAAATCCAGCCATTTTCAGCGATTGTTTTTTTCCCATAAGATGTGTGCGTGGTTTTTTATAATTCGTGTTGAAGATTTTCGCTCAATAAATCTATTGTCAAAAAAATTTCAGGAAAACTCTGTTTTGTTGGCAAATATTAAAAAACGTCAATAATTTCAAAGTTTTGGGGTGAGGACCATTGGGGGCAGTCCGTTCCTGACTTTGTAGCAAATTAGCGACCCATGCATGAAACCTCATCAAAACAATTCATTTGTTCCGTCAATCACCAACATTTGGTTGACTTGCAATATTCACTTGAAAAATCATTGAAGAAAACATTTTTTATTTTGCACCTTTGGGGCTTCGAAACTCAGTTACGAAGGATTCCAGGAAAAAAGTGCCATGAAATATTGGTGATATTTTGATTCCGCCTATACATTTCCGGCTTTGGAAATTTTTCATTCTAGATAAATTAAATCAATTGTTAAAAAAACACCCCGAGAAATGAATAGGCAAATGGAAAAATTAATGTGACTGAATTTTTTCACTACTCAATGTAACTGTATATTGGTTAATAGTATAGGTCAGTATAGGTCTTTCCACTATGTGTTTCTACATATTTGTGTGATTGTAACCTAGTACCTATTTTCAATGATCATTATTAATTATTCAATCTAACCTAATGTTAAAGCCAATATAATTAATTCTCAATTTTCTTGATATTTTGGAATATTAGTTGAAACCGGCAACAATACGCGGTGTCTGAAAGTCGGTGGCAGTTGTCATACCAACTTGGCACGTAGTAAAACAAAATAAATAGAGAAAATACGTTCATGAATTAAGCAGCATTATTCAATCAGAGTGTTAAAACTGTACGAAAAAATATACAGTCCATTTCGAACAAACAAACACCTAACTTAATATAAAATAACCATAGATGAATATACATTTTGATGAGTAAACTTACTCAACTACACCTATTTCACACCCTTCTGGATGGATGGCTTTGGAAATGGAGTGAATGTGAAGTATGCGCTTTTAGAAATCATCAATCTAAGAAGTCATGAATGGGTTCTCGAACATTCAATTTTTCATTGTATTTTTCATTTCTCTTTGAATCCAGAATCGAAATGTACAAACAAAGAAAATGAACAGAAATATCTCCCATACAGCATCTCACACCTCGTTGAATTCAGCTCATGAAAAATTCTGGAGAATACTCACTTGAAAATCAAATCACATCTTGTGATAAAACAATGAATGGATAGTCCTTACACGTGGGGTTAGAAAAAACAGATCGTGTAGGAGTTGCAGGTTATTCCCGAGTGGAAATCTGTGTTGAATCGTATGGAGAATTCTCCAGTAAATCCTTGTCTTTTTTTATTCAAAGGGATTATGCCGAAAAACTCTCTACTTAGGTAAAGACAATTCACAAAAAACAATGGTTACCGATTATTCTCAGCAGATGAATACATCAGGAGTAGGTACTAGCCAACGACACCGAGAAAGTCGATCTAGGAGATGGACTGAACAAAATATAATTTCATCGGGAAGGGCTCACTGGGCAGAGGTTTCATTCACCAAAAATTCAATTTGACCAGAATGTTAGAATTTGGATCGGATTTTGGGGACAGTTCCCGAAAATCCACGACAATGGAAGAATCGAGCACGAAGATACATTCCAGTACCTACCGCAGGCAACAGGAGTATATTCAGAAGCTACAGAACTGCTCAAAAGTTTCGCTCCATCGGGATTCAATTACATATCGGCAATTGACCAGTTGACGGCCACGATTGCAAAAGATGAATTCCTTATCGAGGTCTATAAAATAAACTTGAAACACAACTGAGGGCATTGGAAACTCTGGGAGTAATAAAAGCAAAATATCGTGACTATGTTATGCATTTTTTCTCGATGATTTCCTTGCAGAAACGGGATTATACTAAATTTATTGGTTTTTCAGATTCCACATCGCCTCTTGAAAAATCTGATAAAAATAAAAATAAAACTGTTTCGTTATTATGTACATTATTTTTCGTTAAATTTGTACTTCGATCTTTTCCATACGCTCTCGAAGTATCGTTCAACAATGCAGACTCTACTGAATCATATACAAATATATACTTACTAGGACACCTGATATGTTGTAGGGCTCCCTCTTTCCGTTCTAACAATCTCCTCTGACCGGCATATCCCCGATGCGGGTCAGAGGAGAGCTACGCCTTCATGAAGAAACGAAGATTATTTTGGTTTGTTGTTGATTCATGTCTTTGAGAATAGTTTCAGTTATGTTAATTTTCCGGTTCGAGATTTGTTTTTATTATTATTACGTCTCAAGCCTAACGTATCGCCTTTTTTTTTGGTTCATTTGACTGTTTATTAGTTGAACTGATTCACTTCATTTAGTTTTGAATTCTATTGAGATAGAGTTAGGTTGAATCCGTCTTCTCGAACATTAAGTTCAAGTAAATTTGTTGGTTCCTTTTCGTTTCTATACAACAGGTAGACCTACTTCGAATAAAGGGTTCGACTATTAGGGGAGGTGGGCGCCTGTCGAGCATATATAATTGTAGGGTTCTGTTAGGGTATACACTTTCCACTGATGAGTTTCTTTCATGGCTTAATTAATATTTTTTCTGCTTGGTTTATATGCTTGTTTCATGAGAATGAATTCACATAACGTGGGAAGGGTGTGTAGAGAAGTTACTCGTTTCTCATCTGTTAACAATAAGCCCACAGGCTCCGTGCAGCGAAGCCACCCACTACGCCAAGGATAGAAGCCGAATCAGGAGTACCCCAAAGATGCTGAGGGCGAACTAATAGGAGTACGGTAAATATCAGAAGGAAGGTATGAGGTATACTTTCTGCTGCTCTGAGCAGCTGAAGCTACCGACATTCGTACAGATCAGGTGAGCTTAGAGCGGCGGTCCGTGAGGTCCCCTCAATTTCATACAGTATCGAGATGTCAAATTTAAATACATTTAAACACTGAACCATAAATAAACATGTATTATACAATTACTCGAAACGCATCAATTCATATTCAATGTACTAATAATTCATGATTGACCCGAAATATTTCTAATTTACACCCAGTCATGGACACTTCAAGAATATCTTCGATGAAGAACACAATAACTCGAATTATAGCTTATATCAAAATACCAAAAGAGAAAAAACTTTTTAACAAAAAATTGAACCGACGACATAATGAACTGAAAAGCAAAAAATAAAATGATCCTTTTTAGTCTCAATAACTGAAAAACTAATAACGAGTCGGCGACAAACAAACAACTTAATTACGTAAAGCAATAATTGATGGCAGCGGGGTCCTCTCGCCAGGAGTTGTCGAGCGTTCTCGATGTCAATATCAGCGAGACAGCCACCCGAACGGGCACACACGTGAGGGCACACATCGTTGCAAGTGGTCGTGCAAAGAGCGCATTTATGGAATATTATTGTTTATCGGTGGAGATTTCACGTTGCATTTCCATGTAATTTTGTTCAGGTAATCTCTTTGGAGTGATTCAATGGTCTCCGTTGATTGTTCGTTTGGCGCCGATTCAGAATCAGTTACTTACATTAGTTCAAAAGATTAGTTATTTAGACTGAAAACCTTCATTTTATTTTTGGATTTTCAGTTTATATCTTCGTCGATTTGATTTTTGTTAAAAAAATCAATTCTTCAATTTCCTGGATAAAATCTACTAATTGCTATCTACTTAATTTGGATTACTTTTGAAATACTAACTTACCCACCTTACTCTAACTATTCACTGTAATATACTACAAATAGCTGATATCAGCGACTTGGTCCTCGTTAAACTTTTTTTTTGTGACGACTATTACAAATTCACTCACCCCTTCAGGAGCGGAATTTCAAAAAATTCTGAAACACGTACCTATTTCTTCATCTGGAACAAAGACCTCAAATGCCACTTTTCATGACTCTAACTTCAAAACTATTGGAATATTTACACCCACTAGGAGTTTCATCCATAAAAACACTGAAACATGTATTTTTTCATCCCTAACAAAGACCTCAAATACTAATTTGTATTACCTTCACTCAAAAACTAACTGAACCTCCATTACAAAATTTCTTTCCCATTTCACCCCTGTAGGCGTTGAAATTCGAAGAACACTTCAATAAATATTTCTTCCATTCGAAACGAAGACTTCAAATACGAATTTCAATTACCCCAACTTGAAAACAAACGGAATTTCTATACAAACTTCCAATCCCAATGTACCCCCATTTCACCCCTGCAAATGATATGAACTCTTGTGAGAATTTTTCTAATGCCAGCTACTCCCAGCTCTCTTTACTATTATAAATCTTATTTGGCGGTTTAATTTTTTGTTAATAAGTTTTTTTTTTGTGGCTGGAATCTATTAATTACTACCTACTTACTTTGGATTACTTTTGAAATACACACTCACCCACCTCACTTTGACTATTTGTTGTTATATACTATATAAAGCTGGTATCAGCGACATTATCGTCGGTGAACTTTTTTTTTTGTGATGACTATTACAAATTCACTCACCCCTTCAGGGACGGAATTTTAAAAAATACTGAAACACGTATTTCTTCATCTGTAACAAAGACTTCGAATACCACTTTTTATGACTCTAACTAACGGAACCCTCACACGAACTTTGACCCCCTACGGGTTGGATTCATAAAAACATCCACACAAGTATTTCTTCATCCCTTACAAAGACCTCAATAACTAATTTGTATCACTCTCACTCAAAAACTAATTGAACCCCCTTTAAAAACTTTCACCCCTCTAGGGGTTGAATTTAAAAAAACACATTTTTCTTCTATTTGTAACGAAGACTTCAAACACCAATTTTAATGACCCCAACTTGAAAACGAACGGAATTCCTATACAAACTTCCAATCCCATATGTGACCCCCATTTCACTCCTGCAAATGATATGAACTGTTTTGAGAGTTTTCTCAACGGCAGCTACTTTCTACACTCCATACTATTAACTATCTTCATTTTTTCGTGAATTTCATTTTTTGTTATAAAGTTATTATTTTTTTATTTTTCGTGGATAAAATTATTGCTACCCACTTAATTCGGATTACTTTCAATACCTACCCATCTTACTTCAACTATTATCTGTTATATACTATAAGTAACTGGTACCAGCGACTTTATTCGCGTTGAACTTCGTTTCTTTTCTGTGACAACTATTACAAATGCACTCACCCCTGTATGAACGGAATTTCAAAAAATACTGAAACTTTTATTTTTTCATTTGTAACAAAGACCTCAAATACCAGTTTTAATGAGTCTAACTTCAAAACTAACGGAACCCCCACACAAACTTTCATCCCCTGTTTCACTCCCCCTAGGGGTTGCATTCAAAAAAACACTAAAACATGTATTTCTCTATCCCTTACAAAGACCTCCAATACTAATTTTCAAGATCCTAACTTGAAAACTAACGGAACCCCACGTTTTTCGATTTAAATCTTTCATCTATTTTCATAACTATTGAAAATTCACAATCACAAATTCTCAAGACAATATGTATGTGGTAAAGAATCTGTATGGGATAATGAATCTGTATGGGGCTAGGAGAAATTATTTTATACTTTTTGGTCCGTTTCATAAACGTGGTTTATTGAAGAAGAATATCTTAATATTTATTTATTTGGTAGGATGTTTCTATCATCTACTTCTACTCCGAGTTGTTGCTGTACGACTTCCTAGGAGAGTTCAGTCAAATTTCAAAGCAAACTGATCAGCGGATGGTTCTGCATGTTTCACATACAGAGGAATTGCTTGAGATGCAGCAAATTGTTGTCCCTACTGGGAGTCTGGGAACCATTTTATCATAAAATTAGTATCTAGATTCAATGCCATTGATATGAACCCCAAGTTCTTTCTTCGATTTCCTTTCGGTTTATGTCTCAAGGAGAAAGAACCCATTGTGCGTCCCAGTGATGAATCGGTCTAGAAGGAGATGAAAATTATGCCCAGAAAAAATCAAGAGGCGATTTTACAAACTAACTGGAGGTTGAATAGGATGCAGATGATTGTACAACCCATGTTAGGTAGTCAATTTCATCTAGTTCATAATGTACGTTATCTCGAATGAGTGAAGAATACTCACATTTCCTGTCTCATATTCTTATCGAGTGTACAAAGTCACGACTGAGTTACTACAACTGAAGCTGCTCCGCTGAAATTATGTCTATAAAATGAAAGCGAGGGAATAATATAAAGCACGATGACATTGGAGTTGCGAGTATCTTACAAATCATCTTTTCATGTCTCCGTATCGCACACTCCCATAGTTTTATGTCCGTCTGGGATTATTGTGTCGCTTAAGTACAATGGAGATACTTGATACGTGATCTGGAGAATCGGTGACAAGCGAAGTGGAAGTTGGAGGGTTTCCTTTCCTCAGAAAGGAAGGAATTATGATACTCCATTCACTAAACCGTTATTGATAAGGGAGTTTCGGAAGGAAGTGAAAAATAATCGTGATATGAAAACAATAACCCTACCGAAATATTGCGTAAAAAAGCTACCCAGTGAAACTGAAGAAATGTATTTTTCGTTGTTCCAGTTATAGGCGGGCGGGCTTCAGAAAACCTGGTCAAACAAGTAACAGAATAAAATATTTTCAAAGTGTTAGTACTCACAGCAAACACAAGAAAAATATTGACTGCAAAAGTTTGCATAAGTTTTGTATGGCCATTTTTCGGAAGAGGCAACCATACCAATATAGCAGTAGATTGGTTATACTTTCAACATAAAGTAATCAAATCAAATCAAAATATGCTTTATTGTCGAAAAAATTAATTTTTTGTTGACAAAGCAAGTACTTAAAGGTGAATATGTAAATATATAAATAACAATGTAAATAAGAAAAAAGTATACATCTAGCGTCACAATCACGTTATTACATTCGTAGTCACAAAAATTGTTAATTAACATAAAAAACATGAAATATATCAAACATATCATACATATAAAATATATAAAAACATATAAAACATATTATAAATAGTCACAATTTAACATAATTTAGATTTTATGCTGATATTCCTATCTGGGTAGAATTTGTCTAATGAATAATAGGCCTTCGATATCAAAAACTTTTTAACTGATTTTCTAAATTTAGTGGAACATTTTCCACCTTTAATTTCATTTGACAAGTGATTAAACATTTTCTTGCCGTTGTAAATGAACGATCTCCTAATTTTTGAAGAAATTGGAATTGGTAAACATATATTGAACGTATTTCTAGTATGACGTCGAAATATAGTAGAAATTTCATCTCTGTATTTTTTTGCATTAGGCATACCATTTCCAAAGTAAAAATGCAAGGCAAGGTCAGGATATTGTATTTTTTGAATAATGACCTACAGGAGTCCCTGAATCCTGCCTTACACATATTTCTAACTCCTCTTTTTTGCAGTACAAATACCCTATCAAATGAATATTGGCAAGATGTTCCCCGTAAACATATACCATAGCGTAAATGGGAATCAATCAGAGCAAAGTACACCTTTCTGGCCGACATACTGCCCAATTCATTTGCTGATACTCTGACAGCAAAGCAACCTGAAGAAACTTTCTTACAAAGATTAGTTATATGATTTGCAAAAACCAAGTTTTTGTCTATTTGTAATCCTAAAAATTTTGCAGACTCCTTGTTTTCAATTAATTGCGTGCCTAGGTAAATTTCCAGCGAGGAGCACTTGAGTGTGATAATGCTAGTCTTAGCGATGTTGAATGATAAAAGGTTAGCATCACACCATCCTTTTATTTTTTCTATATCTTGGCTAATCCTTTGCTGCAGTTGCATCTCATTATTGCTGTGCCAAAATAATGTAGTGTCATCTGCAAATTGAGTTATATTTGAAGATATATCAATGCAAGCTGAATCGTTGATATATAGCAAGAAGAGAATTGGGCCGAGAACCGACCCTTGTGGAACTCCACGAGTTACTGTCTGGGATTGTGATATGTTGCCATGTAGTGTGACTTTTTGAGTGCGTTCTGATAGGTATGATCTGAACCATATCAACGATACGTCTCTAAAGCCATATACTTCTAGCTTTTGCAGCAGGATTTCGTGATCCACACAATCAAACGCTTTCGAAAGATCACAAAAAACCGCTGCTGCCATTTCTCGATTATTAAGACGTAGATATACATTTCCTAACGGATGGAACATAGCATCTCCCGTACTTTTTGAGCTTTGAAATCCAAACTGACTGGAACTAATAATATTATTTCTATTTAGAAACGACATCATTCTTTTTTTAACAAGTTTTTCTATGATTTTCGCGAGGGTAGGTAGCATAGAAATAGGCCTGAAGTTAGCAGGATTGCTGGTGTCACCACCTTTGTGTAAGGAAATAACAATCGCTGTTTTCAAACATGCTGGAAATATTCCCAATGTAAAGCTTGCATTTATAGCTTCCGCCAGGGCAGTGAGAGCGGAATTTGGTAAATTGGAGAATATCTTTATGGTCATGTCATCCCACCAGGAAGAGTTTGTATTTTTAATTTCTTTAAAGATTTGCTCAATTTCTGTAGCATCTGTAGGCATGAAAAAAAATGTCTCTGATATGGATCTGTCCTTGAGAAAACTTAATGGATGAATATTAGATTTTATTTCTTCTGATAAGTTGTATGCCACAGTGCAATAATAGTTATTTAAAAAATCAGGATTTAGATCAGTTTTTAGTGGAGCCGTATTGTTTTCCCCCTGAGGTCATTTATAATTGCCCAGCTCTCTTTCTGTTTGTTTGCAGATCTTTCAATTCTTTCACTATAGTAACGCTGTTTTGCAGTCTTTATAGTATTTCTATAAATACTTCTATACCTATTGTAGAAGGAGTTAAAGGCTGCATCGTCACCCAAATATTTACGAATTGAATGTAGGGATCGTAGATTTTCTGCTGATATTTTTATGCCTTTCGTAATCCATGGCTTTTTTACTTTAATTTTTCTTTTTTGCAGAGGAAATGCAATATTAAATACATTTGACATTTTTTCATGGAACCTATTCAATGGGTCATTATTATGAGGCATGAAATCATTCCAGTTTGTATTGTTGCATATATTTATAAATTTATCAAAGTTTTTCCTGCTGTAGATCCTACCAAATCGTTTCTTAGATTTTCTTTAGAGTATCTCTCGAGTTGGTCGAGCGGTCTGAGGCGCCAGATTTGAACTGGTTTCATGAAAAGCAGCGTGGGCTCAAATCCCAGCTCTGGCAATTTTTTTTCCTTGGAAATTGAAAAATGATTTGTTTGGGGCCAATATTTGTCCCAAAAAAATCATTTCCCATGTCTGCAGAAAACTTGGCTGATATAGTAACAGAATGGAATATTTCTACAAGCTTTTATTCAATTTCACATATGTATGTTTAATTCAAATTTTGCAAGTGAATTTTAACCCACTTCTAGTTATCCGATCAACGTAAAATTTGACAGATGTTCACAATTCCAGAGAAAATGCGTTATGGATTTTCAACAAAAAAAAAATGGTGGCTCCAATATGGCGGACGAGTTTTGTGATTATAGTTCGATTCTATTCAAAATAAGTATGTGGGGGTTTTGGGGAACGGACATCATGATTTATTTGTCAGAATTCATGAATTCATGATAGCGGCCCCAATATGGCAATGAGTTTTCGAATAAATTGGTATGTGGGGGTTTTTGCGGACAAAGATCATGATTTTTTTTCCGAATTCACAAATTGAAAATGTTGGCTCCAAGATGGCGACGATTTTTGTGATTATAGTCCGATTCCATTCAAAATTGATGTTTGGTGGTTTTTGGAGACGGACATCATGCTTTCTTAGTCGGAATTCCAAATTCAAGATGACGGCTTCAGGAATGCGATGTGTTTTGTTATTATGGCTCGATTTCATTCAAAATTGGTATGTGGATTTTTTTGGGGTGGTAGATTATGAATATTTGTCAGAATTCAATGAGATGACAGATTTCATGAATGACTAAAAAGAATCAAATAAGAATGATTGGAAAAAATAAGACAAGCTTTCATACAAAAAATGGAAAATTATTTCTTTAATTGTTTGACCTAGGTTATTCTATGAGTTACATATTCAAAAGCTTGCCGCGAATATAAAATAGGTATTGTTGCGTGGCAAGATTTTGAATCTGTCACTTAATAATCAAACAAAGAAATTATCTTTTCCTTTTTTGTATAAAAGCTTGTCTTAATTTTTTTTTAATAATTTTTATTTAATTCTTTTCGAAAATTTTAGTCATGAATTTTTGTCAGAATTCAATAGATGAATTATTTCATGAATGACCAGAAAGAATCAAATAAAAATGATTGAAGAAAAATAAGACATGCTTTTATACAGAAAAGAAAAAAAAATATTTAATTGTTTGACCTAGGTTATTCTATGGGGAACAGATTCAAAAGCTTGCCGCGAACATAAAAAAGTTATTATTGCGTGGCAAGATTTCGAATCTGTTACATAATAATCTAGGTCAAACAAAGAATTATCTTTTCCATTTTTGTATAAAATCTTGTCTTAATTTTTTTTAAATAATTTTTATTTAATTCTTTTTAATCATTTTAGTCATGAATTTTTGTCAGAATTTAATAAGATGAAATATTTCATGGATGACTAGTAAGAATCAAATAAAAGTGATTGAAGAAAAATAAGACATGCTTTTATACAGAAAAAAAAAATCCTTTTATTGTTTGATCTATGAGAAACAGATTCAAAAGCTTGCCGCGAATATAAAAAAGGTATCCTTGCGTGGCAAGATTTCGGATCTGTTAAACGATATTCTAGGTCAAACAAGGAAAGGATGTTTTCCTATTTTGTATAAAAGCTTGTATTAATTTTTTTTCAATCATTTTTATTTAATTATTTCTAGTCATTTATGAAATCCATCATCTTATTGAATTCTAACAAAAATGGAATCGGGCCATAATAGAGTCGAGTAGAGTAGATTTCATTGACTATATTTACATAACAGATAAGTATGTTCGTAGCAGGTCTGAAGTGGAATACTATAAATAAGGTAAAAATCGTCACATGACGAAAATACCTCATAATACTACATGAATTAAATACAAAACAATTAAAATAAAATAAAATACAAAAATATAAAACTGATATAAAATTTTGACAATCCACAACACATTAAAATACTAGAACTAAAATTGAACAAATATGTACATAGCAGGTCACTTATAGTAAAGTGTGAGTTCCCAATATCAAATATACCGGATGAGTCTGAGAGATGAGGCACCCCTATTTTTGAGAGAAATAATCCGATTCAAAGCACGAAAATTCAGGAGGCTATTGAACAACCAAAATGTGATTTTTTGAGATAAAAATCAATTTTGTAGCACTTCCGGCTTCTCCAGAAATGACCTGAGTATTAGTTTTTCAAATGGAACTCATTGTACATTTTCACATTTTTGAAATCTAGAGTAAATTCTGAACATGATGAGCTAAATTTTTTATTAATTTTGTTTTTTTTTTCAAAATTGTTTTTTTTTTCAAGAATGATGATTTTTTACATGTTGAACGTTCCTCTCCGATGCCATGTTGTCCGAGAAAATGAAATTAGCATTTAAATTACAATACTTTGCCACGAGCCGCTGTTTGAATGTGGCAAAATCACTTTTTTTTGATTATCTCATGTTTTTTAAATGGCATCTCTATAGGACACTCTCTGCAACAGATTGTTTCAAAGGAAAGGAATCGAATGATACCAAAATTTTGAATATCTGTCAATTATTTTCAGATTTATCACTATTACAAAAAATGTACCAAAAAGTATTGTGGCCGCTGGACTAATAAAAATCCCAAATAATAACATTATTTGAAATTTCACTACTATACCAATAAGAATAGTTGGCAAATTTGATGTATGTATTTCTAATAGATGCATACTCCAGAAAAATGTAATGAAAATTCTGGTTTGCTACCAGCAGATATTTCATTACGTCTATAATTCACATTTTGAAAGTAATTCGTCTTCAAAAAGACTAATTACTAGTATTCCCATGATGGACCCATTATGGTTGAAAGGAACACAGAAATTATACTATTCATTTTCACAGATTCTGAAAGTGTTCAATAGTTTAATCTGTTTCAATAAAGGAATGTGTTTCTATCGTTAACTCCAAATTTTGTCAAAGTCGCCTTTGGATAAAAAAATAAATGAATATCTGCTGTCAAATGAGTATCAATACGAAATAACTGTTATCTCAGTCCAATCATTTGAACTGTGTCATGGATAAATTCAGCCAAAATGAAAGAATTGACATGCTTTTAATTAACGGTGAGTGTCTGAAGAATTCTACGGCTGCATCAAATTTATACAGACGGAGGTTTCCTGGTGGAAGATATCCGTGTAGGGCATACTTCGTGAAACCTGAACGTCAGTTGAGACAAGAGCCAAACAACCGCCGTATTCGAAATCGAAATGTAATAGTCAGCGAAGATAAAGAGATAGACGTTCTAGGATATGTAGAGGTAAATCCGACTTCTTCAACACGAGAATTAGCTAATGAATGTGACGAAAGTCAATCGACTGTACAGAGAATTTTGAAGAAGCATAAGTTTCGCTCGTATAAATATTCGATACATCAAAGGCTTTATGGTGGAGACGATGAAGGAAGACTTGAATACTGTCGATGGTTTCTTCATGATGTTCGCGAAAATCCTCAATTTCCTTTGAGAATTTTATACGCAGATGGAACAAGATTTACCAATAGAGGGCTCTTCAATAGGAATAATACTCGATATTGGGCACAGCAGAATCCAAGGCTTTAACATCAAGGCAATCTTCAAGAAAAGTTCGGATTTAACTGTTGGATGGGTATACTTGGAGATCGATTCATCGGGCCAACTTTTTTTGACGGATCACTTACTGGAGCGAGGTACCTAACGTTTTTTCGGTATGCTATCGAGCCAATCATTGACGACCTTCCATTGGTTCTGCAAAATTTCTATTTTCAACAGGACGGTGCACCCCCTCATAATCATGGAATGGTAATCAATTACCTGAATAATGCTTACAGAAATAAACTAATTTCTACACATGGTTCCATCAGATGGCCACCTAGGTCACCAGACTTAACCCCCTTAGACCATTATTTCTGGGGAACAATGGAAAATTATGTATAGGCAACTTCTAGTGAGACACGCGAGGAACCGCAACAAAAAGTCATCACAGCTTTCAATAATATCAGCCCAGCAGAGTTAACTAGAGCAGTTCGCGCAGCAGTCAGAAGGGTGCAATTATGCATGGAACATAATGGTCAACATTTCGAGCAATTTTTATAGTAAGAGTATTAGAGCATTGTGCTACGTATTTGTTGTTTTCAAAAATTTGTAATAAATGTTGATAATCCTCAAAATCGCGTATTCAAATTCAAAATAATAAATTTAACGTATGATAATTTTCAATGTTGAAACTCGTTATGAGACAATTGAGAAGAAGTGATATCTAAAAATTTCCATCATTTTGGTGTTGTTTAGTCCAGCGGCTGCACTATTTTGTGGTACATTTTTTTATAATAGTGATAACTCTGAAAATAATCAATAGATATTCAAAATTTTGGTATCATTCGATTCCTTTCTTCCGAAAAAATCTGTTGAAGAGAAAGTCCCATAGAGATGCCATTTAAAAAACATGAGATAATCGAAAAAAAATGATTTTGTCACATTCAAACAGCGGCTGGTGGCAAAGAATTGTAATTAAAATGCCAATTTCATTTTCTTGGACAACATGGCATCGGGGAGGAACGTTCAAAATGTAAAAAATCATCATCCTTGAAAAAAATGTTTTTGATAAAAAAAAAATTAAAAATTTTATTTCAGAATTTGCTCTGGATTTCAAAAAAGTGAAAATGTACAAAGTGTTCCATTTGAAAAAGTAATACTCAGATCATTCCTGACGAAACCAAAAGTGCTACAGAATTGATTTTTATCTCAAAAAATCAAATTTCAGTTTTTTAATAGCCCCCTGAATGTTCGTGCTTTGAATCAGCATATTTCTCTCAAAAATAGGGGTGCCCCAGCTCTCAGACTCACCCGGTGTAGCAACACATCACATCTTGCCATGATGAAAGTTATAACAAACCCATGAGAGGGGAAGTAATTTCACAAATCTTCATTAGTGAGTTCATGATTTAAAAACCCAATTCCCGAATAAAAACAAAACACTTCGCCCTCCTGAAGCCGCCATTTCAAATTAATGAATTTCGACTAGGAAATCATGGTGTCGGACTCCAAAAACCCCCACACACCAATTTTGAATGGAATCGAACTATGATCACAGTAGTCGTCACCATCTTGGAGCCGCCATTTGGAATCCGTGAATTCTGACAAAAAAGACATGATGTCCGACCCCAAAAACCCCCACATACTAATTTTGAATGGAGTCGAACTATAATCACAAAACTATCCGCAATATTGGAACCGTTATTCTGTTTTTCTTTGTCCAAAATTATATAATGCATTGTCACTGGGATTATGAACACCTGCCAAATTTAACGTTAACCGGGCAACTAGAAGTGGGTCAAAATTCACTTGCAGGATTTTAACCAAACATACATATGTGGAATTGAATAAAAGCTCGTATGAACATTTCGTTCTGTCACTCGATCAGCCAGGTTTTCTGCAGCCAGCTCTTAGACATGTGAATTCATTTGTTTTGGGACGAATATTCGCCCCAAACAAATCAATTTTCAATTTCGAAGGAAAAAAAAAAAAAAAGCTGCCAGAGCTACGGTTTGAACAGACGCTCACCCACAGTCACCCACGCTACTTTTCCTGAACCAGTTTGAATCTGGCGCCTCAGACAGCTGGACCAATTCGGAAGATACTTCATGTTGACAGTATTGCCAATCTGTTGCTACATTGGTATGGTTGATTTTTCCGAAAAAAGGCCATACAAAACTCATGCCCAATTTTTGTTCAGGCAGTCAATTATTTTTCTTATGTTGTGAGTACATTTCAAAAACATTTCATTCTATTACTCGATTGGCCAGGTTTTTTGCAGCCCGCTCTTGAACTATTAGCATGGTGATATATCCTCTGCCTTCCAATAATGGGTTTATGGGTGATATTTGATTTTTTTCTCTATAATTGACCCTCGATACAGAGGATGAATATGATCAACAAACAGAAAAAAAAAACTCGGCCCAACCTCGGATGATCATACAAAATGAAATGAATATGGAAATTTACAGGAAAATAATTCATCTCTACAATTTTTTGAAGTGAAACTTCTTTACGCACGCTTGATTTATGGAGTGAGCTGGTGAATGCGTGACGAGAGCGTTACGAAGAGTGTGATCGGGCGAGTAGAACGGTCTCGACAAAGGTGAGTGCGTATCTCATACTAGTTGCTGGCGTCGTAGCGTCATATGCAGCGTTTGTTTTTCCTTGTCTATTTTCTCCCTCTACTAATACGCGGCATTCTACTCTGGACATTGAGGCGCGTATAATTGGTGACATCGTGATTGAACATGACAATAATCAAATGGAAGTTGATGATGAAAATCCCACTATAGATCATGTACAAAAATCGAGACAAATTATTGGAGTTAGGTAAATCAATTATTATTTTATTTTTATAATCATTCATGACTCTGATAATGATTTACCAAATTCACCGAACCAAAATAATGAAATTATAGGTTATTAGAAAATATATATATATATATATATATATATATATATATATATATAGAATATATATATATATTATTTTTGATTCTTTGGGAATTCTAGGTCGCATAAAATGTGTACAAATGTTTTGCATTGTCGGCCTATTTTTTATTGTTGAATATTGAATGGCCTGATTTAATAATTTTGAATAATGAACTGAAATTAAACCGTATTGGTAATCTTGGAAAAATAGAATTGATTCTTTTCTCTAAGTTATGATTGCTTTGTGACATATGCCTTCCCCCTAAAAAAGCTGTACCCCAGCTTTGAAAATTCCACCAACTTGCAAAAATATCTTATGAAACTACACAATTCAAATATCCTAACCGATTTATACAATTCAATCATTATTAATAATAAAAAAAATCTTCTCTGGTACACACACCATGGCGGGAGTCCAAACCTGTCGTTGAGAGTTTTCAGGCTGGCTGTTCCTGCCGTCCACTTGGAGTGGGCTCGAACGTCGTCACTGCCACCATGTTGCCGCAACCCTCTGCCTAGGTGACGGTGGTGACGGTGCGTTATTTGGCGTTGCTTGCGGTAGAGGTTCCTTTGTTTGGACGATCCCTATGGGCGTACTGGTAGCGCCATCCGCTTAGCGTGGTCACTCTCTGAGTCGGAGAAGAAGTAGAATTGTAATCGTGTCTCGTGTCCCCCAAACCTAATATTGTGTTGTTCGCTCGGTTCGCCGTTTCATTTGGAGCCTTACACGTCGCAGTCCTTCAATATCGTGCTGTGACTGTGCGGTTCGTGCATTTCGCACTTGTATTTTTTGGATCACAAACTGAGTTCCGACGCAGTTGTTTGAAAGTGCAAGATCAGCGATTTCATG
Source organism: Gonioctena quinquepunctata (assembly GCA_018342105.1). Taxonomy (NCBI): domain Eukaryota; kingdom Metazoa; phylum Arthropoda; class Insecta; order Coleoptera; family Chrysomelidae; genus Gonioctena; species Gonioctena quinquepunctata. Next base: position 200,950 of record JAFIRS010001316.1, read on the forward strand.
GATGTCGGACTATATCTGCACATGGCCCAGCACATCTTCTGAGGTGCGTTCGATTATTAACTCCATCGAGTGGAATTTAATAAATAGCGTTCGAAAATCGTGAAGTTGTGTATATTTTACTATAAGACTGTCTTTCGAAAATACCCGAGTATTCGCTACCGAGTTAACTCTCGTAACTCTACAAAATAGCTGGGTTCATTTAACTCCACAAAATTGACATAACTCTGGGAGACGGAAAATCTCTTGATGCTTTGTCTCACACTCTCACAGATTGAGATTATGCATGTGTATGTGTTCAATACTGTTCACTGATATTAGTTGTAATCTTGGAGGAACATATGGTCTACCAAGTTCATACTGTGTCCTCGAATTCTTAACCAATGAACTATTTTCAATAAAACTGCTTCGAAACCATCACATGGCATTCCAATTTACCATTGTCATTCCGTACCATGAATACTAACATTTAAATGGGGGTCAACCGAATGAACACTTAATTAACTTTTATAACTCCAACCAAAAAGAAGGATTGAACGAACAGTTTACTTTTTCATTGACTAGCGAAATTGAAACTTCTCAAATAATTGATAATATAAAATCGCTGGCTCATGGTGATGATGGAATAAATATTACCATTATAAACCTTTGTGGACCCCTCATTATATCTATAATTACTCACATTATAAATGAATGTATAAGTCAAAATTACTTTCCCAACTTATGGAAAAGTGCAAAAGTAATACCCATAGCAAAAACTAGTAATCCCCAGAGTTATAATGACCTGAGATCAATCAGCGTCCTTCCCTCATTTTCAAAAATTCTAGAAAAAATAATGGAAAATCAAATCAGATCTTACGTTGATCAACATAATATATTACCATTGAAACAGTCTGGTTTTAGAAGCGGCCACAGTTGCGCTACAGCAACATTAAAAATAATCGATGATATAATTAGAGCTCTCGATGGAAACAAAGTAACAATTTTAATATTATTAGACTACTCGAAAGCATTCGACACCATAAATCACCGAATACTACTCTCTATGTTGCACTATTTTGGATTCAGTGATACAGCTATAGTATTAATTTCATCCTATTTACATGACAGAAGACAGAAGGTTACTCTAAGTGATACATCCTCGAATTGGCAGGGAATAAATTCAGGGGTACTGCAAGGTAGCATTTTAGGACCTTCGTTTTACACCTTTACACATCCACTTTCACTGAAAAACTGAAATCCTGCAACTACCATTTATACGCAGATGATTCTCAGATATATTTCTCCTTTGATCCATCAAATCTCGCAGAGGCCGTAAACTGTATCAATAGTGACTTGAATGCAATTTTGGAAGTATCTGCAGATCATATGTTGAAAATCAATCCCAACAAGTCAGTTGCTATGATATTCGGGACCGAAAATATTTGCGAGCAGGCAAAAAGTTACGATCTGAAAATTGGAGATTTTAAAATTAATTTCAAGTCTCACTCTGAAAATTTAGGGCTTATTATAGACTCTAAGCTTAGATTCACTGAACATGTCACTTATAAACTCAAAACTGCTTATGCATCTTTGAAATTGATATATCCGCAAAGGAAATTCTTAAGTACAGATGTCAAAAAAATATTATGCGATTCACTAGTTTTGTCCCACTTTAATCACTGTGATGTGGTCTATCACAATTGTTCAGATAGCAATGACATAAGGCGTATACAAAAACTACAAAATTCATGTATGAGACTAATTTTTAGTATGAGAAGTAGATCCAGAATTTCTCACAAACTAAAAGATTTAAAATGGCTCAACATGAGCAACCGCAGACGCCTACACACAGCCTGCACTTTCTTTAAAATCATCAAGTATAAAAATCCTCCCTACTTACATGATCATTTAACTTATAGAACTGACGTACACAACTTGGATTTAAGAAGGAAATTGGTTTTGAGTATTCCTGCTCACAAAAAAGAATTGTTTAAGCGCTCATTCTCATATAATATATCTGATACAATCAATTACATAAACACCTGGAACCCCAACTGTTTCGACCTACCGATCAATACCTTCAAAAAAACATTCAAAAATCATTTATTTCTTGCTCAGCACAACTAAAGTGATACAAACGAAGCATTCGCATCGAGAATCTGAGGAAATGTTAAAAATGTGCACTTTCCTGACCTCATTTCTCTCTCTTTCTCTCTCTCTCTCTCTATCTCTCAATCTTTCTCTCTCTTTCTCTTTTCCGCCATTACTTCGCTGATCTCATCCTTCTTCTCGGCCCTATCAACATGACTTTTTTCAAATGAAGGCCTTGGTGGAAGATCAGATGCGAGGTAACTTAGCAATCTGAACCAAAGGCCATTTGCTCATCACATAGGTACCTACCTACAGATTTATAAATATATTTTTTTTTTCTAAATGTTATGAAATGTGGTGTGCAATAAACGAATTATCATTATTATTATCATTAAATCACAATTGCCGAACAAGATTCTAGAAAAGTTATCTGCTATTGTCAACAATATTCTTCTCCGGTTTACGTATTTTTTTAACAATAACATAACTTATATTTCCGATTTCAGAACCTTCTGTCACTCGGACTTTGTGAACAACTCCAATATAATCCGCACCGTTCGAATATTACATGAATGGTACTCAACTCCAGAGTAAATTCAAGAAACCTTCAAATACTTTACTCTACCCCAGGAGTCTATAATCGAACGCAACTCTGGTATGTTATTTTCTTCGGTTTGGGTGGTTTTTTCATGAACTTCACTCTTTACAGGTAACAGCTACCAGACTACTCAGTTCGTCCAGCGCTTTATACCTTTGTGAAGTCTTTGTGGTGCATGGTACTGCGCTTCGAATCCCTACCCTACGTGACTCCGTTGAGCATTCCCTTGATGGAGTCCATGTTGTGTACTCCTGAAGGCTGATACCTCTCCATTGGATTCTTGTAGTTCTGGGCAGTATCTTCCGGGATTGTGTGTGTGTACCATTACCAAAAAAGAAAGAACGAGTTAAATATAATGATAATTCCGAAATGTAAACAACAATAATTATTTAATTCTATACAAAAAAAAAATACTGATATTTTCCTAATTTCCAATATTCATTTTTATTGGTGGAGAATATCTATATTATTGATTATTTTTGCTGCCGATATTCAAATACATAGTCTTCAAATTGGACATCTTATCTCAAAAAGTACTTTGGTTTCCTTTGATATCTAAAGTCAATTTTTTCAACATGGGATTGTTATACCCTAGGAATTACTAACTATCTCAACTAATTTTTTCACCAGAAAAGGAAATGATTTTCATACCAATAAACAACAATTTTCTCAATGGCTTTGAGCGTGTGTGGTTCAAAAACCTTCGTTCTCTTCATCCTATGGTCATCCAATCTCACATTCACCCAAATTCATTTGGACTGACGACTTTTCCCGACATCCACACGAAATAAAACATGATCAAGGTGAATATTCAACTTCAACTCGAAGTTTTCTTCCATATCCCCCTTCGATTTCTCTCGAGAATACTTAAAGTGAGGTGAATGTTCAGCCTTGTCAGCATCCTTCCACATTCTCTTCCTCATTTGGGCCATATATTCGCACCAAGGTATTTTTGATTCAATTTTATGAAAGGGGCCACCCTCTCCTTTGCTTGTCTGAAAACAAAAACAAAAATATCTTTGATAATATCCTTCATAACACAAAACTCACACCCTTTCATTTCCATATATACCCCTCATGCATTCAACTGTTTCATTCTACATTACTCCATTCCTTCCTCTATATTATACTTGCTGTTCTCCTTCTATCTATATCTAAATATCTAATATATATAATTCTTGTGAAACGGTGTTCGCAATCAAACTCCTCCGAAATGGCTCGACCGATTCTCATGAAATTTTGTGTGCATATGGGTTAGGTCTGCGAATCGGACAACATCTATTTTCAATCCCCCTAAATGTTGAGGGTGGTCCACCCATTAATTTTTTATTTTATTTTTCAGATACAATTTTTTTCAGAATTTTTCATGATACAGCATTCAAAAATACATACAACCCTGAATTTTCACCCTTCTACGATCAACCCCTATCTTTCCATCGCGATTTTTATTTTTTTTCATTTCATCCACAGATCCGCAATAGGGTTGCAAGATGGCAATCGAATATAATAATTGTAGTACGATAAATTGAGAACGAGATAACGGGATAACAGGACAACGGGATAACGGGATAACGAAAAAACGGGCTAACAGAATGACAGGATGAGGGAATAACGGGAAAACGGAATAACGGGATGAATAAAAAACGAGATAACAGGAGAACGGGATAACGGGAATAACGGGATAACGACAAAACGGGATAACGGGATGACAGGATGAGGGGATAACGGGAAAACGGGATAAAGAAAAATGGAATAACAGGAAAATGGGATAACGGAATAACGGGATAACAAAAAACGGGATAATGGGATGACAGGATAAGGGGATAACGGGATAACGGGAAAACGGGATAACGGGATGAAGAAAAAACGGAATAACAGGAAAACGGGATAACGGGACAACAGGAAGCGGAAGGAGTTAAAAGCATAGTCTAGATGGAACAACATAAAGGAAAACATAGGAAAAAAGAAAGTCTACGCGGACGAGAGTTCTCGGGAAAAACATTTTAGGGAACATAGAAATTTGGACAGGACAACATGTCGGGTCAGCTAGTATATATATACACATATATACACATTTATATGTTCCTTGGATGCTGGTCCTGGCAAGAAAAAGTGTTCCTTCAATTCCTCCTATACAGAAAAAACAAAACTTATTACTGAACGTGAAGACATGACCCTATAGATACCCAGGAAAAATCGTCAAGTGCCTCCTCGTTTATCTCACGAAGCGTGCACTTCACGCTTTGTCCTGGAATGTGCAAATTTAAAATTATTGTTATCATATTCTAATTACTTCAATTTCAATGAGGTCAGCACTAATTTCTAAAAAATGTTTCCATTTCAATTCACGAACGAAAATGTAAACACCTTCATCCATTATTTGTTTCGAGACAAAAAAAATATAGGTGCTAAATTATATTCAAAATTTTCAAAAATGTTCTGAGAAAATTATTTTACTTTTTTATGAGTCTGTCCCGTAATGAACAGTCAATCTTTAAAATTAGGTATGACCTTTCCACATTCGGAAAATTCATAAAAATTAAACACATTTCTCAACAGTATTTCCCGTGATATTAGTATAGAATAATCTTCTTTCGCAATGGGGCATATAAAATTCATGCCATTATTCCGGAACTAATTCTAAAGAATTTATTATATCAAAAAGTTATTTGACTGACTTCTTATTCTCAGTTGAAATAGAACATCAATTGTCCTATTGTGAAATCATAACAAATTAAACACCACCAATAAAAGGTTTTCGAAAATTATTGTTCGTATCTTTTACACTGATAACTGCTTAGAGAAAATATATTTCAATAAGTATATCATACTGTTTATTTATTTTTATTTTTTTTTCCTGACAAAACTTCCAGAAACGTTATTCCACAAAGATGATTTATCGAATCATTTTGAAATGAAGGAAAACTCGCAATCAAGTACCTACTGAGATCACAAGTTATTAAAATTTTGACGTTCAATCACGGTAAAATGGAATCTCGAAATACTTATAATACCGTTTCCCGTAACTCACTAGAATTCCTTTTTTGTATGACCTTAAAATATTAAAAAGTCTCATTTTTTTTTTCAAAATTCTTCTTACTTTCACATGAACTGAATAAAATTATTTCAATGGCTTTCATGCAAAGAATAATCGCCAACTAATTAACCCAAAATTGAAACTATCCAGTAATCTTCAATCAATTGAATAAAAATTACAAAAATCCACCCTTAATGCACTCATACTAAAACCAATCCTAAAAAAATATTCACACTAGAATTTATTCATACATATCATCATCTGGCTATCAACAAAATTTTATTAAAATTAGAAACACATTCGAAAATTTGGGAAAAAAAAAGATTACAGCTCGAAGTACCTCAATGAAATATTATTTAGGCATCCGCATTCGGAAATATTATTGAAGTATATTTAACTGTTATATTTTTATTTCCTTGGAAATTCTCCAAAAATTTACTCATATAGATGTGGTGTGTTCAATGTCGTTTCCATAAACACGATTCTACAGTTGATATTCATAACCGGATGAACATGATATTATAATACACGATAATCACCTCTCTCATTGCAAAAATACACAAAAATATCTGCCTAAAGGCAAGCTTTCATGTCGTTTTCCTGACACATCTCCCAAGCTCTCCTTCAGTTCATGTACTTCTCGCTTTTCCACGAGGTATCGTCAAATTCTTAAGGGTACGCTTTAATGTCATTTTTGAACACGTCTTCCAAGCTCTCCTTCAGTTCATGTACATATGATCACTTCTCGCTTTTCCACGAGGTATCCTCAAATTCTTAAAGGTACGCTTCCATGTAATTTTTCCAACACATCTTCCAAGCCTACCTTCAGTCTATGTCTTCTCGAGTCATTCACTCGAAACACAATCTTTAAATACAAAAATCAACAATAAGGCATATATGAAGCGTATGTCAGTTCATCGAGGAACTTTCCATCTACGTTTCATTATATATTCAATCACATTCATTTTTTCCAAAAACTATTTCATTATATTCTATGCATTGAACATACTATCACTACATAATTCCCTATTCGAAGGGCTATTTGCAAGATAGTTATCCTTCCACTGCTGGCTAGGCAATGTTTTCAAGACATATACATGTGTTTCTTTGAAAACGTTTTTCTTTCTGAAATGAACTAAGAATTTTGACTTCCGATATATGTTAGTAATAATAAATGCAAAAAAAATTAAAATCTAATATAAAAAAAAACTTCAAATCTTTTCATTTCACAGCGAAAAATATCATATCATTTTCACCACATAACGACTGCACTGCAAAAAATGTAATCAACAAATAATTATACAAAAATTCGACATTTGAAAACAAAACAAAAATTAGCTCGAGGTACTTCAAGAGATTTATTATGAGAATAAACCTCCGAAATCAAAAACAAGGCGCTTCCACCATATGTCATAAGTTTATTGCCTAAAGGGCCTTGAAGGGGGTTGGTAGCTCAGAGGGATTATGTGATAACCAGATTATGAATTAAGAATCCAAAACCAAACATACGATATTTATTACAATCATAAATATATACAAAAATATACTTACACTTAAGGACTATATATACAACGCTGCCAGAACGGCAGCTCAAGAATAGAAACTAAATTTCTATACTTCCAGCTCTTTCGTCAGATGGCACGTCACTGACCAATGACTTGTGTCACACACCAAGACCTGACAACCACTGACTCCCCTTTGTTTTTCCCCTTACCTCGAAAACTAATTGTTTTCATCCATCGACTGGATCGAAGTTAGCAATTCAGCAATTCTCTTTGTTATATTTTTGATTCTTTGGGAATTCTAGGTCGCTTAAAATATGCACAAATGTTTTGCATGGTCGGCCTATTTTTTATTGTTGAATATTGAATGCCCTGATTCATTAATTTTGAATAATGAACTGGAGTTAAACTGTTTTGGTAATCTTGGAAAAATAAAAATGATTCTTTTTTTCAAATTATGATTGCTTTGTGACAATATATACATACATATAAATGGAGCTGAAGAAGTTCCACTTCAGTAGTGTGGTCTAAAGCACACTCGTTTTTTTTTACCTATCATAGGTTTTCGGGATGGAATCAGGTGATACTAATTGTTCTCACTTTATTACCTCCTGCGGAATTATACTGTTAAACAAACTCATGTAATTCCATATTCAATATCTCGTATTCAAAATTCCAACAACTAACCTATTCTTCGTCAAAAACATCCAGTAATTTTGTATGTTTAGATAGATAATATAGTATCTCGTCATATCTTGTTCTAACAGAAAACTAGGTCAACTCGTCGACCAGTGAAGTTAGGCTATGACCGGCAGCTACGTTTCAGGTTCAATTATAGCTCTCGTCCTTTTCGGTACACAATCTCTCACTCTGATGGTAAGAGGATTTGAGATTTTGGATTCTCTCACATAATGTGTTTTGAATTGACATTTCAAAAAGGAACGGAGATATTTCACTTGTTTTCGAATGATCCAGGCCACGGTGATCTACCTCAAACCTCACTTCATCCAGTAGAATCTTCCTTTGGTTGGGATACTTATCCAGCCACTATTTATTCCTTGCTGGTCAAATACTCGCAAAAGCGATTTTTTTTACGTATATTTCAATGTTAATGAAGCCATCGGATCGAAGAAACATCAAGCCTAAATTTAAAATGTGAAAAAAATAATAACTGAAATTTTTGTTGATTTCTATTTCTCTTTCATTTTTGAGATTTGTGAAAAGATTGTTTCATAAATCAACACATTAACTTGCAATTTTCATCATTCGTTGGAGATAATGTTAATATTTGCAATGAATCGGGCTTCCTGAAAAGAATTGTTGATCAACACCATTCAGACCATTCTTTACAAGCTTTTATTCAACTTCACATTATTACAACCTTTCATTCAACTTCACATGTGTATGTATGTATATCCGATTAACGTGAAATTTGGCAGGTGTTCATAATTCCATTGACAATCCATTATGAAATTTTTGCTAGGGAAAAAAATGGCGGCTCCAATATGGTGGACAAGTTTTGTGATTATGGTTCGATTCTATTCAAAATTATAGGGTTGTGGAGGTTTTTCGGGTCAGAGATCACGAATTTGTTTTCAAAATCCATAAATTCAACATGGCGGCTCCAATAAGGCGACGAGTTTTGTGGTAATAGTCCGATTTCAATAAAAACTACTGTGTGGAGGTTTTAGGGGTTGGAGATTATGATTTTTTTGTCAAAATCCACGAAATCAACATGGCGACTTCAAGATGACGATGAGTTTTGTGATTATATCATGATTCCATTCAATATTGGTGTGTGGGGTTTCTGGGGTCGAACATCATTATGTTTATGTCAAAATTCATGAATTCGAAATGGCGGCTCCAATATGGCTACGTGTTTTGTTATTATGACCCGTTTCCATTCCAAATTGGTATGTGGGTTTTTTTAATGTCCTAATTGAATAGGGTGACGGATTCCATGAATGACTTGAAAGAATTGAATGAAAATCTCCATTACAAGATCAACTTTGATTGAAGTTGGAAGAGTATAGCTCAAAATGGGAGATTTTTTGAACATCTGCTGTGAATTTGCGCTTTTTCAAATTGTTTGAGTTCATTTTCTACAAGCTTTCATTTAGTTTCACCTGTCCCGGTGTCTGTCTGTAATCAAATCTTGCGCGATAAATTTGACCCTTTTTCAGTTGTCCGATTAACGTGAGATTTGGCAGGTGTTCATAGTTTCCGTGCCAATATATTATATAATTTTTGTAAGAGAAGAAACAAAATGGTGGTTCTGAGATGACGGATAAGATCTGTAATTATGGTCAGATTAGATTCAAAATTGTCACGTGGGGGTTTTCGCGGACGGAGATTTTGTTTAATTTTTCAAAATTTATAAATTCAGAATGGCGGTCAAAAGATGGGAAAATAATTTTCTGATTATGGTCCTATTTTATTCAAAATTAGGATGCGGCGGTTTTCGCGGTCGGATATTTTTTTTTTTTCAAAATGTATAAATTCAGAATGGTTGCCCCAAGATGGGGGACGAGTTCTCTGATTATGGTCATATTCCATTGAAAATTGGTATGTGGGGGTTTTCAGGTTGGGAAGTTATGAATTTTTTGTCAAAATCTATAAATGTAAGATGGCGACTTCTGGATGGCGGACGAGTTCTGTGATTATTGTCAAATTCTATTCAAAATTGGTGTGTGAGACTTTTTGGGGTCGGAGATCATGATTTCTTTCAGCTCAAATACAAAAGAAAAAATTAAGGCGAACTAACTAGGAAACATAAAAGTAAAATAACTAAAAAAACAAGCTTTCAATTGAGCCGTGTACTTGAACGTATAAAATGAGTCTTAGTCATCGCTGACAATGATTTAATTATTTTTTGTTGAATTATTTGGTTTCATGAAGCTTGCGCGCGAATTGTAATAAAATTAATACTTCGACTAGTTGTTACTTTCCAACTAATCATTGTCCAATGAAATTACTTAATACCTACTTTTATGAATACTTTGTAAAAATTGAATACTCTGACAAGTTCCAACTTACCAACCAATCACTGCTCAATCAAATTGGTACCTACTTGTATGAACACTTCGCGCGACAGAGTTTTTGAAAACAAATAATTCAACAAAAAATAACTAAATCATTGTCAGCGATGACTGCAACATATACGGCTCAAATGAAAGCTTTTCTTTCAAAAGGTTTTTTATTCGTTAATTTATTTTTTATATATATAATATCCACAATGAAAGTATCCGCCATAACACCATTCCAAGTCAGAACTCAAATTGAGATTAATATCTTCATCTATTGGTGTTGGTCTGCCACCAAGAAAATAATTTTCACTTTGTCCATCTTCATAGTGTTTGAGGTACAGAATCAATTGAATTTATGCCCGCTAACGTTAAGAATTTTATTTTTCTCAAGTTCATGTCCTCCTCTTTGCATTAACATTCGTCTCAGCTGGAAATAATTCGATATTTACTATGTCATCAGACTTTCAGTCGATATTGATCGATTGAATGATTATTTTATAGAGTATCGATCAATATGACAAGGTTGACCGCACACATAACATCACCCAATATCAATATTGTTTAATAGAAAGTTCCAGGTCTCCTTTATGAGTTGAAAATTGGTCCAACATCAACTGAAAATGTTTTTCACTCTTTCACTACGTCAGACTTTCTTGAAGCTCCTTGGCTACGTTTCTTATGATTACGAGGTTTCACCGCTTCCATCTTGAAAAGTTCTGCACTTTTTTTTTAATTTAGTCTCAGACCCTTTCTACGAATTACGATTGATTTATAAATATGGAACGCTGCCGTCTCGGATTTTTTTTGTTCTGGTAATCAACCTTGAGACTCCCTCGTTGCCCTGAAATTGGGGATTATTCTTTCATGGTGAAATGTTTTTTTATATTTCGTTACCATATTTTTCGAAGCACTGCGGTCACGTTCTCCATGAATATAAGAAGATATGTCGTCAAATTACGTTGATTTCCTCACAAATCTTTCATTTTAGATCATTGCTCAACAAAAATTGAATATCAGATTTGTTTTACGTGGTCAAGCTTATGGTTTTGACCGATGAAAGTAGATTCTTGAATATATAAGGATAGTATGTTGCCATTGCAACGAAATGGTTCCACAGAGTCGGGAATGGTTACAGATTTTATTCAAACAATTTCATTTTGAAAATGTTTTTATTTGCGAGTACATTTTATCTTACAAATGAGTCAGGATTGCTCTCTGAGTTATACACGCTTTCGTCGCATTCAACGTCACCGAATTCTTGATGCTCCACAGGTACGTCTTCCACTCGTACCTATGTGAGAAACGGCTCTTCAACAAACCATAATCATTTGAAAGATTTTCTTCTATGAACCAACCACACTTTTCTGTGACTAAAAAATAAACTGTGGTTTTCTGGCGCATTGCCACATATAATTTCCACTGCCACTCACAGAATAACATAAGTCAAACAATTGAAGAAATCATTTTTTTCTTTTTGTTGCATTTGTATAAAAGCTTTACTTGAAAATATTTTTTAATAATTTTTACTCTCTCCCTTTCACGTTTTCTCATTCCAAATTATTGATTTTGAGATATTTGGTGTTGAATAATAATAATAATATAGTTTTATTCAGAGTTACTAAATCTAATATAAGTACAACGTGAATGGCTCAAAGCTAAAAGTGAATAAAGTAGTTTCTAGGGATAAGTCCAAAGCACTTGTTTACCCGTGCAAGGCAGATAAAATAGTAAATGTGAGAATGCAGAAGAGTAAGATGGGAAATGATATATTATAAATCAAAAAAGATAAGAAAAAAAAAATAAAAAAAAAAAAAAAAAAAAAAACCAATATAAATAATAAAAAAAAAAAAAAAAAATATAATATTATGAAAAGTATGAAATATGAATGCTAAATTGTTAGATTGTAAAAGTGTAAAGATTTTGAAATGCAATGTAAAATGTAAACATAGAAAATAGAAAAATGAAAGCATGTAAGAGTGTGAAGATTGTGTAATTGAAAAAATATAATTATAAATAAAATGTGAAATGTGAAATCGAATAGAATACCACAATTAACACAGGTGTTCACTATAAATAAAAAAGATGAGAGAGATGAAATATAATCGAAGTAAAATTAAAATGTTTTCTGAGAGATTCTTAAAAAGTATATTTTGCGAGAATATATATATATATATAACATGTAACAAAATGTGTTAGAAGTATTACATTATCTGAGTTGGTTCTCATGCATGTAGTTGAAACGACTGGCGCGGAACAAAGGGTATTTTTAGTCAACAAAGTCAGCAATTGTTTTTCTTGGTTGACTGAAAATGAATGTCTTCAGTGCTTTTTTTATGTGGACTATATTAATACTTCTAATTGTATGAGGGATAGTGTTGAACAATTTAGGAGCTAAGTACATATGAGAATGTTGGACGAGTGATTTTTGCGTTAGTGGGATGACGTGGTGATCTTTTTGCCGTGTATTATAACTATGAGATGGTGAGTTATAAGTCTCCTTTTTAAAATAAGTTATGATGGTGTTTTAGTAGAAGAGTTGATGAATCGAGAATATTTGATTCAGCAAACAGTGTTTCTGTTGGGTGGCGTTAAGGTTTCGATAAAATTAATTTCAGAAATCTATTTTGTAACATCGTAAGTGGATGAAGGTATGTACTGAAGGTACCCCTCCAGCAAGCTATACCATAGGTAGCTTTCTACAAGTGCGTAGTACAGAATTTTCAAATGATAGTGGCTCAACAGTTTTCTTAGGAATTTCAATTTATAAATAATGTGAGAGTGGGAAGTTATTGTCCGAGAGAAAATCATGAAAAAGGAAATTGTGGCATAATGGACAGATTATAATATAAAAAAAACATAAGGTCGTGGGTTCGACTCCCACTTGAGGATACTTTTTTCTTCAATTTGATAATCTGTCCATTATGCTACGATTTCTTTCCTCATGATTTATAAATAATGTTTCGAAGTTTATTGCAGATATTTTTGATATGGGCATTCCATTTTAGGTGTGAATCTATAATCACTCCCAGGTATTTTACTTTTCTTTCGAGGGGAATTACTTGTTTGTTACCTACGTTCAGGTGTGAGAATGTAGGTTTGTTTGTGGCATTACAATTGAATATAAGGTACTGGGTTTTTCTAAATTTATTGTTAGTAATTTAAGATCAAACCAATTTTTTATATCAATGAAGTCAAGTTCTACCTTATTTTTTCATTCTTGCCAGCTATTTGCCTTGTGAAATATTGCCGTGTCGTCTGCAAATCCGATATTTCTTCCTACTTTCAAGTTAAAATAATCCGTTTATATATATATATATATATATATATATATATATGTTGAATAAAATTGGTCCAAGAACCGTACCTTGTGGGACATCAATTTCAATATTCTGCTTGCTGCTAAAGACTTCATCTATCTTTACATTTTGGTGTCTGTTGGTGAGATAACGCCTAAATGAATTTAGTGGGATACCCCTAATACCAATATCTTCCATTGTTTGTAGTAGTATTTCGAGGTCCACTGTGTCAAATGCCTTTGATAAATCTATGAAAACCCATTGGCTCGTCTTGTTTTCGAATGAACCCATTTTGTGACATAAATCCCACCATAATTTTGGAACCACCTGGTATGAATACATACAACACTATACTTTTGGGAAACACTTTTCCAAAAGTATTCAATCGAGTGAATAAAATGATTCATTGAAAAAATCCTAATTTTGATGAGTCACACATTTATCGGACACCCTGTATTTTGGACTTCCACCAATTCTCTGAACGGGTTTTCAACTATGCCCGGTATAACTATGCGCGGTATAACTGTTCTCTATGTTAGTCGCTGTACCTCAATTCTAAAGGATCAGAAGGTCTCCATACTCACGATGTTGGTGTTCTGGGATGATCTGCAACATTGCCAAAGTAGGTCCACTCGAAACTAATCTGAGTGCAGTAGCATTCACTCAATCGTACCATTCCTCGGTCGTTGCTGCAATTTTGAACTGTCTACGACCATGGCAATTACTCATCAGAAGTCGGTGGTTTTCCGGAGTTTGCGATGTGGCAACTCTATCACGGTAGTCTTGGATTTAGCATGAATCAACTTTTTTTTGTCATGTCAAATGTTGCATTGTTTTCCCATGCACCACCCACATGTCTTTCCCTTGTTCTTTTCGCAATACAGTTACTTCTTCTCCTGCTTTTTCTTGTACCGTATCAACTTTTTTCTTTAGTCTTGCAATTTTCCCTTCAGTTATTCATCTACTGAAAAAATGATTCACGTTGCTCTCTTCTCCACTTGTTTTTCCCTTTCTCATCGTTCTTCCTGCTACTGCCGACGTTCCTCCTCCTCTTGTTTTCCCTTTTTCGTCGTTCCTTGTTCTCTTGTTTTTCTTTTAGTCGACGTTCCCCTTTTTCTTGTATTTCTCTCAGTCGACATTCCTCTTGGTTTTTCTTATACATCTGTTACCTGTTCTCGAAAAACTGGTTGGTCATTTCAATTATGGCTTCCTTGTCACCTCCTCTTCTGACGTCAAATGTAATGAAACTGGCGTTCGTTCTTTGAAATAATGTGAGTTCAATACACTCTGAAAACAAAACATAACAATGCCCTCTGACGATATGATACTCGATAATTATAGTCAGAAGTCAAGTATAAAATATTTTTTCTCGTCTGGAATTTTTGGAACTCACGACGATTTGGTTGTACAATCGAGGACAACGGTCGCTTCCGACATAAACAACGCAGGGGCGTTCTGTACTTATTTTGGCTAAAATATACTCGGACAGATGAATAAAATACATATATCAGCGTTTTTTTCTAATGTTCCAACAATAAGTTTACCTATGGAAATTCTTCAATTTCGCAATTTGAAATTTCGATATATTTCCAGCAGTGCTCATAGAGGACTAGGCACATATACAAGGGGGATTCTAGGCATTCATAGAATTTGCTGAAATTATAGTATGTTATATCTGAGGTATATTAGATCAATTCTACGCGACAACGATAGCAATTTCATTAGTTGACACAGGGTGCATGTATGTCTTGTCATGTAATAAGTAATTTCAATATAATAACTTGTAATGCGATTATCAAAATCATAATGCAAAATTGACATCAATGGAGGAATGTATTCGTGTCATGATATCAAAAATTTCAATACACCCCTATTTGGAGGTAGTTTGTACATGTGATTTTTCTAATAACTCTGCTGACCGGGGATTTCCAACCTAGATATTCCATTGAAACGCTGCAATTTTGTAACTTTTACTTTTCTGCATGTTGGTGATAACAAATAAATCACAGCCAGCTTTTTGAATTCAAATATAAGTATCAATTTTCCCTTCATTCATGTTTACGATTGTTTTTGAGCACCATTATCTAATTATTTGTATAGAAATTATATGGATTAAAAAAATAGTCTAAAAAAAGCTTATGAAGCAGATTTTAAACCAAGTGAAACAATAGCAACTATGTATATTCATATCTTAGTCATATTTGAATTCCAAAAGTGGGCGGTGACTTATTTGTTACTATCAACATACAGAAAAGTGAAAGTTATTTAATTCCATCTGTCAGATGTGTGAAGTTTGTTTATTTGTAACTGTTTAAGAGGGAGATTTTTGTCAATAAATCGGTAGAGTTGTGCCGAAAATAAGTGATTTGGGGTTTATTGTTTATGTTCGTAAAGTTATTTGAGTTGAGTTATTATCGTGCGAGAGAACGGTGCTTGAAATTTGGGTTTCTATATCTTTGTGTACCCTAGCCGGGAGATGAAAATATAATAATTTCTATTGATAGTTTCGAGATGCACCAAGGAAACTTATATAATATTCAGGGACTTCTTTCAAATTTTCATTTGAAGCCTCGTTGAATGTGGTCTTGCCCTAAATTTCCGTTTGTATCAGTGTGTGTAGTTTGGTACTCATTCTCACACTGATGCCTTGATATATAGTTCAGAAATAAGCTTATTAATTCCAATTATTGTCGAACTGATATGTTTGGACAGAACAAGGGACCTGTCGAATTAAACCCATTTTGAAGTTAATAGTTGAACATTACTTTTATCGATACTCACAGCAAGCATAAATCAAAATTGAACTAAATTCATCAGGAAAATACCTAGTTGGCGGAATTCTGCATTAATTGTTTTATTCAAATGCGCTATATGCTATAAAATTCAATGGATCCCGAGAGTTTCTTCATTGCATGCCGATAAATCACAGTTCCGAATAATTCCTAGAGTTGATATCGCCATATAAATAGTTGTAAATTTCCCCACCACGATGGAGCATGAAAATGGAACAAAAACCCTATGAATTCCCAGTATACTCTCAAATTTAGTGCTTGGAACTAATAAAGTATCAAACTCGCGGAAACGTGTTCCAGTTAAGTGCAAAGGCTTCATTGTAAGCGCGATGTTTCTCAATTTACTACCCATTTGAATGGAGTAGGGTATTATCACAGAAGTTTTATGATCTTTTTTCGAACCAGTTCGTTATTTGATCGATGTGGATTCTGTGCTAGAGTTGATATAGATGAAGTTATTAGCTGTAAAGAATGGCATCATTGAGGATTTATAGTCGTTATGTGTCCATTATTTTTATCATCATGTGTAGAATGGGCGATTGAGCGATATAGATATCTCGATGATGATAAATGATTATTACGATTATTCGTGAATTACCAGCTGAGAAAAACATATATCCACACCATGTCGAAATGAAGTGAGTAAACAAATATACCCACAATAACCATTTGTAAAAAAAATTTCAGACACCAAATAAAAATTAATAAATGTATTTTTTAAGAAAAACCATAATATCTATCATACAGAAAATGAAAGCAATATTAATTGAATATTGAGAAAAAAGTAAGTGTGCAATAAATGTCCTTTTCACAACTATTGATATTTGTGCTTTTGGTTAGGAGATTCGGTTATAGTGTTCGCGCCTTAGTCTAATTCAACACATTTTCACATTTCTCTTTCATTCATGTTTGTATTCTCAGATGTCTATCGATGGAACTTTCCACATATTGGAAAGAGGGTTTGGAAAGAAGAATTTTCCACTGATCAGATATTCTTGGAACACTATACCACGACTCATTCTATTCATATGTTCTCCCACGTCTTTTCGAGAATGAGAGAAACACATCTATCCTCCGATATTTTATTTTACGGATTTTTTTTGACATGGACACAGGATTGTGTCAAAATCGATTTCAACCCAGCTCATAGAATATACAGGGTAGGGCAATAGTGCGTCAGAGTTCCATTGCTCGGGTTCTATGAAAGTTGGAAAGATGATTAAAAAACGAAAGTAAACTAGACAAGAGAGACTATAACCAGATATAATTTCCGACTAGACAGGGCAAACCGAGGAAAGTCTGTAGGTTCGAGTGCATTTTTTTCAAAAATGGATCATGAATATTACACGTCTATCAAATAGTTTTATCATTATTCACTCTTCAATTCCATGTCCGTAACGGTGGTGATTATTTTGGTATGCATCTACAAATGACATTAGTTCCACAAAAAAATATAACTTTCACGTGGTTGATAGATAGTCAATAATATTGGAGGGTTGCATGGAGGTCTCTAAACTGCTCAAAAAATTTGCTAATAATCATGGCCTTCCATTTTGAAAAAATGCAATCGACCCTGTAGATTCCCCTCGGTTCGCCCTGTATATTCGGAAATGATTTCTGGTTTTATACTCTGTTGTCTAGTTTACTTTTGTCTAGGATCATCTCTCTACCTGTCATAGAACTCGAGCAATTGGACTCCGACGCACTATTGTTCCACATTGTATACTGATATACTGACGAACCTATATTTTATGTGGTGTACATGGATCTGAGGCGAATTCTATGAATGAACAAATGGAAATCCAATCAAAAATTCTGAAAAACTCCTTCAGGTGTGCAAATCACAACCAAAAATTTCTCTCAGATACAAACATATTTTTTGATTACATTTTGTTTTCATGAATGTTTTTATTATCGAATGTATATTATTGGAACTCTCCACGAATTGGAAAACAGATTTGAAAAAATTGTATAGATTATAATATCGAAATCAATAGTTTTTTCCCCAATGATATCATTGATGAAAGGCTAGTGAACAATAATTTCTCACAAATCAATTTTATCACGATCTGAGTGCACTCGATATACGCAAATCCCATTATTTTTCCATCAACTCATTTAACTTTTCAATTCAAGCACGAGAATATTCGTCACAAGCATATCCTCACGTGACCTGCCAACGCGCAATTTTTGTCAGCCATTTGCTGAATTTTGCTGTTGAATTCAAAGCTACCTGATCTCTCGGATTTTTCAAAGAAGATCATCACCTACGAAGAACAAAATTGTTTATTTCTGGTGCTTGGATACTGACAAACATTTCAACATACCGGTTGTGTCAGTCTTATGTGGAGCAAAATCTCAATCTTATAGACTTCACATCCCTGGAGCAGGGGATCGCTCACATAACACCAAAGGCCCATCGAAGTCCAACCTCACCTTCACGTGGTTTAGCCTTGCGGCGAATGGAGCAGACATTCGCGTAATCTGAAGGGCACCCGCGACTCGACTAATGAGGCTCTGGCAAACGTACCCAAACCCAATTTGTGAGCGCCGTGGCGACGGATGTCTAGCACCAGGGTGTCAAATCCGAGAGACAGGTCAAAATTTTGCAGTTATTAGCCTCAGCCCTGTGCAGGGGGTACGACAGGTCTGGACCAACCCTTTCCCCCTCACTCACTCGTGGAAACAACTGACCACTGAGCGAAATACCGAAAGGGAATGAGGACAACTCTTGGCCTCCTCGGTTTCTTTCAGGGCGCTGGAGAGGATGGGATTCCGAGCATTCTACGGGATCGGAAGAGGACTCTTCAGGATTCTGAACGAATGATAGGGGCCGTCCAGATGACCCTCCAACACTGTAAGGTAGCTTTGGCGGTACTTGCAGTTGCTAGGAAGGACTCCAAAGTGATTTTCAATTGGGATTCATGGATATGACATGATGAAACAAAAGGTCTGGGAGGGACGAGGGAAGAGCTAATGTGCGGCAGACCAACTCAAATCTCCCAGACCTGTAATCTTATCGGGAAGGATACAATTATCCAACAGGCTCAAGTGTCATTAGAGGGTAAACCTGACTCAATGCCGCAAGGTGTCCATGAAGGATTTCCTCCACCTTCACAAAAAAAAACACCAAAGGTAAGTTTAACTTAGCAGTCCTGTTATCTTTTGTTGTAGTTTAAAGCTGTTTCATTGGACGCTTATCGTAGTGCTTCGCTAATAGCTTGCTTCTGCATGCACACAGTTGAACAAGACGTACCTCTGTCCAGATTACTTCAACAAAGACAATTGAGTCTAGGAATGAGATTACCAACAAATGACTATCATAGGGTTTTCAGTGTTGGGATTCGCATTTTCTGAGTATTTTACTGCTTGAGTCATTTGCTATCCTGAACATAGGTCAGGACTAATATAAGTTATGCAATTAACGTGCTTTGTGAATATTTATTCACCTAGAGCAGTTCACATGGAGAGTTTGAATAATTATTATTTCGAATAGTTGAATTTCAAGTAGAGGAACTCCATACATTTTCAAATGTAGTGAAAGTGATACCTTGGCTTAACTTCCATTTTGATATCTATAAAACTCTACCTTATTCAGTCACACATCCAAGGTGGAGAAATCCTTTTCCCAAATCAGTTATTCTTATGTATACGATTGAACCGATCGCAACAATAGGTTATTGGAACATAAAACCACCTATACAGTTTGCATTTCCACTACTTCATTCGGTTTTCAATAACATTTGAATTTGATAATCTGAGTGGGTTGGATAAATTGTTGAAATTGGACGCTAATCTCTAAATGGAGCACAGTTTGCAGGGATAGTTTTGTTTATTTGAATAAAAAGATATCACTCATTGTTGAAGAAATGGATTGAGTTATGTGGAAGGAGTGTTATAAGTTTCAAAATATAAGTATTCGACTCATTTTGATCTAGCATTTTTTGTTTTGGGTTGTCTGGAGATCTCAAAGGTTGGCATCCTTATTTTTCATTTCACGGATCTTCCACGTTGACTGGCGGCCTACCCATCGAAAGGGAGATTCAGTAAGTTCACAGAAGAGAGTACGCTATTCTATATATGAGGCACAGTTTGCACGGTTAGTTTTGTTTATCTGAGTGAAGAGATATCACTTTTCGTTGGGGAAATGGATCAAGTTACGTGGGAGGAATGTTATTAGTTTCAAAGTATAAGTTTACGACTCATTTTGATAAAGAATTTTTTGTTTTGGATTGTCTCAAAGGTTGGCAATATGAAAGGCGCGCTTTCTTTCTCATTTCACGGCTCTTCCCCACTGAGTGGCGGCCTACCCATCGAAATTTGTTTTTCTTTCTCAAACTCTTGCCACCACATAGTCACATTGTCATTAAAAAATTATTTGGTTTTTGTGCTAAATATATATATACATATATATATATATATATATATATATATATATATATATATATATATATATATATATATATATATATATATAATATATATATATATAATATATATATATATATATATATATATATATATATATATATATATATATATATAATGAAAAAACGATATATTTTCGACTGTACAAAGTTGAGGATTATGTATTTTTTTTCAGGTTTCATTTGTCACAGACCGCAAACCTGAAAAAACTACCTAATATATATATATATATATATAGATCTATATATATAAATATATATATATTCATATGTATATATTGTTATACTTACCGGGAACAGAATGAAAATCAAGCGATTGATGAAAAACAATCTATTCACTAATGGGGCATTCACCAAATCGTTATGATAAAAATAATAAGTAGACGAGAAACAAGTTGTTTTTCTGAATTCGACCCCGCCCGTTTTTAATGCGATATATTCCTATATAGAAGCGATGCTCGGGAACAATCGAGGAGAGGTCATCAAGTTAATTCAAATTCAGTATGTAGACGAATCGGTGCGGCTCACATCTTCCATTTATTGAAATGTAGTTGTTTAAGGATTCATTCGAATTCAAAATCAGTGCGTTTCAGTCAATTGCAATTTTGAGATATACTTTCAATACTGTCTTGAAATCAGTCGGTCCATTGTCAGACTCATCAATTGATTGAGTTGCAATGATACAACTGATTGTATCCAGACAGTAAAGTTAGTTTCAGATCATCATACAAAAAGTTTACGTAATTGATACCGAATTCGAGTTTGAACAAGAAGTAATGAACATGCAAACATGAAAAAGCGCAAATTGAATGAAATATAACGGGATAAAAAAAGTTAAACTCGAAGTGCAATATGAGTATACGTTTCGTTGTTATCATATTTGGCAATTAACATAGTTCTTTGGAGACCTTTGTCTCTATCGATGACAATGAAAGATGTCATATATGTTGTAACTATAATAATATCTACTTACGTCAATTCACGTGTTTCAACGATTTACTGTTTCATGAAACTGAAGTTGAAAAACAATGCATTTTATAAGTGGTGGAAGGTCAAGGCGAGTATCACGAATTGAAAAACCTATCGACATACGAGTGTGGGAGATAATCAAGTCGCTCAAACTATCTTCTGAAGTGAGGTTTTCCAACGAAAATTCTACAACTTGTGTATAGTTTGGTTGAGGCATTGATTCAACAACTTATGTTTTAAACTATTACATATTGCTCTTCAGTTACACCACTATCCCACTTATATATTCATTAGGTTTAGTGGGGAATGATATAAAGACACTTATTCATAATACCATTATCAGTCGTTGTTACCGCATGTTCTGTTTTAGAAAGATAACAATTTGAACACTTTCACCTGAGCATATTGTATTCATGTGAAAGCAATAGAGGTTTCAATCATGTGATTATTGTTTTTTTCCATTCATACCGGATAACACACACCACACATATGGAACATTCAGCAAAGATTATGATATTATTATTATTATTATTTTATGGTAGGTACGTTTGTTGTATTATTTTCACCAGGTAGAGCCAGAATGCATACTGGATAGTTCATTTGTGATGAATTCACAATTCTTGATCAGAAAAAATTATCGATATTTATTGAAAATCATTATATCTGTCACAAAAAACCCCATCTTGGAGCAGTGTATCAAATTTCAATTGTCAGTGAGTCAGTTACAGTTTTTATTTTTGTAGATTTTCAACTTGGTATTGATATTTTTTCCTTGGTGTGAGCATAAGATGGAATGGTTATTTCAGAAACTATAATATCTCAAATATTAATATGAAAAATTATATCTACGCCTCCTTCTGGGTGGACCAAATAATTTCTTGGTTCCGATGCAAAAAATTAACTGAAGAATTCAACGTTCCTAGAAAGTAATATCTATAGATAAAGTGATGTTGAATCTGATCGTATATCCTTTAGAAATACTATATTTGTCAGTTAGCGGTTATTAATTCATGTCGCCGGAAAATTACAATGCCAGAGACGTCCTTCGAAATTTGGCAACCGAACCGCGTCTTGGATGTTTTCTTCACATAATGAGAAATTAAAACAATACCAAACCGAAAGCCTCTGAATCTTGTGGAGATGGAGATATCATGGAAGACAATCCGAATGCCGTTCTCCCACGTCAATGTGAACTGAAATATCAATGCTAAACATTCTTTAAAGATCTTCGAGAATGATGCCATATGGAGGTATTTGCATCTACTTTTTGTTGATTTATAAATGATAATTTTTTGACTTTTCCAGAAACCAATGGAAACTTTCATTTCAAATCATTCATGTACGTTTTGGCCAATCAAAACATTATTATAGTGAGAAAAATCTACCTAGAAAATTGCCGCGGGAATAATTTGAGGTATTTTTTTTTATTTTCTGACAATCTATATTTTTAATTTGACGTATATATATATATATATATATATATATATATATATGATAATATATGTATAATATATACATGTTTATACATATACATATATTAATTTTCCAATAACCTATAATTTCATCATTTTAGTTTGGTAAATTCAGTAAACTATTATTAGAGTCATGAATGATTATAAAAATAAAATAAAAATTAATTCACTTAGCTCCAATAATTTGTCTCGATTTCTGTACCTGATCTATAGTGAGATTTTCATCATCAACTTCCATTTGATTATTGTCAAGTTCAATCACGATGTCACCAATTTTTTCGTAATGGTGAACCTCTACAATTAATAAATAATTTATTATTCACGTATCAGTTGAATTTTATGTTATCCCATTTTGAAAATTTGCTGAAGTAAATTGTAGAGACGCGAGGCCAAAATGAGGAGGGTAACGAGGAGAAAGGGAGAGAGAGAGACAAGAAAAGGACAGAGAATCAAACGCGTCCCAATGTCGAGAGAAGAATGCCGCGTATTGGTAGAGGGAGAAAATAGACAAGGAACGCTGCATATGACGCTACGACGCGCCAGCAACTAGTATGAGATACGCACTCATCTTTGTTGAGACCGTTCGCCTCACCCGATCACACTTTTCGTAAATTCGTAACGCTCTCGTCACGCATTCACTAGCTTACTCCCCAAGTCAAGCGTGCGTCGAGACCGTTCGCCTCGCCCGATCACACTTTTCGTAACGCTCTCCTCACGCTTCACCAGATTACTCCCCAGTTAAGCGTGCGTAAAGAAGTTTTACTCCAAAAATAATCCACAGAATACCACACGATAGTTTGATAACGTAGAAAATAATTCTCCATATTTATTTCTCAAACTTGTTGCCATTTGGCAATAGCCACTCGAGCTCATCGAGCTCTCGTGACTATTGACTGGCAACAAGTTTTCGAAAATTTGTCGAATTATTTTCACTTTATTCTCACTCTCTTGTGGTATTGCAACTGAAAATAGCATAGTCAAAGTCGTTCCTTCATTGATCCGTGAAATCAATTTGATGGTATAGGACATGTCAACACTTATGTGAATAGTTATATGTAAGATTATGGTGGATGTAAATATAATTAAGAATAATGAACATCCATACAAAGAACAGGGGAAAAGTGTATGAATATATTGTTGGAAACAATATGAAGAAATCACTTTGTATATTTCGTTCATATATGATGTGTATTCATCAAAGTTGTTGTATGTCATATTTGAGTTGTTGATCAAAAAATAAAATCATTCAGACAAGTATACTTTTCTTCGTGGAATAGTAGGGGATGGAATATTAGAAATACCGATCAAAGATGTGTTGTATGTTCCACAACTCGGAAATGGTCTAATATCTTTAAGCAAATTGGAAAACCAGAAATTTGAAATAATCTTCGCTGATGGAACCCGTAAGGTCAGGAAGAACAATAAATTATATGCTGTTGTAAAACTTGAGAAAAACCTATACAAACTTCGATCACCCAAAAAAGCTCATTCAGTGTGGGATAAGGACACTTGTGCATGTATTCATAGTTGGCATCGAAGATTTGGACATCGAGATCCAGTAGCAGTAGGAAAGTTGTTACAGAACTTTGAAGTAGAAGGTATAAAATTGAAAGAATGCAACGAAACATTGACCTGTGATTGTTGCTTACGAGGAAAAATGGCAAAATTACCTTTTTCTAAGAATTCTTATACCAAAACGACAAAGATATTAGATCTTATTCATGCAGATGTTAGTGGACCTATGCAAACAGTCACCCCAAGACATAAAGAGTACATTCTAACTTTAATCGATGATTTCAGCCGTTATACCCAGATATATCCACTGGAGAAAAAAAATGATGTCTATAAAAAAATCAAAGAATATGTGAGACAAGTGGCGAATCAATCCAATATGAAACCAAAGAAATTCCATTCAGACAGAGCAGGAGAATTCGTAAATAAAGATCTGGAAGAAATTAAAAAAAATGAAGGAATTGAATTACAACTTTCTGCACCATATTCACCACAGCAAAACGGCGTTGCTTGAAGGGAAAATCGCTCATCAACAGAAATGGCTCGTTGCATGTTGTTCGATGCAAATTACGGAAATGAATATTGGGGCGAAGCAGTGTCAACAGCAAATTATTCACAGAATCGTTTGTCATCAAAAGGAAATAATGCAAATTCACCTTGAACATTATGGATGGGAAAGAATCCTTCATTGAATCATATAAAAATCTTTGGAAGCTTAGTATATGGTACCGTACCACAAGAGACGGAAACTTGATGAAAAATTAAATCAATATGTCCTTGTGGGGTACGAAGAAAGTTCAAAGGCTCACAGATTACTATTAAAGAAAACAAATAATATAGTAATCAGCAGAAATATTCACTCCATTGAAAATTGCTACAATAATAGCATATATACCGGGTGACACAGGATATCGGACCACCCCTGTTACTTCTGCATTCGTTAACGGATTTTTCTGAAATTCGGTACAGTTATATGAGCAACCATTTCAGATTTGATCACATTACAATCCAATATGGCGGACTTTCGGTTTTTCTGCAAATTCCAGCAACTTTGTTTTTTCAAATAGAACACCCTGTATATTTTTTCTTATTCAAGTTCAACAGGTCAAAACAAGTCCAAACCTCATGACAAATGTCATTTTTTTGGAACAATTGAAATCAAAATTGTTTTTTTATTTTACCTCGTGGATAAATGAGATGTGGTCAACGCTATTCACAATAGTCGCACATAACAGAGAAACATATTTTTTTCTAAAAATTATTTTTTGTGTCATTTATTGATGAATTAATTCAGTCACATCACATTTTGATCAAAAATTATTTTTTTTTCATATGAAACCCCTATGGGCCACCCACCTTTCTCTCTAGAACATTCATTAGGGAAAAAAATGACATAATTTTTGTATTTCGATGCAGTAACACATTCAAAAATCTACAACTAGTTCATGAGTTTCCTTGAAGTTCGAATGATTTTTCAACTTAGTAAGCTGTGGAAAACAACATTTCTGAATCTTATCAACTAACTGTGTTTCGCTGTCATCTTCCATCTCAACTCTCAAAAATCAGTTAACTTCCGGAATAAGTTTAGTAGAAATGTAAAATCAAAATTATAGGTTCACAAGAATTGAACAGGTTGATATGTTAATAATTTACGGAGAATGTCTTGAAAACATTGTCGCCGCTTGTCAGTTATACGCTGAACGATACCCACACAGAAGATAACCACAAAGAACCTTTTTCAAAAATGTGGAGAGAGCATTCCCAAAAGAACCCAACAATGGAGAAGATGATCGTAAGTGAGGAGGCAGAAATGAATGTTTTGCTTATGTTGGTTTTGATCCAACCACTTCGACGCGGGAATTGGAATACCAATGCAATGTCAGTCGATAAAACGCTAGAAGAAAAAAAAAACATTATCGTGCTTATAAGTATAACTTACACAATTAGTTGACAAGATTCAGAAATGTTGTTTTCCACAACAAAAATGCGATGCTCGATGAAATCCATTCAATGGAAGAACATGATACGTGGTCTCTGTGAATAAAAATATTGTAGGCTGCAAATGGATATTACAGCCATTGTGAGATACAAAGCTAGTATAGTCACAGAAAATTATTTAAAAAAATGTGGAGATGACTATGATGAAGTGTTTGCACCAGTTGTCAAACAAGTGACATCTCGTATTTTGATGGTGATCACCGGCCAAAATAATCTTTTTGTTCGTCATTACGATGTCAAAACATCATTTGTAAACGGCACATTATCTGAAACTATTAAGATGGAATAACCCGAAGGATTCATGAAGGAAGGTCGAAAGAATTTGGTATGCAAACTTCACAAGAGCATTTATGGTCTGAAGCAAGCGGCCCGTGTTTGGAATATGCTGTTGAAATACCCCAAAAGTATGGTTTTAGAAGGAGAAGCGCTAAACCATGTTTATATACAGTGCTTCTCAAAAGTCCTCTCCCCCCCCTCTTATTTTTGGAACGATTATACATAAACAAGTGAAATTTGGAAACTGAATATTGAAGGTTGTGAACTTCCCTACTAGTGATGATAGATGACGAAATCGTCAAAGATGACGTCACAAAGCCATTGTGACCAATCATTTAAAATGGAACCCTTCGGCAAGCGACACCTCTTTTAAAAGATATCGAAAAAAACCTATTCAATGATACTAATTTTGTTTGTGTTTATGGAGGTTTTAATGGCTCATTAGTAAACATTAAAATTTTAATTCCATTCAATATGATATTAATTACAGATCCAAGAATCAGTATCTATCAAATAAATTGCTCGAAGTGACCTCCATTTACTTCCTGACAGTGGAATATCCTATTTTTAAACTCTTCTCGTACTTTTGCAAATGTGTCTGCGGAAACAGCCTCACATTCTGCAACGATACGTTGTTTTGAAAAGTCAATATTGTCAGGTTTAGTGGCGTAAACCTTCGATTTAAGGTACCCCCACAGAAAAAAATCCAAAGGTGTGAGGTCCGGTGATCGAGCTGGTCATTCCGTTGAACCTCGTCGTACAATCCATCTACCACGATACTCCTCATCCAAATACCATTTTACTGCACCGTAAAAGTGTGGAGGAGCACCATCCTGTTGGAATGTTATTTCCAAATTGCCGAATTCATCTGGATTATGTTCCAAAATTTCAAGTATTAACGGTTCTATAGCGTTTTGCAACAGCTCCAGATAAACCTCACCAGTTAAATTAGTATTTAAAAAAAGAGGCCCAACGATGTGGTTTCCCAGGATACCTGCCCAAATATTCACCTACTGGGGAAATTGGGTATGCGTTTCACGAAATAGGTGAGGATTTGCGTCACTCCAATACCTCACATTCTGTGTATCTACATTTCCATTTAGATAGAAAGTACTTTCGTCACTAAAACAAATTGTTCTGACATAGTCTGGCTGTTGGTTGATTTTAGTTTCCATATTTTCACAAAATTCTTGTCTTCGGTCTGGGTCGTCGTCGTCTGAGAGTTGATAAACCATTTTTAATTTGTATGGATGAAATTTGTTTTGTTTTAACACTCTGTGTACTGTACTTCGACTGACTTCACAGGTAGATGCAACGTGAGTTGTTGAAGAAGTAGGATTATCTATTACTTCTGCCAGTATATCTATTTTTTTTCATCAGAAATTTTTGGTCTGCCAGATCGTTTCGCATCATTAATACAACCCGTTGTTTCAAAAAATTACGAAGAAGTTCCCTCAAATAAGTCCTCGAAACGGGGCGATCTGAAATCCTCTCATTAAAAATGCGTTCTGCTGCATTAATATTTTGTCCAATTTCACCAAGAATTGGGATCGCTGCTACTTTATCACCTAAAGCACGTACCATTTCGCTTCTTGAAGCACTTAAACGTTCGGCTCACAACAGTTTAACAAATTATTAGAATGTACAAAAATATTAAAAGTACCAAAAGCTGCTAAAACAGTTAAACGTTCGATCAACAATACACAAATTATCAAATGTACAAAAACTTGGACAATTACAAAAACGCCGAATTAGGGAGACTTTCAAAAACGTCAGCTTCTTTGACAACTATCCAGAGGCGGAGCTTGAATTTTGAATATTAACTGATTCAATTCATCACAGCTTTGCGTTTTTTAGAAGCGAGTTGCCAAAACTGCCATAAACACAAACAAAATTAAAATCATTGAATAGGTTTTTTCGATACCTTTTAAAAGAGGTGTCGCTTGCCGTAGGGTTCCATTTGAAATTATTGGTCACAATGGCCTTGTTTACAACCTTTTATATTCAGTTTCCAAATTTCACTTGTTTATGTATAATCGTTCCAAAAATAAGAGGGGGGGAGGGACTTTTGAGAAGCACTGTATGAAAGAAAAGGAAGGTAACAAAATATACATTCTAACGTACGTGGATGATGTACTGATTGCATGTAAAGAACAAAAATACATAGAAGGAATCTATGAACAATCAAAGAATGTGTTTCAAATACATTGCTTAGGAAACATACAATATTTTCTCGGAATACAAGTAAGGCGACAACAAAATGGGATTTTCAATATTTGCCAATTGACTTACATAAATAAAAATTTTTAAACTTTCGATATGCAGATTGGGGTAGAGGCACATGAGATAGAAAATCAAGTACTGGATATTTATTCAAGTATAGCGGTGGATTGGTGAGCTGGAGAAGCAAGAAACAAGACTGTGTATCACTCTCATCAACAGAAGCAGAAGTCATAGCTTCATAAGAAGCATGTCAAGAAGCAATGTGGCTGAAGCAATTGTTGGAAGATTTTGAAGAAGGAGTGATAGAAATAAAAATGTTTGAAGACAATCAAAGTTGTATAAAGTTGTTAGACTCAGAAAGAATAAATGACAAAACCAAGCACATAGATACAAAATACAACTATGCCAAAGAAATGAAGAAAAATAATGAAATATTTTCTGAATATTGCCCAACTAATGAAATGGTTGCTGATATTCTGACAAAACCATTGGAAGTTGGCAAGATAAAAAAATTCAGAGAAATGATGGGTTTGATTTTTTCGGATTGAGAAGGGGTGTTGGAAACAATATGAAGAAATCACTTTGTATATTTTGTTTATATATAATGTGTATTCATCAAAGTTGTTTATGTCATATATGAGTTTTTGTTTGAAAAATAAAATCATTCAGACGAGTATTTTTTTTTTCGTGAAATAGTAATTTCAACATATATTAGTATATTAAAGTATAAGTGGACAAAAAGGGCTTTAAAACACGCGCGATTTTTCGAGCACGACGGCGCAGCCGGAGTGCTCGAAATAGAGCAAGTGTTTTTAAGACCAGTTATCCACGAATACTTCACGTTATTTTTTTTTATTGGTGCACTTTGAAATCATATATACTGGTATTATTACTACAAAAAATAGAAATAAGAACAAATAATGCAAGAAGGTTGAATTCGTGATGTGACATCAGTATACCTTTCGTTGTCATGGAAATGAGAGAAACAGATATTCATTTGCAATTTGTTATAAAAGATCAATATTTGTTGTCACCAGAGCTCAAAAATGAATTATTCTAATATCGATTTTTTGAATAGTGAGGCAGAATCGCGGTTAATACCGCGAAAATCCAGTGATATATATGAAAAAGAATATGAAAAGTTCATTAAATGGATGGAGGAGCACATATAAATGAACGAATTGTTAGTAATATTTTATTTGACGTTACAAGGTGCTCCTGTCAGATCAATAATCAAAAATTTGTCATTTAGACTTCACGTTTCTCGATTTGTTGATGTTGACATGGTAACTTGAGAAAACGCGCGTTTTTTTAAGTTCGATTTAAACACGTTGAGGCGTGCTTTAAATGGGTGAAAAGGGGCACCAATAAAAAAAAATATAAAAATATAAAAAAGTATGAATATGATACAATTACTAAGAATTTGGAGTGGGCATTAACCTTAGGAACATTGAAAATAGTGCAGAAATACAATATATTAGGAGAGTTTTAAGTTCATCTTCCACATATTAGAGAGATTCATATAAAATATAGACACTTGCTGAGGAATATGAGATCTTATGTGGTTTTCCGTGAGAGAATCTTTAAAAAATTATTGAATTGAATATTATGCTTTTGAGCTTAGTAGAATTTTCAGTTTCATTTTGAAGTTGTTCAGAGGCTGGCAACTTTCAATATCAGCAGGAAGCTCATCGGTAATTTTTCAACTAGCATATGTTGGCAATTTTTCAAAGGTAGTTGTTCTGTGGGCAGCGGCCAGTAAATCCTTGATTGCTAGTTTAATGGCTCGTATCATACCCTCTACAGTGGATTCAGATATTCCCAGAGTTTTATCATCAGCGAAGTTGATTGAATAGAACTGTTTGATTATGTTAGATGGTACGTCAAGTATTGAGCCCTGTATTCATAAAGAATTCATGAGATTCCACCCCATCGAAGTTTACAAAAAGGGTTCTGTTTGACAAGAATGAAACAATTAATTCTAAGACATCACCTCCGAGTCCCAGATTGTACAGTTCAGTGTCCGTGAAGTTTGTCAATAGAGTCAAAAGCTTTAGATAAGTCAAAGAAGATTCCCGTTACAAATTTCTTGTGACCAATTCCTTCATGTATGAAATCTGTGAAAAGTAAAGTAGCAGTTTCGGTAGATCTATCAGCTCTGAGGCGATGTTGTGATTGAATATTGTGTGTCCAGAAATTGCAATATAAATCACTACAGAATCTTCGGGAAAATGCTCAATTGGTCTGTAGTTGTTCATATTTGACTTGTCACCTCTTTTGTGCAATGCTCAAACTCTACTAAGTTTGAACAATCTGGAAACTCACCTTTTTCAGTACAAATATTGATTAGGCTTGTTGAAAGTTCAATCATGCCATCATCGACTTGTTTTATAACTTCCACTGACACTTCATCCGGGCCTGTTGACAGAGTATTGATTCGGTTTCTTTTGTAGTTGCTGGTTCAAAGAAGAAGGTGTGAGAAAGTATTTTCAGGTCTGTGGTAAACTAGGTCCGAAGTGTTCACTCATTTATTTTCAATGATAGTTGGGAAGTATTCGCCATATTAGTTTGCAGCACTAACGAAATCAGTGACTTTTTCGAGATTTCAACAGCTTTGCGAAGCTTCAATTAATAGCATATACTGAGTCCATGAATTTTTGTGAATATTGTTCTGATATTTGGAATTTTCAATGGTTGCAGATGGAACAAACTTTAGCTTCTCTTTATAAATTTTTTCAATTGGACTCCACCATGAACGAAACCAAGGAGCTTTCGTGTGGAAAATTCTAAATCGCCAGTGAGAGTATTATATAAAGCCTTAAAACAAAAAAAAATGGAAGATTTCATGTTAAGATCAGCACTCACATACTTAAAAAACAATTTTTTTTTTCAGAGGAGTAAGTTTCAATTCAATACCTCTGGTTGGACCCAAAGTGAAAACTACTTCTATGCGAGTGGTACTTCCGGATGTAGACATACTTCTATGCGAGTGGTACTTCCGGATGTAGACATTTACATATTCATATCTCTATATTCAAATTGGAAATGAAGGGTTCAGTACAAGTCCATTGCAAAGTGAACTAATATGTTGTTATACTGATGAATGTTGAACGGAAGATTTCTGAATTTCTATTCGAACCGTTGATATTGCGTCTGTTTTTTATATTCAGCAATTTACTTCTTTTCACGCCCCAACTTCATGGAAATACAATGAGGAACACCATTAATAACCCCAAGGAATGGTAGGTTCGTTGAAATAAGGTATTGATATTTTTCCCGAATATCAGATCGAATCTAATGATACTCCCAAACCGTATAAATCGCCAGGACCAGACGGCATTTATCCTATTATTCTGCAGTAAGAAATTGACCTGCTAGCACACAAAATATGCATTGTATTGAGGTCTTGTCTTGCACTGGGATACATCTCAAAATCACGGAGAACAATTACAGTAGTCTTCATTCCCAAACCTGGAAGAACTGGACAGGATGGGGCAAAGGCTGATGAGTCTCATGTCATTCATGCTTGAGACGCAAAAAAACTCCGTATTGGCATATTAGGAATACAGTGTTGGCAGAGCAACCTCTACACAAGGACCTATATGCCTACACATCCGGCAAATATAGCATAACACCAACTCGTAGAGACGGTAAAACTGCTCTGGAAAACAAAGAACTCTTACTGGGTGCATTCCTTGACATCTAGGAAGCATTATTCAAGAATACATCTCTGAACTCAATCTCAAGAGCATTGAGAAGCGAAGGCATCAATGAAACAGAATAATCTACTCCTCTCTGGTGGGGAAAACACTTGCAGCTAAGGTCACCGAGGGTTGTCCGCAGGGGGGTGTCCCTACTGGACACCTGGTGGTGGAAAACCTGCCTATCACACTTGAACGAATGGACAGAAAACACTTGGGTACGCAGACGATATGGTCATCATAGTCCAAGAAAAATTGAACACCACAGTCAGGGAGATAATGCAAACGGTCCCAAATCTGGTCGGTACATGGATAAATGAAGAGGGTTCAATATCAATTCAATATCAGCCCCTCTTTATCAACCAGAGTAGCTTTTTCCCAAAGGAGGAAGCTAGACGGCTTGGGAACTCTAACCCCCCCGAATGACTAACATCCAGCTGTCGGGGGAAGTCAAATATCTCGGGGAGTCCTTGTCTCAAAATTAACATGAAACCAACAACTGACAAAAGTAAAGAAGTTAGGAAAAATATGGTCCCAAAATAATATATTAGACGAACAATACTGTGGTTATACCCATGATAACCTATCTTTGGTATGGTGGACAAAGATAACCCAAAAAATAGCCACGGCTGAGATCAGCAAGGCGGCTGTGAGAACAACACCAACAGCAGTCATGAAATCACTACTGGACCTCCCACCGATTGACATAACAATCATGGGGAAGGCAATAATGGGACTTCTGAGGCTACAAAATACGAGCAACAGATCGAGTCACAACAAGATGAAGGAAATAGTGGGAGGCAACATTCTCGAAATGAAACCCACGGATCACACAACTCCTGGCTACTTTTTTGACACGAACTCAGAGGTGATCATGCGAGATCGAAGGGCATGGACAGACGATACCATCAAGAGTAAACCTGGTACACAGAGGGATCCAAGACCAAGGAAGGAACTGGTGCTGGTATATACAGTGAGGGAAGTAACTCTCGAATGGGCACATCTCTGGGAATATGCAATCTTGCAATGCGAGAAAGAGAAAAACATAGGGAAAGTGAGCAACCATGGATGTGGATATGCACAGACAGCCACGCATCACTGAAGGCTCCCAC
Source organism: Gonioctena quinquepunctata (assembly GCA_018342105.1). Lineage (NCBI taxonomy): Eukaryota > Metazoa > Arthropoda > Insecta > Coleoptera > Chrysomelidae > Gonioctena > Gonioctena quinquepunctata. The sequence continues at coordinate 234,961 of JAFIRS010001316.1, forward strand.
GAACCCAAAATTGACTGGTATGGTAATGCCGTGAAGAACTCAGTGCCCTCACAGAACACAACAAAATAACTGTGGCATCGAGGGCAATGAAAAAGCTGTCGAACCAGCAGGAACGGGCTCATCAACTCCATATATTGGCTATCCGAGGTTGTATAAATGACTAGGTCGAACGAAAACAAAGAGAGCGCTGGAAGAAAGCCCACGGAAAAAATATATTATAGAACCGTCGAAACGAAGAATTGAGAAACTGATCAAGGTGAGAAGGAACCAAGTCAGAACAATAACGAGCCTTCTCACCAGTAACAGCCCAATGAGAGGACACCTGCACAAAATGGGGATGTACAATGGATAACTTTTCTGCAGACAATGTGGCAAAGGTACAGAAACGGTCAAACATATATTGTCAGAATGCGAGGCACTAGACCCCAAATGACAAGCAATATTCGGACAGCTTTGGCTAATTCCCGAAGAATACAGTACCCAACCGGTGAAGAACCTGATAGACTGGTACATGGTACGGAGTAGGTGCTGTAAAACAAAAACAGGAAGGCACAAAAAGCCCGAGAGGCTGTGGTGCAGCTGGCGATGAGACCATTATCCGAGTAAAAAAAATTATACTCCCAGAACTCTGATTTCGTCAAATATATCGTTATCAACATGACAACCGGCTGGATGGGCAGGTTAACGAGAGTCTTATTGAAATTTCAAGCCAAACACAATTGGACGTCAGTACTTGGATGAGAGACCACTGTCTGCCAAGGCACGTTCACTTTATCAAGCCACGTACAACTGCAAGTCAGTAGCATACTCGCAGCTGCAGGCGATATATCAATGAGCACGAGATATATCGATAGATATGCCGTCCATCAGAGGGGACGTTAATAGATGTTGAGAAACACCAGAGGAGGCGGCCAAATTTCCGGTTGGGGCAAGTATGCTAACTGGCTGCGTCAGAATTGAGCCTAGTTTCAGAATCAGGCTGACGTCATCAACCTTTTTCTTATTAATTTTAAATAAAATAAAAATAAAATACGCTAATGATTCTGTTCGAGTCCACACTTATCTCAAGTGATTTCGAATTTTGAATACTATTTTAACGATGGATATTCGTTACCGATTCATTTCAGGAGTATATGGAATAATATTTGTCACTAAAAGTTGTTAGTTCTGGAATAACGACTCAAGGTTACGCCGATGACCTGGTGGTCACTATTGAAGGCAAACATAATGGGATTATATCCAATCGCATGCAGACAGCCCTTAACATAAGCAGAAGCTGGTGCTCAAAGGAGGGACTGAATGTGAATCCTAGCAAAACAGTGCTGGTTCCATTCACAAATAGGCGTATGTATAAACTGAAAGCCCCAACCCTGAATGGAACTCGGCTTACTTTTTCCAATCAAGTCAAATACCTGGGCGTCATAATCGACCAGAGACTAACACGGAACAGTCATATCAAAAATATTATTTCCAAGGCTACAGTGGCAACCTGGATGTGCCGCAGAGTTTTTGACAAGACATGGGGTTGGAAGCCGAAAATCATATTCTGGTTATATCAAAAGATCATCAAACCCATGGTCACCTATGCCAAAAAGTGCAGCGGTAAGCCTGTCTGGGAATCACAGGGGCAATATTCATATGCCCCACTGCAGCACTAGAGGTAATGCTCAATCTTCCGCCACTGCACTTGTGTGTTATGGAAGAAGCGACAAAAAGTACCTTCAGACTACTTCTGGTATCAAACTTGAAGGCTAGAAATCTTATTGGACATCTGAAGATTCTGGAAAATATTACCCTAGAATCCATGTACAAGCCATCAGATGTTGTGCCAGCTAGGCGCGACTTTGAAGTGAATTATGAAGTGCTTGTAAACAGCCATCATATATTCACAACGAACGGGCCTCAACTAGAAAGGAATGCATCAGCATGGTATTCTGATGGTTCCAAAATGGACGATAGAACTGGAATGGAAGTAACAGCTCCCAATTTCAGGCTCTCAAAATCCCTGGGCAAAGCCCCAACAATTTTTCAAGCAGAAACCCATGCTATAGAAATTTGCGCCCAAGAATGCTTCGAAAGAGGCTTCAGGGGGGCAAAGATCTATATCCTATCGGACAGCCAAGCAGCACTCAAAGCTCTTAACTCAAACACTTGTGACTCTAGAGACTTGGGACTGCAAACTCTCCCGGAGACAACTGCCTACGAACAATCAGGTTACTCTGATGTGGGTGCCAGGTCACAAGGGAAACGAAGGCAATGAAGAAGCGGACAGCTTCACCAAAAAAGGCGCAAACACTCAATTTTCTAGCCCGGAACCGTTTTTTGGTATTTCCAAAGCCCACATCAATGAACAGTTCCGGCGCTGGGTAACTGACCAAATTAAAACCCACTGGAACAAGATTCCAGAGCAAAGAGAAGCGAAAAGCCTTTTTTGTCATTGCCAAAGAAAGCTGAATAGCTTCTGGAGTTAGACAAGACAGACTTGAAACTGGTAACGGGGCTGCTCACTGGACTCTGTCCTCTGAGGTAACACCTCAAAAAGATGGATATATCAGACAGTGAACTGTGCCGTTACTGCGAGAACTTCGATGTAACTGCAGAACACCTGCTTTGCGACTGCCAAGCGCTGTACTGCAAAAGGCTTAAGTTGCTCGAAGGGGTTTCACTAACGCCCTTAGATATCAGAAACTCAGCTCCCAGGAAACTGATATGCTTCGCCAGGAGCCTCGGAATCCCGGGCTATGAATAGATGAAGGGTAATGTACAAAAGGCCTTATAAGAAGAGGTACGGAGAGGCTGAAGAGCCATATCGACCCCTCTACAATCCACAATCTTCAATCTTGTTCTATTGGATCACTTCTTCGACAAATGGCAAAACATTATCGTTTTACTTTAACATACTTCATAACAAATTCTCAGAGACAATACACTCAGTACATCAGAATTATCTTTGAATTTTCGACACCAATATTCGGAGTTTGATTAAACCTGAGTGGATTATTTTCGACTACACAAAATGGTCAGTAATAATAATATCTCGAAGGGTTAGAATAGACCAAGAGCCCGTGTAACTTTTCGAATATATCATAAGTTCACGCACACCGACCACGAAAACATGTAGTATCAATGTCGATGATGCTACAGACAGGCCCGCTATAGGAGGGATGCTAAACGGTTATAAAAGAAAAGATGAAAAATATAAAAATTCATGACTGAAGGTAGTAAGAAACGAAAGTTTGCAATAAAATAATGCGGACACTTGCCAGTTTTCAGCCGTCTATAACTTGGCGTTCAATTGTTGCACATTTCAAAATATGTCAAAAAATCGTTCAAAAAAAAAAGCTTTTGAACGGAACAGATTTTGCCCGCCAGTCAGAAGATAAGATTGCTCATCATATTCTGAAAAAACTTTCAAACACTCCAATACCAACCTCCAGCTCCCCATCGACATCAGATTTTTGCGAAGCAGCATCCTGTCGCTAATTGAGCGAAAATTCAAAAAGTTTTCTTTCATGACACACCTTAGGAGAGCCGATCGGCGTTAAATTTGCATAATGCTACCAATTGTACATTGAATTTTAATATTATTCATAATTATTTGGAATTGACCTTTCTTTCTCATAAAAATTCCACTCGTAGAAAACATGTTGTACCTAACACATGTGGAAATGGTCTTTTCCACACTTAATGACTTGACCGAACTCATCCGCCGTCACGTGCGGTAAAGTACCACTTTCTGCACTTCTTAGGTTGATAACTATCTCAAAATGAATATTTATAGTGGAAATATTTCCATAAATTCGGAGACAAACTCTCGATAGACCCCACAACAACAAAATGAATCGAATTAAATAGCCATTTGGTGTCTTCCAGGAAGTGAAAGGAGAAACTTCGTGATCAATTACATTCCGAGAGGCTATCAAAGGCAGGGCGAAGTCTAATGAAAACAGCTTGCTGGGCTTTTAACTCACTTGGGTAAATAAGCGCCGAAATTCTATCAGGATTTGCTTGTTTTCGGAAAGCTTTGATTTGAATGAAATGGAGATTTGTTGCAATCGCCTAATGGAAAGAAAGGAATGCTACGTTTTCCTCTATTTCGAGTATCTCCCAATTGAGTTCGGCAAAATAATACGAGATTAAGAATTATTGGCGAGGGTGTTGAAAATACTGGGTGCTTTCATGAATGTTGAGTTACATTTGCTGATCTTTGATTTGATAATTGTTGTGTATGATCCATTCCATAAAGTTATAGAAACGACGATAATAATAATAATAGATTCATTTTTCAACAAGTAAAGACCCAGTAACGGAAAAAAAATAAAGATTGACAAAATCGTCCTAATATCATCGAATTGATCACACGAGGTACTGTTGGTATTAAAGATCGTTCATAAAGAGTGAATTGGAGATCTGAAGAGTACATTGGTGTGGAACATTGGGTTAGAAAAGGTAACTTCTTGACAGGAAGCGTATCTTGAAATGTGGAAATTGATCTTACTCAGCAAATAGGGACAGTCAATTTCATTGTTTATTATTTTTTTAAGAGTGTTTGAGCCTACATCACGTTACACAATTGCGTCTTTCTTGCAATGATTCAGATTCGAAAAAATTCAAAAGAACATTCTGGTCATATCCTCTATTCGGATAAAAACCAATACATTTATGAAACATATATTTGAGGCATTTTCTTTGATCAGATTCAATGTTTGATATGGCTTTCTGGTATAATGGTGACCAAATGACCGTTTCGTATTCCAATTTGCTTCTTTTGAATGTGATATAGAATGTTTTTAGACTTTCCATATCAGCAAAGTAGGACCAACTTCCAACACAATAACCAAGTAATTCCATTGAAACCATTACAATTTTATTGATATGTTCGGTGAACGCCAGTTTACTGTCGAGTATCATACCTAAATCTTCAGAACTCAAACATTTTTCAAGAGCTATGTCATTGATTCTGTAAGTATAGGAAATTGGGGATTGTTTGCGGAAGAAGGTTTGAATTTTACATTTGGGAATGTTGAGTTTCAAGCAGTTCCTGGAGCCCCAATGCTCCAAAATCATTAGATTACGCTGGAGTAGAATACACTCATTCATATAGGTTATTTGACTATATATTTTCAAGTGATAAATCATTAATGAAAATGAGAAATAGGAGTGGGCCTAGGTTGGACCCTTGACGGACCCCTAAACTAGCTTCATAGGTATTGGATGTGTGTTCCCCGTATTCTATTAACTTCTTCCGAATAGATATGTTCTCAGTTTAGCCACAATTAAATAGTGATCAATAGTGTCGAATGTTTTTTGGATATCAGTGTATATGACATCTACCGGTTCTTGAGAGTCGAGAGCCTCAGCTTTAACTTGAGATATGTAAGCCAGATTAGAAACAGTTAATCTCTTGGACATGAAGCCATGTTGATTGAGTGATATACAGTTTCTCACTGAGTGATAGACGACTCCATATTAGACAATTTTAAACAATTTTCGAAAGTGTCAAAGAATGGCAATAGGTCTGCAGTTAGACATGTTTGTTGCAGGACCCGATTTCAAAACTGGGCAGATTTTTGTTGTTTTCTAAATAGTGGGATCGCAGTTAGTTTCTAGAATGATGTTGGAGATACTACTCAGTGGTTTTTAGGATGTTTATACAGTCTGTGAAAATGAAGCTGAGTATATTATCAACCCCAGATGTCATTTCATTTTTGAGTTTTATCGCCGAATTTATGATATCAGTACAGTGATTGGTTTGAGAGATATATTTGCATTATTTCTTGTATCAGTTAGAGTTTTCAGGAAGTCAGGATTGGTCTGGATACAAATGCTAGAAAAGAATTGTGATATACCGTTAATCATATCATGCGGGTTGTTAAAAGTTGAATTATTGTATTTCATGCTACCAGTAATTCTAGATTGATTTCTCTTCTGTTGGGTCATGTATGATATCCCGTTTGATTTCCCGAATATAAGCGGCTCAGGCTGTTTCAATGGATTGCTTGATTTTACGCCGCGCGGCTTAAGATTTTGTATTCTAATTCACACAAGGAAGTTATATGTTTTTTGAAGTTTGTTTTTACGTGCATTATCTTTTTCATTCATCTTTGGGATCATTTCCCTATTGTACCAGGGGTATATTTCCGGGATTTATTTCTGAAAACTGGCACTTTGCGGAAATATATTGAGGAAACTTCGAAAAAAAAAGAAGAGAGGGGTAGAGGGGGAGGAAGGTTGTCGTCTTTGAGTGGAGGACAACCATCTCTGGTTACTGTACATTCTGATTTGAATATGATTGAATCGAGTAATCTTTCATTTTTATTCAAAACAGAGTTGTGCTGTTGACTGTTCATGAAAGAGCAAACATTATTCAGGGAGTGGACTTTTTCATCATCATTGTCAATATTGAAGGCGGGCATGTTGAAATCACCACGAATCAAAAGTTTTCATTTGTTGAAGACGCTGTTGAATGTTTCAAAAGCATCAAGAAAATACTCAAAATCACAATGCCACAGAAGGTGGGATATAAATAGAGTACACCACTGGGAAACAATCTTTGAATAATATTTTGCATCCTACAATGTCAATGTTTGGGAAAGAGTTTTTCAGAATGGCAGTGGACATTATTTACAATACATAATGAAATCACGATAACATATTTAAACGGTGTAGTTTTCAGGAATTCTTTCAAATAATGTCAAATGCACTTATCAGCACTGCGTTGTAAAAAGTTTCCACTTTTTCCTCACATTTTGATAGTAGTAGTTCGGATTGACGTTGTTACTAGGTGTACCTAATGATTTAAATAAAAAAAATTAACAAAAAATTAAACCGACGAAATACGAAACTGAAAAGTAAAAAATAAAATGAACCTTCTCAGTCTCTCTGTAATAACTAAGCTTCTAAACTAATGTAAGTAACTAACTTTGTGTCGGCGTCAAACAAACAAGCGAATGAATTAGGTAAGGCGTAAAATCGAGTTGCGCGGTGACATTCTGATAATTTGTTTGAAGTACTTTAATGATCTTCGTTGATTGCTCGTTTGGCGCCGACTCAAAATCAGTTACTTACATCTGTTTAGGAGCTTAGTTATTGAGACTAAGAAGGTTTATTTTATTTTTTACTATCCAATTCCATATTTCGTCGGTTTATTTTTTTTATAAAAAGTTTTTATTTTTCAATTTTTTTGTAGCTGAAATCTACCAATTACTACCCAACTTGTTTTTTTATTACTTCCAAAATACTTACTTACCCAGCTTACTTCAACTATTACCAGTTAAATAGTATGATTATCTACTTTTAGTATTTGTTGTAATATAAATTATTTTTGTTGTTCCGGTTAGTTTATTTCATCACTTTGTATCCTCTCATAGAATGTTATGATTGTGACGGATCTAGGAGAGCAAAAATAATGACAATAGCGATCTGCCATTGTCAACTACATATGTGTGCCTATGCCCACAAGTGGAAAACCAATTATCACCTATTTTTCTACCCATAAGGGTAGATAATCCAAATATGATCAACTATGAGGTATACCCTATTCAATTAAAGAAGAATCATCTGAATCAGAGAACCAAGTACAAAGTTATGCCTGATAGAATCGTTTAACGGACCAGAATTCAGAGGGTGAGTGATCAATATCCTTCATTTTGCTACCCTTAGAGGTGGATTTCGTTTTTTGAATTCAAATGGCACCAACTTCAAAGAACATCCCATCCATTGAAGAAAGAATTATCGGAATCGGAGGTCTCAGTAAAAAGTTATGCGTGGTCATACATAAAAAAAAATATACGCGTCGACTAGAGAACCTCCTCCTTTTTGGTTTCGTTGGTTAATGAACAATTCTTGGACAGCCGTTGACATATTTTATATTGATATATTTTTCAGCCCCTCGTATTCTCCTGCCTAGGTTTTTTTTCACCAGTCTATAATGTTCAATCTGCCTTGGAGTTTTATCAAATAATATCGAAAGGTGTTAATACTTCGCATATTTTTTCAACATTTCAGCTGATTTGACAACCGTGTGAACCTGATCACTCGCCTCCATAATCAGTTTTATTGGTCTGTTTTTACCTATGACGAATTCCCCAAGGCGAATAACCTTCATCCTGGGGGCCACGAAAGAACAATTCGTTCTTTCCAACAGACTGAGAGTTTGATAACCATCTGCAGCTATGCGATCTTCGGAGTCATCATATTGTGCCTCCGGCATACCGAATACTATCAGATTCTGCTTCCTTGAATTTTTCGTCGCCCATTTCTTGCACAACTCCTCCGAACATTAAAGAATCTGAGTAAAGAGAAGTATTTGCAGGTTGGTGATCTCCTTCGTTGAATTATAAATGGCTTCCTTGATAGTATTGATTCCAATATGGTTATTTTTTGTGATTCTCTCTTCGAGAATTTATTTTTGAAATCATCTTTGATAGATTCAAGGTGTGTTCTGAAGTTTCTCGAACCGCTCAAATGAGAATAACGAATGTTGCATAAAATTTTCACTGCTTTTAATTTGGTGAGAGTCAATCGCACCTCATCACTATTGAGTCCCACACATGTGGGATTAATGTCGGCTCTACATCCGCCACACTATATAGCTGATCCTTGTCTAATGGTGGGTTATTGCAGTTTGGACACCTGCTGCTATTTCAAACTTAAGGTTTGAGAAACTAGAATAAACACAGCGTATCTGGAAAACCTGTGGTTCAGGTTTGGAAAAACTGGATTGCATGTTTTACTATGTCGCCATCCTTCATTTGGGCAACATTTGCGATTTTCACCTGGCTATCCATTACAGTTTCGGAAATTGAATGATTACTCTCAATCATGAGGTCACGGGTGCCTTCATCTATTACACTCAGTGAGAAACCACTATTGGGGCCTTCGACTTTTTGAACGATAATGGGTCTTGTGGTATGCAGTGAATAGAATACCACTGAGCTAATCAAACCATTCAAAAGATTGATCAAATAATTCTATGAACAGAAAGTATATAGTTTATAGAAAAGCAAACAAAGTTGAATCCATGACTGAAAATGAACAGGATGTATTCGACAACATGGGTTCTGTCAGAAAACCCACACGAGTGTCAAAGATACATGAATGGGTAGATGAAGCATTTTTGGAACATTGGAAGAGTTCAAATTTCACCTCAAATGTATTTATAATTTACCAGGTAACATATGAAAAATATATCTATCGACCATTAGTTTTTGTAATTGCGTAATTTTTTCCGACGGAACTCCATTCCATAACAACATATTAGTGAAAAAACACTTTTTTCATTATTGTATATCCTGATTTATTCGAACCAAAATAGATTGAAATGCAAGGAAGAATAATTGTTTAGCGAGTTAAAGGACCACACTTTCGCGATTAAATTTATACTATTTAACGTGAAAAACTAACCGATCTCCTGAAAATATCAGTCAACGGATGTGCTCACTGTTGGAATTGGTTAATTTCGAACCGACGAAACCAAAAAGGAGGAGGTTCTCTAGTCGACCTGTATATTTTTTTTTCCATCATTTTTTTTATGTATGATCATGCCTAACTTTTTACTGATACGTCCAATTCCGATAATTCTTTTTTCAGTGAATAGGTTGTACTTCAATTTGGTTCCATTTGAATTTGAAAGATGAAATCCACCCCTAAGGGTAGGAAAATGAAGGATATTGATCACTCACCCTCTGAATTCTGGTCCGTTAACCGATTTTATCGGGCATAACTTTGTACTGGGTTCTTCGATTTGGATGATAATTCTTTTAATAGATAGGGTATACCTTATATTTGGATTTCATGAGAAATAAGTCACCCTAACGGGTGGAGAAATGAAGGATAATTGATTTTTCACTAGTGAACATTGGCACACACATACGTAGTTGACAATGACAGATCGCTACTGACATTATTCTTGTTCCACATCTGTCAAAATCAGTATATTTCATGAGAGGATGGAATGATATACAAAGTAATGAAATAAACCAACCAGAACAACAGAAATTATTTATATTACAACAAATAGTAAAAGTAGATAATCATATTATTCAACTGGTAATAGTTGGAGTAAGGTGGGTGAGTAAGTATTTTGAAAGTAATCAAAAAACAAGTAGGTAGTAATTGGTAGATTTTAGCCACAAAATATTGAAAAATAAAAACTTTTTAACAAAAAATTAAACCGACGAAATACGGAACTGAAAAGTAAAAAATAAAAACTTTTTAACAAAAAATTAAACCGACGAAAAAATCAACTGAAAAGCAAAAAATAACATAAACTTCCTTAGTCTGAATGATAATTGAGCTCCTAAACTAATGTAAGTAACTGATTTTGAGTCGGCGCCAAACAAACTAGCAATTGAATTAGGTGAAGCGTAAAATGATGGCAGCGAGATGCACGGCTGCGTTTCGTAGAAAATGATCTTCGATAAATGTTTTTTTGGCGCCGACTCAAAATCAGTTACTTACATTAGTTTAGGAGCTCAATTATCATTTAGACTAAGAAGGTTCATTTTATTTTTTGCTTTTCAGTTGATTTTTTCTTCGGTTTAATTTTTTGTTGAAAAGTTTTTATGAACAGTCAGAATAATTGTGCTTGGAGAAGAGGCACACAAAATTGGCTAGCGTTTCGGATCTGACGTAGCTCGATATTATTTCATCAAAATACTTATATGTGGAAAACAAATTATCGAGGGAACCTACTATTCCATCGTAAGAAAAACGATCCGTAGTTATATCCTATAATATTTTGTACTCCCAACTATCAATGCCCAATTTGTTATGAAAATTCAAGAACAAAAAATAGTGTTTCTTTTCGTTTTTTGATTGATTCATTAAAACTAATAGAACACTATCGATGCTCTCAATAGACGAATTGTAGAGAATCAAAATGCAAAAAAATTAGGCTTGATACGACTCGATCGGATCATCAATAACGAAAAAAAAAAACAGAAAAACCGGAAATACAAGCGTTTCTTAGAAAATTATTATACCCCCATTGTTTAAGTTGTAGTGCAGACTCTCCGAGTCATAGTAGTGATTGACACGTACTTCATGTGTAGAAAACTCAGGCGCTGTTAAATCATTGTTTTTTGCATAATTACAATTTGAATTTCAATGCACTTCATTGGGGCAAGCTATGATGCGTCATAGGGGTTCGATTTTGATTTTTCAAAAACATATTGCAAGTAGAAGTATAGTACTATAAAACAACTGTTCTCATTTTGCGTTAAAATGTTGCGAAATAGGTGAGAAATAAGCAAACTAGGCAAACATGACCGAAAACAGGCGAGCGTGTGAAAGTGGTTGAGTAGTTGGGAAGGGTAGTAGACGAGGAGAAGCGTATAGGTACAGATATGGAATAGCCATATAGTTCCAGTTCCAGAACATAATATTACAGATATACGCAATGGATAATCAAGTATTCAACTGGACAACTGTAGAATGTTGTGGTCCAGTTAAGTACTTGGTTATCCATCGCGTATAATATCTGGTATATTTTGTACTGGTCGACTGGAATGATATTCCCATTATTTTATTCCAGATCTGTATATAGTTATGAATCTGCTGCTCTACCTCCACTACCTATCTGCTGAAAATCATCTCCTTTTCGATAACACCTTGTTCTGGTAGATGAACTCGACACCCTTTGCGTGAGATTGTTCACAGTATTGAGTTCAATAGTTAACCTCTTGAAACATAATTTTCTGTCAATATTTTCTGGTCATCTTGTTTCCTTCTTTTTGAAGTTCACTTTTCACGCAGTCGGGTTTTTTATTCTTATTTCCATAATTCCGATCTATTTTCATAAGATATTATCATTGCATAAAAACTGAAGCCATTGATTGATTCATTTGGTTTCGTATTTTGATTTCAGTAATGGAAGAATTGATAGTTCTTCATTTCAACTATAATTGATAGCCTCTTCTCGTAGTTGATGGATAATTGTTCTCGGCGAAAAATACACATTTCCTAGCAAGAATTCTTCGTCTCCGATTCAAGAAGATATTCAACATGGAAACAGGAATTTGGAAAACAACAACTGGATAATTAGGTGGTCGCGCGATGGTGTGTCGATCGGACCGCACGGACTGGTCGCACGGACTGGTCGCACGAATGGGCGTTCGCTATTAGGACACCCGCAAATCCACGCGATGCGACCGCGATGCGCGATGGATGTCCGATTAGAACACAATGCATTACCTTTCTGACAGTCGTTAAACTCAATGATCCTGGGCATGTTCCGATAATCCCGGATAGTACTGCCCAGTAAATTTATTCGTTCCGATTTTACTGACATTCATTGGCAATGTTTTCGCACCACTTGTTAGAGGGTAAAAATTTACTGGTGCTAATGTTGCAGAAAAGGTTATGTAGTCACAGTACCCCTTCCGCAAATTGAAAAAAAGTAGGTAATATTGTGATTTGGGATCAAAACACTATAAACAGTGACGCGACATAATCTGACATCAGTTATTATCAGATCATGACTGCAAAATTAATATTGTTATCTACGAATACAACGGAAAAATGTTTTAAGTTGTATCGTAAGATTCCACCATGAAAGCAGTAGGTTATGATCTGTATTTGTTTTTCCCTTACTGGCCCGAATCGTTCCGAAAATAATTAGTAGTTTGAGCTCACTGCCACTGTAAAGCGTTCCGAAATTACTAACTGTGGCTAATATTTCCAGCAATATCGGAATATGAGGGAAGGGCATGTTCCGATTTTCCCGGACGGTACTGCCCAGTTAATTCAATCATTCCGATTTTAGTGACATTCACTGGAAATGTTATCGGGCCACTTTTGAAGAAACCTTGTTGAAGGCTGAAAATATACTGGTGCTACTGTTGCAGAAGAGGTCATGTAGTCACAGTATCCCCTCCCCAAACTGGAAAAATGTAGGTAATATTATGACTTGAAATCAAAACACTATAAACAATGACGGGACTTAATCTAAAATCAGTTATTATCAGATTATCACTGCAAAATTGATATTCTCATCAACAAATACAACGGAAAAATGTTTCAAGTTGTATTGAATGATTTCAGTATGGAAGCAATAGGTTGTGATCTGTATTTGTTTCTCCCTTACTGGCCCGAATCGTTTCGAAAATTATTAGTAGTTTAAGTTTACTGCCACTGTAAAGCGTTGCGAAATCACTTACTGTGGCCAGTATCTCCAGCAATATTGGAACATGAGGGAAGGGCATGTTCCGGTATTCCCGGACGGTACTGCCCAGTGAATTTAATCGTTCCGATTTTACTGACATTCACTGGCAATATTTTCGCGTCACTTTTGAAGAAACCTTGTTAGAGGCTGGAAATATACTGGTGCTACTGTTGCAGAAGAGGTCATGTAGTAACAGTATCCCCTTCCCAAATTGAAAAAAGGTAGGTTATATTATGACTTGAAATCAAAACACTATAAACAATGACGGGGCATGATCTTAAATAAATTATTATCAGATTATTTATGCAAAATTCAGATTCTCATTCTGAAAATACAACAGAAAAATGTTTAAAGTTGTATTGAAAGATTTCAGCATGGAAGCAATAGGTTGTAATCTGTATTTGTTTCTCCCTTACTGGCCCGAATCGTTCCGAAAATAATTAGTAGTTCGAGTTTACTGCCACTGTAAAGCGTTCCGGAATCACTTACTGTGGCCAGTATCTCTAGCAATTTCGAAACATGAGGGAAGGACATGTTTTGGTATCCCCGAACAGTACTGCCCAGTAAATTTATTCGTTTCGATTTTACCGATATTTACTGGCAATGTTTTCGCGCAACTTCAGATAAAACCTTGTTGGAGGCTGAAAATTTACTGGTGCTACTGTTGCAGAAAAGGTCATGTTGTCACAGTTTCCCCTCTCCAAATTGGAAAAAGGTAGGTTATATTATGACTTGAGATCAAAATACTTTAAACAGTGACGGGACATGATCTAAAATCGGTAATTATCATATTATCACTGCAAATTCAATATTATCATCCACAAATACAACAGAAAAATGTTTCGAATTGTATTGGAAGATTTCACCATGGAAGCAATAGGTTATGCTCTGTATTTGTTTTTCCATTACTGGCCCGAATCGTTCCGAAAATAATTAGTAGTTTAAGTTTACTGCCACTGTAAAGCGTTCCGGAATTACTTACTGTGCCAGTATTTCCAGCAATATTGGAACATGTTCCGATATTCCCGGTACTGCCCAGTAAATTTAATCGTTCCGATTTTACTGACATTTACTGGCAATGTTTTTGCGCCACTTTTGAAGAAACCTTGTTAGAGGCTAAAAATTTACAAGTGCTACTCTTGCAGAAAAGGTCATGTAGTCCCCTCCTCGAGTTGAAAAAAAAGGGTAATATTATGACTTAAAATGAAAACACTGTAAACAGTGACGAGACATAATCTAAAATCAGTTATTATCAGATTATCACTGAAAAATTAATATTCTCATCTACAAATACAACAGAAAAATGTTTCAAGTTGTATTGGAAGGTTTCACCATGAAAGCAATAGGTTGTGAACTGTATTTGTTTTTTCCTCACTGGCCCGAATCGTAGTTAAAGTTTACTTCCACTGTAAAGCGTTCCGAAATTACTAACTGTGGCCAGTATTCCCAGCAATACCGGAACATGAGGCCTGTAAACTCTCAATTACAGAGCAACTTCATTAAGCTTCAAATGGCGCTGACAGTAGCCTTCACAAAATTTTTTCGGTTTCAGTGATCCAGCCAACAGGGAGTTTCTGAAGCACATGGAGTGGGGCTTTCAAAATTGATGGAGTCAGTTCATCACAGAAAGTTGTTATAAGAAATCGACAAACCAACAAGAAACATAAGTTATCACATTTGATTTGTTGAAAGTATCAACAGTATGTTCATAAAATCAGATGTGGAATCATCTGCGACTGAAAAATAAACTTCACTCACTATCTTCCATCGTCAAGATGAACTCTTGTGGGGTATTCATATTGAAAAGGAAAACATTCTCAATTGGATATTGATAAAAAGATGTTTCTGTGAATTTAATAATCCACGATAAAAGTTAAGTTATTTTCTGTGAATGTCCAACAGAAAACAACTACTTTGCCGGCTAAAGCCACGCTGGACATTGAACTACATCTGATATATATTCTGAAAATACCTTAACTCAAAAGAAAAAATCTGAAATTGAAAACTTGCAATTTCATTCAGATAGTTATTTGATTTTCTATTCCAGTCTCAATTAAGAACTCATGAAGATGAATGAGGCAAAGAAGAATGTTTGCCAAAAAAAAAGAATAATTCGTAACATTGACGAAAGAGAGACATCGCATTCAGTAAGTCTTCAATACATTTTTGTCGACGAAAATCTATTTCGCGCTTCCACGATCATCAGGAAGACCGGATGAAATGAAAAACCATTCTCTTCAAAAAAAATGTTCTAAAATTTCTTCAATTTACGAATTATTTTGGTGATACTTTTTTGGAAAATTTTATTGAGACTGGAATAGAAAATCAAATAACTATCTGAATTAAAATGCAAATTTTCAATTTCAGATTTATTCTTTTGAGTTAGGGTATTTTCAGAATATCTATCAGATGTAGTTTGAAGTCCAGCGTGGCTTTAGCCGGGAAAGTATTTGTTTTCTGTTAGACATTCACAAAAAATAACTTAATTTTTATCGTGTATTTTTCAATTCACAGAAAAATATTTTTATTAATATCCAATTGAGAATGTTTCCCTCATCACATTTGTTGTGGAAACATAGCAGAGTGGAACTTTAAGAAAAATATTAATGTGATGGAACTGATAGTGACAACTCAATTAATAGTCAAATAAATTATCATCGCCAGCTTTATATCATTGTTATATAGATACTCACTACTTTCTTGGTGAATAGCATTGTTATAGGGTGAGGTGTAAGTAAATTACCTGTAACAAAAGAAAAATGTGTTATAATAATGATTTTGATAACTAGTAGGATATGAGTATTTATAAATTTATTGATATATATTTCATGAGATTATGTATGAGATATCTAGGGAATGTCCATTCAAAAACCTTCCAAATCACGATACGTAATTCAATAATGTGGAATGGTCGGTGCAGGATATCTCGATGAACGATGGCTACTATCATGCTGACATTATTTTAAAATTCAACACTCAAAAATTTCCAAACTCTGGCTTATATATGTTTCAATGTTCGTTAATGTGTTGAGGAATATACAATCTGTATCATTTGATAAATGGATACTGATATTTTAAATATGTTGTCATGTCTTCTCACAGGAAGTTATAGCCCTATTAATGATATTTTGACATTAGTATTCATTAGAGTAAGGTTTTGAACTTTCTGATTCAGAATTGTAGTACAATTTATTTTTCAGTTCAACACCTCTGGTACCAATGTGCGTAAAATTTTTCATTGGTATAATCAACTTGAAATTAGGCTTGTGTACATGGTTCGCTGTATAATCAAAAAATTGAGATGGATGAATCAAGATGGCGGTCGGCTTTGGTAATTTTTCATCAGAATCTATTCAAAATTGGTTTCTAAGGGGTTTAGGGTTGGGTATTCTGTATATAATTCATCACGGATTCCACAAGCGGACGAGTCTGGCAAGTTTTGGTGGAAATATACAGGGTGCTCCAAAGAAGGTGTTACATATTTCCAGGGTAGATGGCACTCACCAAAATAAGGCAGGCAGGTTTCATAGAGAATAATTCTACAATGCTTTATTTCCGAGATACAGGGCAGTAAACCTCATTTATTCAAATCATTCGTTTAAAATATATCAAAAATTAATTTTAGCAACAATTCACATTTCTGAAATGACCATTCATTTTCATAGATTATTCACAATTCTAACATAAAATAAACCCTTTTGAAGACAATATGACTCTCGAAGGTTGAAGGAGATATGAAGTAGCACTTCAACTACGTTTCGTCGATAACTGCAACTGTTTCCTAAGAAAATAGGTTAAGAAGTTTTCGGGCAGCGATTCTAGCATTTCAGGGTTTTCTGAGGAATTACAGTATTCCATTATAGGCGGAGTGCGGGCTGCAGAAAACCGGGCCAATCGGGTAATAGAACTAAATGTTTTCAAAATGTTATTTCTCACAGCAAAGATAAAAAAAATGATTGACTGCCTGAGTGAAAGTTGTACAACCATATCAATGTAGCACTCAGGGTAGTTCCATCCCTCTTCCATATGTACAGGTCCTCTCTGAGAATATCTAACATATTTTCAATGAAAAAATTTCGAGGTATGCTTTCCCGAAAAAGATGTTCCACCTCCCTCCAGAGTAAAATTCATAATATTGAAAACTGAAACTCCATTTATAGCATTGACTGCAACGAAGGATATATAGGTATTTGAAAATATTCAAGCACCAGACTCAACGGCCACAAATATATGAAAAAATCCAAAATTACCTTGAATAGTCATATAATTTGAAATAATAATAACTTCAGTTTCGAAATCACCAAAATTCTAGCATTCAAGAAAAATGAAGAGAAAAGATGCACAAAAAAAATATAAATGAGAAAACTCCAAAATACTACTGCTTATAGAACTGACATCAACAACCTTAACAAAATATATCATACCGTCTCTGAAGTTTCACGGCACCAATACGTATATATCAACTCCCCCACGAACATGCTCTCAACGTTTCAACCTACTTCACTTCCACAACGCCCATCCTGTCGCTCTGCTCGTTCACAAAAAACTCGAAAATAAAATTCAGATAACTATTTGTTCAACATACTGAACGAAAAGAAGGGCCTGGGACCTCTAACCCTCCATGAGTCCAACATCCAGCTGTCGGGGAAAGTTAAATATCTCGGGGTAATCCTAGACCCGAAATTAACATCGAATCAACAATTGGCAAAAGTAAAGAAGAAAGCTGAGGTGACACTAATGGTAGCCAGACGAGCACACGAAAAAACATAGGGGCTCAGTCCCAGAATTGTGTACTGAACATACAATAATGTGGTGGAACCTATGATCACCTATGCATCTTTGGTATGGTGGACGAAAAATAGTCGCGCCTGCCCCAGCATAATGAGGGCTCTGAGAACAACAACAGCAGCCATGAAAGCACTACTGAACTTTCCACCGATAGACATTAGAATCATGGAGGAAACAAGAATGGGACTACAAAATACGAGCAACAGATCGGATCACAACAAGATAAAGGAAATAGTGGGAGGCAACATTCTTGAAATGAAACAAATGGACCACACAACTTCTAGATACTTCTTTGGCAACAACTTCGGAAGAATCATACAAGAGACCGAAGGGAATGGACAGATGACACCATCAATAGCAAACCTAGAGAGAGGATCTGATACACATACGGATCCAAGACCAAGGAAGCAACTGGTGCTGGTATATACAGTGAGAGGAGAGAGTCTTAACTGAGTACCTCACTGAGTATGAACACTTCCGTATTCCAAGCAGAAATGTACGCAAATCTTGCAATGTGTGTGATAAAATAACATGAGGGAAGTGCGCAACGCACGGATCAAAATATGTACAGATAGCCAAGCGTTACTGAAGGCTCCCACAAACTCGAAAGTGACATCGAAACTGGTATGGGATGGTCGAGAGAGAACTCAGGGCCCTCGCAAAACACAACTAGTACAGGGCACTAGAGTTCCGAAGTGGGTGCTGTAAATCAAGAACCGGAAGGCTCAAAAAGCCCAAGAGGGTGAGGTGGAACTGGCGATGAGACCAACATCCGAAAAAAAAAACGCAATGAGACCAACATTCGAAGAAAAAAAAAGCAGAGATATGTGTTGTCCTATAACTAGGTACGGTTCAGAGTATCCTTTGCGTATGTCTGTTCAGATTTTGGAACACAGCGTTAAATATAAACAGGAAATTAGAAAAGTGTACGTTTGTTATTTTTATTGGCAAGGAAGGAAGATGGAAATCGTCCATTTCTGTTCCTGGCTTCACTGAATGTGGTGACAGATAATTTTTCTATGACATATTAATACAAAGAAGGAGAACAGCTGTGCTAGGAGGTAAATATAAATCCAAACTAACAAGAAGATAACATGAAATTCATATTTTGGTACCTAACTTTTGAGCCAACTATAATAATTTCCTAAATTTAAAAGTACCTTCGTCTCACATGTTTCACAAAAAAGTTTTTTATATTGTTTGATGCTATAGTTCTACCTGATTTTTTTTCGATTAGCAATATTCCAAGAGATTCATTAGAATTTGAAAAGTTAATGTAACTTCCAAGAGCGTCGTTGAACAAGAAAGACTAGCTGAGCTGATAAGTATCATTAGACGAAAAGGAAATCAGAGGATTCCCAGTGCCAAGGAGGGCCCAGAATCATGAAAAATATACCATTGGATTGAAATAAAATATTACTTACTATATATAATCGTTCAGAATCCTTGGATTTGGAAATATTCAACACAGGTGCGTCTCCGCTTTTTGAAGCAAATCTCTCACTTATGTGATATGGGTTCTATTGGAGCCTAACGCACCATTCACATGACCCTGTATGATCGACTCGGATATATCTCTATCCATAGTGAGAACAAATTCCGAATATAAAACGAGTTTCTGAAAGCCTTCTCGTGAAGCACATTTGGAAAATGTGGAAATCAGCATCCTCCGTACTATTGCTTTGTACTCGAATCTATATCCAAACTTCTGGAGAACGTATGGCAGAGATTAATTCAACAATTTATACTCAGATTATTTTCGTGTGATATGAGGTGGCATCTTGAGTGGCAGAGGGAATGGGGCATGTACTGGTATTGTCATACAAAATTGCAATGTACAACGATTCTCATGAATTACTGGGAGCGTCCTTTTATAAAAGAAAAACTTTGAGGAGCCATTTGTGGAACTTTTGAAGGCTCTGAATTCATGTGAAATTGAACTTTCATGAAATGAGGAAGGCAAAAATAGGCAAATTTTGAAACGATTTGGTTTTATTGATATCGGGATTGCGAATAAAATAGACCAATCGAAACAAAATCTCTAATAAAATAAATATTCCCTATGAAATTAATAAGCAAAAAAACAATCTAACAAAACTCCAGAATTTGGATGACTTTGACTCTTTTCAAATTTTGAAACGCGTTATTATATATCAATATATCTATATATGTATATATATATATATATATATATATATATATATATATATTCTGGAGTTTTTCTAGATTTTCTTCAAATTTTTTTTGCTCATTACTTTTATTACAAAAATGAATTTTATTAGTTTTGTTTTGTTTCAATTTCGCATAAATTTAGAGCCTTCAGAAGTTTAACAAATTGCTTCTCAAGGTTTTTCTTTTATATCAGGACTCATATTTTCAATATTTCACAACTTTCCTCGAATCGTTGTACATTGCAATTTTGTATGACAATATCGATACATGCCCCATTTCCTCTGTCAGTCAAGATGCCACTTCATATGACACGGAAATAATGCGATGATAAATCATGTTGAATTCATCTCTGCTATACGTTCTCCAGAAGTTTGGATATATGGTTCGTGAACAAAGTAATAAGAGTACGAAAGAAGTTGGATTCCATATTTTCCAGATGTGCTCTACGAGAAGGCTTTCAGAAACTTGTTTTATTTTCGGAATTTGTTCTCACTATGAATGAGATATATTCGAATCGATCATACAGGGTCCTGTGAATGGTGCGTCAGGCTTCTATAGAACCAATATCACATAAGTGAGAGATTTGATTCAAAAGCTTACCTATACTGTAGGCAGGGACACGCTTGTGTTGAATATTTCCAAATCAAAAAATTCTGAACTGATTATATATAGTAAGTAATATTTTATTCCAATCCAATGGTAGATTGTTCATGATTCTAGGACCTTCCTGGCTCTGGGGATCCCCTGATTTTCTACCCATCTAATGATACTTATGAGCTCAGCTAGTCTAACTTGTTCATCAACGCTCTTGAATGTTACATTAACTTTTAGAATTCTAGTGAGTCTCATAAAATATTGCCAATCGAGATCGAAAAAAAATCCTGGCAGAACTAAAGCATCAAACAATAGAAAAACTATATTGGTGAAACATGTCTGACGAGGTACTTTTAAATTTGAGAAATTATTATAGTTGGCTCGAATATAAATTTGATGTTTTCTCCTTGACACCACCACTTCCACTTATTATATATAGCTCTGAAGAAGCAAACAATATATTTGCGAAACGTTAACAAAGACGTAGATTAGTTTTTAATCGACGAAACCAAAAAGGAGGAGGTTCTCTAGTCGACGCGTTTATTTTTTTTATATATGATCACGCATAACTTTCTACTGAGACGTCCGATTCTGATAATTCCTCCTTCAGTCGATAGAATGTACTTCGTAGTTGGTCCCATTCCAATCTAAAATATGAAATCCATCGCTAAGGGTAGCAAAATGAAGGATATTGATCACTCACCCTCTGAATTCTGGGTCCGTTAACCGATTCTATCAGACATAACTTTGTACCGGATTCTTCGATTTGGATGATTCTTTTATTATTAGATAGGGTATCCTTCAGAGTTGATCATATCTGGGTTCCGGATGGAATGTTCTACCCTTATGGATAGAAAAATAGGGAATAATTGATTTTTCACTTGTGAACATTGGCACACATATGTAGTTGACAATGAGAAATCGCTAATGTCATTATTTTTGTTCTTCCGCATCCGTCACAATCATTATATTCTATGAGAGGATGGAATGATATACAAAGTAATGTAATAAACTAACCAGAAAAACAAAAACAATTTATATTACAACGAATAGTAAAAGTATATATTCATATTATTCAACTGGTAATAGTTGAAGTAAGGTGAGTAAGTAAGTATTCTGGAAATAATAAAAATACAAGTAGGTAGT
Organism: Gonioctena quinquepunctata; assembly: GCA_018342105.1. Lineage (NCBI taxonomy): Eukaryota > Metazoa > Arthropoda > Insecta > Coleoptera > Chrysomelidae > Gonioctena > Gonioctena quinquepunctata. The sequence goes on from JAFIRS010001316.1 coordinate 256,826, forward strand.
AATTAGTAGATTTGAGCCACAAATAATTTAAAAATAAAAACTTTTAAACAAAAAATTAAACCGACGAAATACGGAACTGAAAATTAAAAAATAAAATAAACCTTCTTAGTCTCAATAACTAAGCTCCAAAACTGTAAGTAACTAATTTTGAGTCAGCGCCAAACGAACAATCAACGAAGATCATCAAATTACTTCAAAAAAACTATCAGAGTGTCACCGCGCAAATCGATGCAATCATTTTACGCCTTATCTAACTCATTTGCTTGTTTGTTTGGCGCCGACTCGAACTTAGTTACTTACATTGGTTTCGGAGCTTAGTTATTGAGACTATAAGGGTTTATTTTATTTTTACTTTTCAGTTCCGTATTTCGTCGGTTCAATTTTTGTTAAAAAGTTTTTATTTGTCCAATACCCTGCAATATTTCGAACGCAAACACTACAACGTCACCTTGTAGTTTCCTCAAGATGTTTTGATCGTTTATGGTAGTTGAGAAGTTTATTATTATAGTTAGATTGAAGTCTAAACTGATTCTATTCCAGCTGTTATTATTTCATAGAAATGAGATACATATGAAGTTCCCGAAGTTATAAATGAATTACATATCTGGACAATTTTCTTGGGAGAAAAATATGAAATTGTAACGTTTGCTCTTCTCAAAACGTTCAATTTCACTAGTCAGCATACAGTAATATGCAATAGATTACATAACAGCAATATATTTCATTCGAGTATCGTGATATGTACACTGATGAAGTTAATTCTGTGAACCCAATTTGTTATTGTTCACCTGAATATTCATATTTCTCTTGATAAGAATCTGAACTTTTCAAGCTGATTTTTTCCTAGTCAACCCTGTTGGAGAAGGAATATGCCTTTCTCAATCACTGAGAAACCCATAATCATCCTGTGAACTCCAGATGGACTTCTTAGAGATCTATTATTTTCGTAATCCCAACATCCGTAGTTCTAGAGACCCATATTTTCATCTATTGCGGATATAAACCAAGTTCCGCAGTCACTCTCAGTAAATCCAACATTTCTCCTAATCTTATTGTTTGCTACGCGAACAATACATCCAGTTCCTGGAAAACCCAAAGCTTAGATAAATTCTACGTGATTTATTCTTGGGTTTTGCCTCTTTGATAGTGTAAGTGGCATCTTGAGTGACAAAGGAGATGGGACGTGTACACCGATATTGCTTTTTGAAACGAAAATGGAAATATATGGTTTGTTATCTCTTCTTCTACGAATAATACAGTGGCATAACGACGGTTAGGAAATTATTGGGAATACGAGCTCATGAATTGTAGTCCAGGAATTTTGTAGAGTCCTGATACACAGGAATATATTAGAGAGAAATGTTAACTGAGCGAATTTGTTAATTCTTGCTACTTCGAATTAACCTTTAACCTTTTACCATGAAAAATGCTCACACTATCGCTACCATCGGTATGTGATACCGCTGTATATGTATAACTGGTTCCAATTGAGAAAAAAATTCATTATTATAAATTCCAAACATGATGCAAAAGATTCTACGACAACTTCTAAATCAACAAAAGAAATGCATTCTGCATAGTCAAAAAATTTATACTTTTTTTATTTTTCCCGGTTGTTCACACAATTGTTACATATTTTTTCGCAAGATCGAAGCAGATTGGATTTTCACACGACACATAATAAATTTTTTCCGCTTCAATTTGTAGGGACATAAAAAACAGGTTTTTTACAAGATTTTATTTAGTTTCACTTGTTAGTGTCATCATTTTGCAAGTGAATTATGACCGACTCCTAGTCGTCCGATGAAAATGCATTTTTTGTCAAAATTAATAAATTTAAGATTGCGGTTCCAAGATGGCGGACGAGTTTTGTGATTATGGTCCGATTCGGTTCAAAATTGGTATGTGGGGGTTTTCGGGGTCGGAGATTATGAAATTTTTATCAAAATTTATAAAGTAAAGATGGCGGCCCCAAGAGGAGGACGAGTTTTGTGATTATGGCCACATGTTATTCAAAATTGGCATGCGGCAGGTTTTCGCGGTCGGAGATTTTGAGTTTTTTGTCAAAATTATAATTTCAAGATGGCGGCCCCAAGAAGTGAGTTTTCTGATTATGGTCACATGTTATTCAAAATTGGTAAGTGGAGGTTTTCAGGTTCGGAGATCATGAATTTTTTGTCAAAATCTATAAATTCAAAATGACGACTTCGGGATGGCAGGAGAGTTTTGTGATTATGGTCAGATTCTATTCAAAATTGATGTGTGGCAGTTTTTGGGGACGGATATCATGATTTTATTTGGTTCAAAACTTACAGGAAAGAGACCTTGTGATAACGATGCTCCATTAGAGATTATTAGAGTAACGCGAACCAACTAAGAAGCAGAAAATGAAATAAATAATGAAATTTTTTCCAAAGACAATCTTATTTTAGCCGCCCACTGAAACGTATAAAATTAGTTCAAGTCGAAAAGTCTCAATTGAATATTGAATAGACAGATTTTTCTGTGAATTGAAAAATCCACGAAAAATGAAGTTATTTTTCTACTCCTCCAGCTGAAGCCACGCTGGACATTAAACTACATCTGATTGATATTCTGGAGAAACACTAATTCGAAAAAAAAAGCTGTAATTGAGAATTTGCATTTTTATTCAGATAGTCATTTGATTTTCTATTCCAGTCTTAATTGAGAACTCATAAAGATGAATGAGGCAAAGAAGAATGTTTTCCGAAAAGAGAGTACTCACCAGAAATAATTCGTAACATTGACGCAAGAAAGGCATCGCATTCACTAGGTGTTCAATACATTTTTGTCGACGAAAACTATTTCACGCTTCCACGATCATCAGGAAGAGCGGAAGAAATGGGGAACACATTTTCGAGAAGCAAGCTCACTTTGCAAAGATGCAAAAAATTTAGAAACATTTCTATTGAAGAGACACTTTGAAATTAGTATTTTTCTTACATTAAAACCTGTCATGGGGTATGATAGATTGATTTGTTCGAAAATATGAACAGGTTGTTCATAAAATCAGATGTGGAATCGTTTGCGACTGAAAAATAAACTTTAGTCACTATCTTCTATCGTCAAGATAACCTCTTGTGGGGTATTCATGTTGAAAAGGGAAACATTATTAATTGAATATTGAATAGACAGATTTTTCTGTGAAATGAAAAATCCGCGATAAATGAAGTTATTTTTTGTGAATGTGAACAGAAAACAATTACTTCCCACATCTGATTTCGAGAACATCCTTATCATATTTTCAACAACTCAAGTTCAAGTCATTGCTGACAATGATTCAATTATCTTTGTTGAATTAGTTGGTTTCAAAATTAATACTTTGCAAGTTGTTACTTACCAACAATCACTGCCCAATCAAATTAATTGGTGATTATAGTCCGATTCGATTCAAAATTGGTATGTGGGGGTTTTCGGTGTCGAAGATTATGAATTTTTGTCAATATTTAAAAATTCGAAATGGCGGCTCAGAAATGGAGGAGTTTTGTGATTATGGTCCGATTCTATGTGGGGTTTTCAGAGTCGGAGATAATGATTTTTTTTTCCAAATTCATGAAATTGAAATGACGGCTCATGGAATTTTTGTTATAGAAAAAACGCAATAGCGCTTCAAAATGGCGGACGAGATTTAGGTTTATGGTCCGATTAGATTCCAAATTGGTATGTGGATGTTCTCAGGGTGGAAGATTATGAATTTTTCTCCAAAATTCATGAAATAAACATAGCGGCTTTAGGATGGCCGATGATCTCTGTGAATGTCGGGATTTTTGGGGTCGGAGATTATGAATTTAGTCGAAGATTATTGATTTTCAGTTGAAATTCATAAATTGAATATGGCAGCTCCAAGATGGCGGATGAGTTGAACTTCAGATTATCTCTTCATTGAGGGAATAGATAGCTCAGAACTTACAGAAAAAAGGCCTCATAATAATGATGTTTTGACAAAAATGCATAAAGGCGTACTTAAGTACTAAAAAGCACAAAATAAAATAATTAATAAAAAACCTTTTTGAAGACAAGCTTTCATTGAAAGGCACTAAAAAGTCAAAAATAATTGCTTTGGATGTGTGACGTAGGTTATTTCGTGAGTTATAGATTCAAGAGCTTGTCGCTTTTGTATTCGAACTGAAAACTTTGGGCGACAAGCTCTTGAATTTTTTTACTTCTGGTGCATTTGAATGAACGCTGGTCTTCAAAAAAGTTTTTACTTATTATTCTATTGTAGTTATGTTACGAGTTGCAAACTGCTGGACCAATTATCTGCTGTAACATTCCTGTTGGTTTTTTCTATGGGTTTCACCAACCTCACTACAGACGGAGTGGGTACTTGTTTTTGCCTCTGCTGATAATCCATGGCAATCCGATTTTTTTCCACAATGAATATAAGCCTTGAACAAATAATCGTTTCCAGCACCCGCAAGGCAAATAATCTTTCTACCGTATTTTGCAGGATTTTTCGGCATAAACATCACGAATCCACATCGGCCTCTAAAACTCACTTAGCTTTCAGTTACCAATAAAAGTTCTGAAAAGGCCTGAAATAGCTGCAGCTCTTCGTCCTTATATTCATTCTGTTCTATTTATATTATCATCAGTCTCAAATCTTCTTCTTGGCATTGTACAGCTAAATACCTCCATTCATATTTCTCAATGTCGAATGGTCTGGACTTTTGTACTTTATCCGAATTTGTGAATGTTACGGTTTGCCCAACGAACAATCTCATGAAGCAAGTCTCCGCTAAATAGTAAATCCCATACTTGTAGGGGGCTTGCATTGTCATCCAATGATCTTGCAGGACCCCGTCATCCGGGTAAACGCAGCACTCAGTCTTCTTGTTCAAGAATTAGCTGGAGGTGGTTGCTTTGACCTAAAACGAAAAGTAAATTGAATACTGTTGTAGAATGTTGAAAAAAAATAATTTGACTGAGAGATCAAAAAAAAATTATAATAATTATTGCCATTACTATCTGGACGGATTTATTTTCTTGCCACCATAAAAAAAATGTCATTTACATTTTGTTCTTCGTTATGTTCTTCCTCCTCTGAGTTTTTATTTCTAGATTGCTCCACATCTTCATTCACAAATTGCTCCAAGTCGTCTTCATTTCCAGATTGTTCTGATTCCGTAACATGCTCACTTTCATACACGCAACTTTCATCATCAGCGCTTATGAAATTATTGTCTTCTCCTAATTGATTCAAGAACTATTCCTCAGATTTTGCGTAACCCATATGCATCCAAGATGGCCCAGCTCTCTGTGACATCGTCATATATTGAGATAAAACTTGAAAGGGGCATGAAAAACAAAAAATTAGAAGAATACCATACAAATTATTCTATACTGTCGCTAAAAATCGTTCAAATCTCACACGTGTAACTGCACTGACCGCCCACACGCTGATAAGTATACACATCAATAAGAACATAAGAGGTACTGAGGGTTTAAACGTCAACGAATAACTTTTTTTCAATTTGGGAGAGAAATTTAACAGTACCGGTATGAGATACCGCTAGGTAGCGGTTAAAGGTTAAGATACATACATCTGAGAACTCGAGAAAAAAGTGACATAAAAAATTGCAGAAATTATAAACAATGTTATATTCCAAAAAAGAGAGGGTCTAGTGTTTCGCAAATAGCTCGACAACTATTAAGGTTAGAGAAATTAAAAAAATTAAGACAATATAATTATCAAAAAAAATCGATTTCTTTTATTGATACTTTTCATTTAATGTTGAAAATAGGGCTCCGCGTGGTGGGCGTTGTGCCCTGAAATCGGCAGATGCAAATATTTTTTTTGTACTAATAAATATTAATTTTGAAATATTTATGAATCACGGTATTATCTAGACACTTGAAGGAAATAAATTTCACAACAGAAGAAATTAGCCCATTATTAATTAAAAAAATTTGATCTCGTCAACATTCCAAGTCGGATAATTGTTGAATGAAAGCTCCTAAAATCTCTCTTTTGAAATGATACTATTAATTTGCTGTAATCTATCAGTTATGAATTATATAAGCAACAACAACAATAAAACATTGAAAAAACATTTATTCAATCCACCCTTATCAATGTTTCGAATAATATAAAATCCATAACATAGCATTCGATAAAAATAGATTGCGCTATTTGTTCAACTTTTTTTTTAAACGAATGTGTGACTTTTCTTATTCGTTTTAGTCGTTTCAATTGTAATTTCATCAAAATTTTTTTAATTGTTTGCTGTTCAAACAAAATAATACGGAAAAGTTTTTGTCTTAAAATACAAGGCAGCTTTGTCTTTCACTATTGGTAACCAACCATTCACTAGTTGTACAGCTTTTAGAACCACCTTGGCACGTTTTACTGAACACCGGACACCGGATTGTATTCAATGCGATTTGTTGGAGAGTCATCGTTACTTTTCTCGATTTGAAAAAAATCCACCAGACAAGCAACTGCCTCTCCTCCTCGCCACGCCAATTCTACAGTAGCAATATGGTAAAATTTACGCATAAGACCTCCCGGAGTATTTTCATCCCATAGCAAAATTATTTTGTTGACTTCAAACAAATTTAACGAAACTGAACTGGATTTAGGTTTACATGGATCTGTTTGTGGTTTCTTCCTGATTGCATCGCGGGCATCTCGTGCTGGTTCGAATACTATATTGTTAAACGGGTCAATCATAATATTTTTGTCATGACGAAACCTTCCAAATTGTCTCCACCGTTGCTTCTTTAAATTTGGTCCCGTCTTTCTTTCTCATATTGACCGCCCAATCTATCAGTATCAACTCCAATTCTTCAAGCTTCTATGTTCATTTAATTCATATTCTCGTTCGCAGCAATATTCCATAAATATTCCCAAAATATATTTGTGACTGTAGGTTGTATTTCTGAGAATTTTTTCTTTGATTAGCTTATTTATACTTTGAACATTCGCATTGCCAAAACGTCACATAGTGATTGATAATTGCACTGAATGCAATTATCAGTGTAATGTTGACATGATTGGGTGAAATTGTTTCGTATGACTCAAAATGACAAAATCTGAATGGTTGTTAGAACTGTCAAAAAAATTTCAATGTAGTGGACATTTGAGGGAAAAACCAAGATCAACATACAAGTGTTCTACTCCACAACGCATCATTTGGTCCGTTCGAGCCGTATAGTTTTCAAACCTGAAAAAGTCAAAAGTGTTGAAGAAAGCAAGTCGAGGCAGAACGACGCACAGAAAACAAACGGAAACGCCGTGAGTTGGTTTTCTATCCTACTCAAATCATACATATCTTCACAATTTCTGAGATATTCCAGTCATTTGATTCAAAACGCGTTCACATATAATGGCCAATTTGCAACAATTGAAATCATAAGGTGCCGCAATAAAAAGTGAAATATCTCGATTTTTGAAGTACATTGAAGTATTCGTCGAGGATACTTCATCAATCTATGAAGTTGAAACTCGCTTGGAAAAATATCGGAATCTGATAAATTTGAAGAAATTCAATGTGAAATCGAATGCCTCTCGAATCAATCCTCAGATGAGGAGAAAAGGCAGGTGTTTGAAGATAAATTCTTCAAAACCATTAGAAATGCAGAGGAACTGCTTCCAAAACTGCAGAATTTTTAAAGTTTCGGAAAATGACAAAAATAGTATTCATCCTATGAATCAATTTGTTAGACAAGCAACCGTGCAATCAAAGGTAAAATTACTAAGTATAAGTCTACCTGATTTCCATGGTCTTATAACCTACCATGACACCTCCAATTCACAAGTGAAGTCATCTCTCTACCGTTAAAAAAAATTGTTTACAATCTTGTTTGAAAAATAAAGCTGCACAAGTCATTCAGGCACTAGAAATCTCCAACGATAATTCTGATATTGCTTGGTCTATGCTGAAAGGGAGATACGAAAATTGTAAAGAAAAATTTTTTCCAAGCTCCGTAACGAAGAACGGCTAACCAAAAGTCCGAGGTAACTTTGGTACGTCCCTGCCTATTTCAACATAAGTTATGGATTGGCAACAAAATAATGCCCCGTTTAGAAAATAATTGTAAATATACAAAGCTACTGGATCGATCACAAAACCGACCACAACAAAGTTCTAATTCCCTTTTTGCACTGTACAAGAAGACTATAATACTTTTTTTGACAATTTTTACTATGAAAATAAAAAAAGGTAGATTCATGAGAGTAAAAACGTAGTATGCTTTTTCATGAGGGGACAAAAAGGTAAGCTGCTTTTCGGTCCAGTTCTTATGTGAATCAGACAAAAAGAGGGTTTTTGATCGATATTTTTTTCAAATCCGGTGGGTATAAACGCCGAGATTCAATTGTGATCGCTTTTTTATTTCCGTGGCGAGCACAAGCTCTTCTACTTCTCGTCCGGGAGCGAGCCTTTTCGGCTTCCGATCCGAGAACAAGTTTTTTTAATCTCCAGAACATCTCCAAGAAAATTATTTTCCGTGAAGCATAAGCATTCATGCGAAAACTTCGTTTGAGTGGTGAAGTAACCGTGAGTGAAACATTGTGAGTGAAACATTGTGCTCAAACCTTCGATAACCTGTTGATTTGATTTAGCCATCAAGACACCTCCATAGCAATATTGCCCTGTTGAATATATTTTTCCCCCACAACAGTAATTGAAACATTGTGTTTAAAACGTTGATAACCTGTTGATTTGATTGGGTCATTAAGACACCTTCATAACAATATTGCCCTCTTGTACATATTTCTCCCCACTGTGTTTCAAAACCGTTTGAGTTAATCAGGTTGGCGAAATGCCTAATTGATTTCATTGCGTGCATTGTGAATATTTCATAAAAAGTACGATTCAGCTGTGCAGAATCGCACAAGTGTTAAATATCTCATTCCCGTGACTTTCACGATGATCCAAGTTTAGCATTATTTGTTATTTCAGATTGATTCTTGTCGTGGGGTATTGTTGTTGAACCAAGAATATGGATAAAGATATCCTATCACTACGATAGCAGGCCGTCCCACCAATTGACCGTCGTAACTTCATTTACTTTATAGTAATTGATAATCTCACCGTACTCGGGAAGGATTCCCACCGTTATTTGTTCCATTTCTGACTCTGGCAGGTATTTAGAGTTCAATAGAATTTATAGCGTCCTGGAACTCATTTGAAATAAATAGTGAATCTGACCTTTCGCATCTATTTTGCTGCAGTGGAATTTCAATATCCTATAGCACGAGATTGATGAACCATTCGAGCACATAGTACCTCGAATAACGATCTCAGGTGCCGTCGAGGGTCACAATCTGTCAGTTTTTCTAGCTGCTCAAGTTGTGATGCACGGCCGAACGAGAGCAGTTAGTGCGCTTATAAATTAGATATCAAGTTACAATTTCGTTTGTTTTCCTCAAGATACTTGCAGAGTAGAGTTTTCCATCTCAGAATGTCAATGGGACTGATATACAGATCTCAGGCCTTCCTAATTTAGGATAAAGTTCCTGAATGTGGTTTTATAAGACACTCGAATTGTATATGTTAGAGTAATCATGATTCTAGTTAGTAATAAACGTTGATGTCTCGTACGCAGAATAGCCATATAACTGCTTCCTGCTAGTTAGTACTCAGCTAGGGATATATCAGGAGTGTAAGAACACCATAGTTTGGGCTTTGACAAAGGGTGGGTCAAGATATCAAAGAGGTTATGTTATCTTTCCTCGAAGCTCAAAGTAAATATGGGAGTAGTCCATGAAATTTCGTTTTTATATTGAGACGAGTTTATGGAGTCATAAAATCAAAATGGACAGTTTCAACTCCCACGCACACCAGAAAAATCACTTTCTGATCTTAAATTGTGAAAAATTAGGAAAATCGATATCTGGGGTTACAAAGTAAAATAGAGTGAGAAATCTCACAAAGATTTCGATAATTATATTTTGTTAGAGGTGTTCTAGTTAACGTTCATTGTTGGAACTCATAAACGGATCAATTTCCATTCGTCTGTTCAATATAGTGAATAGAATATATTGTTGAAGTTTTCATGGCCTATGACATAAATCTAAAATTTGGAAAATTGATCAAATTAAAATTTAAATAAATTATTATATTGTGGTGACATTTGTAAACTTTTATGGAAAGTGCCTTTCCCTTGTTGAGCCTATGAACGATAGGATCAGAATAGTGTTTAGATTGAGATAAAGACAGATCTGTCTGACTGTCTGTGCATTCAGATTCCAGTTTCAAGGACTGTAATTGAAGCCTACAGACCTTGGATAATTCAATTAAGTCCTCTGGACATTCCGTATCTCCATCTGTTGCTACCCCTGGTAAGTGGAGTAAACCACTATGATATCTGGCGGTCAAGGCAAAAGTTGTGTTTGAAAATAGTTTGGAAAAGTGTCTTGGCGTCATACATAACGTAACGATTCCAGGGATAATAGCTATCAATTCCGACCATAGAAAAACTCGTTACAAAATGAAAAATTATTGATTCATATTCACGTCAAAACTCGATTTGAATCATCGCACATGAAAAGTTACTAGATAACTCCAAAAAGAATATACTAGCTCTGAAATCATTGGGTCAACTAACCAACACCTGAGATACTCTTTCAATATTCATTTCAACATCTGAAATCGACACCATTCCTAGACGGAAGTGGAAAGAAGGAATCAAAAATAAGGATTTCCCTACAGTCGAAGAACTAAACGGGTTCCTGTCACAACATTGTCAATTATTTCAAACAGTTGAAAATAAAGCATATGAAAAAAAAAATCTTCGAAAATATTTAACCGTGAAGAAAAATCATCATACCATCTCTCGACGCGAAACGTTTCTCAGAAGCATGTCAGTTCTTGTTGAAATTTCAGGAGTAAAAAAATGGAGATTATGCTACAATTGACTGAGACCAAATCATACCTCAAATAAATGCAAATCGTAGGGTTCCATAATTTTTAATAAAGAACACTCAACGCAACTTTGTCTAAACGAAGTGGGGCAAGGTCAAGTAGATCACAACCCAACGAAGCCCGAGCAAGCAGAAAATGCCTCTAGCCCCAGTATATCGCAACCTGTCACCCTCACACAAACATTATTTCCCAGCACTAACAACAGGGACACTGGCATGCGTCAACTCTCATTGGCAACTGTGCTCATGAACATTCGTAATTACAAAAAGGAGATGATGCAATGCAGAGCTATGCTAGACAGTGGCTCGCAGTCAAGCTTCATCACGAAGTTATGAATTGAAACTACAAACTAAGAAGGTTGGTATTCCAGTGGTAGGGATAAACAATTCTTTCAACATTATAAGTCAAACGAAATCCATATTTCATACCACTGACGCCCAATACTCATTCGAAGAAAAATTTTTGATAATAAACAAAATCACAGAAAAGCTACCGCAAATTTCTTTCGACGTTTCTCAGTTGAATATTCCATCAAACTTCCTATTCAACGTTTCTGATTCCGTTAACATTCTCCTAGGTACAAACGTTTTCTTAAAAATTTTGAGCAACAAGCAATTAACAATCAACGGTGATAGTCTCATGTTACAAGAAACTAAGCTTGGCTGTTTCGGTTCGATTATTTTGGATTCAGATTTGCTATCTCATAAAAAACTATATGTCACTTATCAACAATAAGCATTGAAATTCAATATCAACTCCCAATCAATCAATCAATCAAAAGAATTTATTGCTATTGTATGTACATGTCATTAAAAACTTAACCTACTATATACAATTTTAAAAGATATTCATTTTTGGTTCTTCCTGGCTTCATCCAGGGGGTGGACCATTCTGCTTGCTTTCCAAGGGGAGCGAAGGGAATGGGCTTGCTGTTGTTGGGCAATTCTTTGGGACATAATAGGGAAGGATTATTAGGTACTTGTTTTATTCTTGAGACCCCTCCTGCCTTTGCTTATGGGTCTATTTTCTTATTATTTTGATTTCGACAATTGTTGTGTTTATGTCATTCATATTTTGTTACCAATTCTAATCTTTGACAGGAAAATTAATAAAAACCTGCTTTAAGTAATTCCATGCGATATTCGCATTAGGTCGATGCCGAGGTTTGCTGCTCGGAACATTGACCGTTGGATGATTACTCCTCTATTTCATTATACAATGCGAGACTCTGAAAGATGACCCCGTGTTTTCTTGCCATATTGGCTCTGACGTTTGTAATGTCCGCCGTCAGCAGGCTCTTAGGGATGTGGAATCTATAAAAATTTTCTGATATTTTTCTGATGAAATCCGTAATTTTTTCCACCTTGGACAGTTCGCGCAGATCATCCAGTCTGATGTATCTGCTACTATTTGTAGCGATACGAAGCGCTTTATTCTGCAGTCTCTCCAGCCTCGATAACTGAGTTATGGGTAGACTGCAGAATACTGGACTGGCGTATGTCATCTCCGGCCTTATTATTTGCTTGTAAATTCTGAGCTTATTATCTTGCGATAGGTTGGAATTGCGTGCAATGAGGGGGTAGGTGCGGTTTATCGCAGCCGCCCCCCTCTGCAATGCCAACGTGATGTGCTTATGCATGTACATACGCCTGTCCAGCTCCACCCCCAGGTATCTCACCGAGGGTTTCTCCGTCACTTGGTTGTTTTGAACCTTTAACTTCCCGAGGATCTTCACGTTGGTTCGTTTCCTCGTGAAGTTAACGACCTCCGTTTTGTTTGGATTCAACTTGATCTTATTATTCCCCAAATATGGCATGACCAACCGATCCAGATGTATCTGGAGCTGCCTAGCAGCCACTTCGCTTTGAAACGAGTGGGCATAGATCGCGGTGTCATCCGCGAACATAGCCGTACTCGTTTTAGCGAAGGTCGGAAAGTCACTGGTATACAGGGAATACAAGATCGGTGACAGCGAAGACCCCTGTGGGACCCCCGCTCCGACTGTGTAATCCGGCGAACTAGTGCCATTCACGTTTACCCTAAAAGCCCGCCCCGTCAGATAAGACTCTAGGACTTTCAAAAGGTATGAGGGCATGCCTATTCTTGCCATTTTTGCGATTAACCCGTCTGTCCAGACCGTATCAAACGCTTTTTGCGTGTCCAACAGGACCATAACTGTGTTGTGGTCTCTGTGAAAGGCTTCTTTCACCCCGTGTACAACTCGGGCCACTTGGGAGGTCGTTGAATGACCCTTCCTGAACCCGAATTGCACCGGCGGGATGATTTTCCGCCTTTCCTCGAAATCCACAACACGCTTCAAAATAATCTTATCCACCACCTTGGCCACCACACTGAAGAGTGAGATAGGCCTGTAGCTTTCTAATGCGTTTTTGTTTTTCCCGCTTTCCAGTAAGGGGATTATTTCTGCCTTCTTTAGACAGTCCGGATAGTGTTGCCACTTTAGGACTGCGTTAATTATATAAATCAGCTGAACTAGCGATTTTTTCGGGAGATTTTTGACTAGAACGGTGTCCAGCTTATCTAGACCCGGAGCTTTGTTTCGTGGTAACTTTTTGATGACCCCCTGGACCTCTTCATAGTCTGTGAGGACTTTTTGGAGTTCAGAGGGCACCAAGTTTATTGCAGGAGAGTCTTTGATGTTTCTTGCAATGTTGGTAATTCTTGTATGCTCTTCCAACGTGTCGGGTTCCGTTTTGTGGACGTTGCTAAAATATTCCCCGAACAGCCTAGCTTTTTCCACTGGTTCCGCCACCGAACGATTGGGCCCAGTCACTATAGCTGGCACTGGTTCCCTCTTCCTGTGGAATCTTTTGGCCATATCCCATAGTGAGTGGTCCCGCACATCGAGGGCCTCGAGCTTGCGATTCCACTTTTCATATCAACTCCCAAAATTCTAGGAATTGGAAGAAGTGGAACTGAAACACATATATTCTAAGAAAGGAATAGAATGCGAGGAGCATTTTATGAATACTTTCAAACGCAATTCCACTGGAAGTATCCAAGCTCCTTCACGATTGAAATTCAATTATGAAATGCTAAGTTCTTCCGAAAAAAATGCACTACACTGATTTCAGCATCTTCAAAAACGTTTCGCATAAAATAACGAACTCAAAGAGAAATACGTCAAATTTATGACACATGACGCAGATCGATATAAAAAACGAAAATACAAAGGGTCCCGTAAAGTATTTACCCCATTACGGTGTACTGGATGAAAATAGTACAACAACAAAGTTTTTGATGCTTCATCTTAAACCACGACTGGTTTATCTCTGAACGTTCTGTTGGAAGTGGGGCCAACAATTCAACCTGAGATATTCGTAATAGCTTTGAATTTTCGTAAGCACGACCTAGTTTTTTTGTGGACATGTATCACCAAGTTGCCATAGCATCTGAAAATTGTAATCTTCAGAGAATCGTCTGGCGAAATGATTCATCCGAATGAATCAAACATCCCACTCTCAATACTGTAACGTATGGATGTGCATGTGCATCTTCGAGTTTTAAAGCTTGTAGAGCAGTCGTGCCAGCAGCCATTGATAATGAACGGAAATATGCTGCGGCAAGCGAAATAAACAAATAATAATTCTATGTCGATGATTTGATCTGTGGTGCTCCATCTATCAAGGAGGCAATGATTTTGAAAGATTGAATGAATGAATGAATCTTACAAAGCTGATGAGAACTTCTATCATTCCCATGACATTTCTGTTTTACCAGGAAATGAAAATAACAAATCGCTAGGTATGGTCTGGAAACCTGATGATGATGAACTCATTCATAATACAACATTAACTCAATGTATTATAGTTACCAAACGCTATCTGTTGAGTACTCTTTCCCAAATTTTCGACCCGTTATGATTAATTAATATGACCAATAATTGTTGAAGCAAAATCATTACTGCAACAACTTCGAGATGCCCATATCAATTGGGATGAATTAGTTCCATTGAAATCAGGATATGGATGGTTGAAATTGTTCACAGAACTCCAACAGCTCACTAGCATATGAATACCTGGTTAAATTCAATTCCATGGGTTTTGTGATGCGAGCGAAATAGCATATGTAGCATGTAGTAAAAATAGTAATTTCTATTGGAAATGCAGCTTCGCTACCCTGTGTGGATTAGTACGTAAACCATCACTCCAGAGAGTTCCTAAGACGTTTAATACTAGGGGGTTTGTCTATATTGTGATCAGTGGCTCCCCTCACGAGCGGATTTTCATGAGCTTTTGTACAATCAAATACTTTCTGAATGCGTTCTCTAATGATACTTCTGATAGAAGGCAGATTTAGGTCTTCGAGTATCCGATCGTTCCGCACGTAACAGGGAGCGTTCGTGATTATCTGCAGGACTCTCCTTTGCGTCCGTTCCAGGATGCCAATGCTAGACATGCAGATTTGGCCCCAGGCGGCTGAGGCATACAAAATGACAGGCCTGAACATCATTTTGTGAATCGTGACTTTGTTTCTAAGGGAGATTTTGCTCTTTCTGTCAATCAGGGGATATTGTGCACATATTTTTTTGACGGTTTTGTCTCTGACAATATCGACGTGTGGTTTCCAGGTGAGCCGGCAATCCAGAGTAACTTCCAGGTACTTGACCTGCTCTGACCATTTTATTTTCTTTCCAGAGGTAGTCACTACCCTCTCCGGGTTGTTCCTCTTGCGACCCATCGAAATCGCTTGTGTTTTTTCAGGAATAAGCTTCATCTTCCACTCCAGATACCACTGCTGAAGGTCGTTCAATGCATTCTGCAAGTGAACGACACCCATCAGGCGGTCAGCTGCAGAGGAAAGCAAAGTCGTATCATCGGCGAACAGAGAGACCTTCACATGTTCGCTTCTTGGAATATCTGTCACGTAGAGGGCGTATAATATAAGAGGCAGTACTGCCCGCTGAGAAACGCTGGCCTCAATTCCTCTTGAATCCGAGAGAAAATCGTTGACCCTGACTTGAAATTTCCTACCCAAGAAAAACGATTTGATCCACTTGATCAAACTCAGTGGCAGGTGGAAATCTATTAGCTTAGCAAGAAGGCCTTCAGGTCAAACCCTGTCGGAGGCTTTGCTAATATCAAGAAGAACAATGTGAAAGCTGTTATTTGAGTTCAAGGATGAAATAGTGTCCTCCACTAGCCTGAAGTTCAGTGGAGAGAGCACGTCTAACGTAGGACTTTCTTCCCTCCACTTCTTCGTCAAGCTTCTCTAGAACTATTTTTTCAGCCAGACTGATCAATCGATAATTTTGTGGAAAGGTCGGGATTCCGAATCATAACCACAACGGCATGCTTCCACCTCCGAGGGAATCTCTTTAGGCGCAGTGACTTATTAATAATATTCAATAATGACTGCACCTAGTAAGTACTTGATTATTCGATTAGAATTTCCGTCGTAACCAGGCAAGTTTTTGGGATTAAGTCCCTTCATATGGGCCTCAAGTCCATCCAACGTAGCTGGACGAATGTCGTCATGCTTGGGTTCTCTGAGAGAACGGTGAAACCGATTTTTCAACATAATTTCATGATCCAGATCATCGTCAGTATGCTCATTCAGTCTAAACTGCCTCTCCATCGAGTCTGCGAACGCTTGAGCTTTGGACTCTGGGTCATAGCACAGTCCGGCCTCACCATGAATAGGGAGGAAATCGTTCTTTTTTGGTTTTAAATTTTGATTTATTTTCCAAAGTTGATCACAGTTCTCTAAATTTTGAAGGGTTATGCCAAATCTTTCGTTCCGAAATTCCTATATTTTTTCTCTAACCTCCATATTCGATTCATTATTAGCTCGGATTCTGTCCACAGGAAAAATACTTCTTTGATATGCTTTTCTAGTGCGATTTCTCTCATGGATAGGATTTTTAATCATCGAAGGAAATTCGTCATGGAATCTAGGAGCCGGTTCCTTGGGGGAGGAATCCTCTGAAGCAATTTGGATAGTAACTTAGTAGCGCGCTTCGGCCTAATCTAACTCGGGTGGAAAATCTATTCTTTCAGGAGCGCAGTAACCTGTCTCCAGAAGAAAACGGAATCTCTCCTAGTTCACCTTGGTACACATGCGATCCATCTGATGCAGTGGATCACCTCCCAGTGATAAAATCACCGGATTGTGATCGGAGCCCAACTCGGCGAAAATGTGTATATCCCAGTTCCAGGTGATGTTCCCGGCTGGGGCAATGTCAAGTATATTGAGCCAGTATGGACCGTAGTGTGTTGGCTCATCTGGAGCCAACCCTTGGTATTCATACCTGTCACTGTGTTACCTCAAACGTCTGCCATCGACGTTGGTGAGACGACTCTATTGCATTTGTTCAGCGTTCAGATCACCCAGGACCAAAACAGGTTGGCCTGTTTCCATCAGGAGCACATCAAGTGCCTCAGGAAATGTATTATTCCGCGGAGGGTTGTAAGCACTGATTAAACGCAAAGGACCACTCCTCGTGTTGAATATTATACCTACAGCTTCAATACCATGGGTATCATCATTGGATATGCCAAACTGAACATGCGAGTGATAACGTTTGACCAAAATGTCAACACCGCCACCCGGACGTCCAATCCGGTCATTTCTAAGCAATTTGTAGTTGGGAAATCTAACAGGTTCCCCATTTAGATGAGTCTCCTGCAGAATAGCAACATCGATGTTGTTATCTTCAAGAAATTCAAGTCTATTTTGGAGAAGTTCATGACAATTCCAACCGCTTTGATGAAATTCGGAAGCTACTGTTCACCCATTAATTGGGATAAAAACCTGTTGAGAACTTCGCAGCAGCTTTAGCGAACTGCGCAAACAACATACTCATTTGGTCTAAAGTGCTAAGGATGTCTTTAGGCGTTGAAATTTAAGCTGGCTGAGTATGGGAAGCGTCTTGGGCCACCGCCGCATATGACACCCCCGCCCGTGTTCTGTTTCCGGGAAAATATCAATGAGTTTGCGATAGTGAAGCGGGGTCCACCCTGCGCCCTATGCGTGGACATTTGGGACATCCACGATAGTTCGCAGTGTGATCCCCACTGGAGTTCGCACACCTAGCTTTCCCTTCCCTATGCTTTGGACATCCACGAGTGATATGGGCATCCCCGCACTTGACGCAGGCGGGGGTGGTACAGCAGTTCAGGTGGTAGTTGCAAATCTGCTGACATCTGTGACATTGGCCCACAGAGGCTCTGGGCCTCTGTGGTTCAGCCGTAATTTGGACATTCGATAAATCTGTAATTTCGAAAATTTCTTTTCGGAGGGTTTTCTATCATCTTAACGTGATATGCCCAATGGAAACTATTAGAATATCCTAAACAGTAAAAAACAAAAACTATTAGATAACAAAGGGAATACGAGAGATGGGTAACGAATTAAAGAATACGTTTTGGCTGACAAAATATTCTGACGATACTAATTTGCATGCTGGCTACAAAGAATAAAGAAAAATATAAAGTTAATCCAATAAAAAAATATATTTTTCAAAAAAGTTAACAAACGAAAAATCCACAAGAAATACAAAAATGAATATGAAAAATAGTCAACAAAAAAATAGGAAAAATTAAGGAAAAGGAATTTTTGGGCAAAGTTACAAAAAACAAACAGGAAATCGCGTACAGTTTTGCCACATTCTTTGCATCATCTGTATAAGATGCAATCCAACTTCATTCCGGTCATGATAAATTTGAACACTTCACGATAATGCAGGTGGACAAAACATTTCATTTCTCCCCAATACACGCTTCCTATGTGATGATAGCCAGTAACTCTTCAAGGAACGTCAATTCAGTAGGAATTGACTGCATTCCCACATAGATTATGAATTGATAAAAAATATGAATGAACATAACGTATTGAGTTAATCTCGAAACGGTTTTCTCTCGGGTAGATCAACGGAGAGCGCGGCCGCTTCTCAACACAATCCATACTTCATTGGATCAAGGGAGAGGTGTCGGGGTGTTTTTCTTTGCCTAAAACGTTTTGAATCAAGAAGTGGACTATGTTCAGATCTATAAAGCGACAATAGTTCCAACTTCAGGGGGGCAAATAATGAGTTGAAATCTTTGATAATAGATATTAATAAGGCCATATTATCAGGAAATTTTTTTGATTTACGCCTGAGAAACACTATTACTTGGCATTTCATCCATCCGTTTGATCCTAATCATGAGTTGTAGGAGAAGAAACTTTCAATTCGTGGAATTGGCAACGCTCATTTACCATTAGAAGACCTCAATACGGTATTGTGACACAAATTGAAGCAGTTTCAAACTCACGTCTCCTAACGGCGCTCTCTAGCAATCCTTCTGACCTCGTTTCTCTAACCCCTGGTCATTTCCTTGTGGGCAACTCATTGGTTGCGACTCTTAAAACAGACGTGAGCGACAAACTTGCTCAGAGACCGAGTTTGTACAATGGTTAATGCTTTTGGCAAATAGAAACGACGTGAACCCAATCATATCCAGGTTGCAGATCCAGTGGTCCTGAAATAGTCTGGACTGCCCCCGTTGCAATGGAAACTGAGAAGAAGTGTGGCGTTCCATCTTGGTAACGCACCTTGTCGTTACCAAGATCCGTGTTGTGAGTGTTGAAACTTTACCAGGTGTTTTCATGCGAAGTGCTATTAACATTTGTGTTTTGCCGTCCAGAGACAGAGACATGAAAGAACATTCATGCGACAACTGCGTTTATAATGTTGTTAATGATAACCTATTTGTTTTTTTTTAAGCTGATAACATTCAAGGCTGGCGGGATGTACAGTGCCAAACCCAATTGAAACGTCTATGGTAAACGTTTATCCTCTTAGCCGTGCGTTGATCCCCAGTCCGACCCAATCTCGAACGAACTCGCCCGAGAGGTTTTGACATTAGCGGGTCGAGTGTGACAGAAACTCTCTCGTTGACTGTACACACGTCCAATCCTAACTTGATCGTTTTTCCACATAATAAGTTCACAGTCCACTAAATAATGTAGTAGACACTTGAGGAATAAATCAAAATCAACATACACGTGTATTACTCCACAACGTATCACTCATACTAATGATTTGTAACATTTACGTTATCCATATGATTTTTCGAATACTTTTTTTATGTAACCAATAGTAAAACAGTGGTATTTGGTACGAAAAGACTCTGATGAACAAGCAATTGTTATATTCTTACCTGTAACACGTGTTTCTTACATTAGAGATCTCTGGCTCCCGATTTTGGGATAATAAGCAAATGTGGGATTCAATAAGTTGAGGGCATCCGTTCTTTCCTCCATTTCAATGATAAAATTGAATATTTATAGGCTGATTATGCTGCTAGAGATAAACTGTTTCATATGGTAGGTGCAGTCAGCCTATTCGCTATTCCCTGTATGTTTCCCATAGGGAAATTACCCCATAGACAGATTTGTCAGTGTGACGTATGTAAAGAAGTAATAATACAAACAGATCTGAAAAAGTATTTTCAATTCACTAAGTTCTCTACAAAGATTCATAAATCATTACATGATGTCAGGTTGCGAAGAACCCTGAATTCAGTATTCAACTCATAGAAGTGTGAGAATATCCAAAATGTCAACCGATGTTACAGCTTTAGCGAAGCTACCAAGAGAGTTGGATTTTGGGGAGAGAGCTGCTGGAAACTGAAAATCGTTCCAACAGAAATCTAATTTATATCTGAAAGTTGGTAGTTTACACAAGAAATCTGAAGATGTACAAGTAGCAATGAGTTTGAACTGCATTGGAAAAGAAGCACTGGATTTGTTCAACACTTTTGGTCTGGACTATGAAAGTACAACATTGAAGTCAGTTTATGAAGAATTTGATAAACACTTATCACCAAAGAAAAATATTATATATATAAACGATATGAATTCTACAAACGCTGTCAGAAAAAACATGAACCTTTGAATCGTTCTTGATGGATTTGAAAAAAAAAATTCTACATGTGAATTCGATAGCAAAATGACCAAGGTTCTGAGAGACAGGATAATAATTGGCATCCAAAATGCTTCTTTACAAGAAAAACTCTTGAGATATGGAGAAACTGATCTCGATAAAGTTGTAAATGCATGTATAGCTCCAAAGTGTGCAAAAAATATTCGCATTCTATGAGGAGTGTTGATTAAAATTAATTCAATTAACAATAGCTATGAACACTTTTTGATAGGCAAGTTATCATAGGCATATTTGTTAATAAATTATATTTGATAAAAAATATGTCTCATCGAGTTATCAGATCGGTGGAGGTCGATCTCCCACGGTCTCCTCTACTACCAATGCTGTTATTGGTTTGACTAGACGTATTCCAGGAAAATGTCGATTAACCGTATATTTCAACGAATCGCAAAATTGATATTTCTGCATTGAGAACCCGCATCCCTAACGATCTCTTCAGTAATGGAAAGAGTATGGAAACGAGTGCCAGGGAGACAGTAGGAGAATTTGTCATAGATTATGATTCTCCAATTCATCTTGTTCAATGGAACGATAACAATCTTGTGTGTGTGTGTGAGGGTGTGTGTGTGTGTGTGTGGTAAATATGGTGTTGAACACTATACGTATATGAGTCAGGAATGAAAAATGATATGTCCACAATTATTGAAATCTACAACAGACACATGGGAGGTGTAGGTTTGCTAGATGTTCCTGGCCTTTTCACCATTTGCTTGATTGAACATTGTCAATGCTTGGATTCTCCATAATTGAATTAATGAATTGGAAAGCATGACAATAATATTTCAGAAACAATTCCGAATTGAATCAACATATAGCATATGTAAAATTCAGAAAGTGAGACTCCTAGTCATGGACGACCTGCCAGCGTTCCAATTAGAAACAATTCTGCAGCCACGAGACCACCAGCAGTTGTTCATTCTGATGGATTTCAGCATTGGCCTCAATGTGGAGGAGGAAGCAAGAGATGCCATTATGAACACTGTAATCCATTGACTTATTTCATTTGTAGCAAATGTAAATTGAGATCGTGGATAATGAAAAAATTTATCTGTTTTTTTCAAGTTCCACCTACAATAAAATAACTAATAAAAAACCTTTTTAAAGACAAACTTCCATTCAAGCCGTGTACTCAAACGTATAAAATAAGTTCAAGTCATTGCTGACAATGATTTCATTATTTTTTGTCGAATCATTTTGTTTCAAAAAGCTTGTTGCGCGAAGAGGTCATAAAAGTAAGTACCAATTAATTTGACTGGGCAGTGATTGTTTGGAAAGTGAGAACTCAAAGTATTAAATTCTCACGAAGTATTCATAAAAGTAGGTACCGATTAATTTCTTCGGAAAATGATTGGTTGGTAAGTAACAACTCGTCGAAGTATAAATTTTATAACCATTCGCGCGACACCAAATAATTCAACAAAAAATAATCAAATCATTGTCAGCGATGACTTGAACTTATTCTATACGTTTTGGTAGACGGTTCGAATGAAAGCTTGTCTTTAAAAAGGTTTTTCGTAATTTATTTTATTTTTTGCTTTTCAGTTAATTCGACTTAATCTGTTCATTTTTAGTAGAGCATCGTTTCTACAAGGTCTCTTCCCTATATGTTCTAAGCTGAAAAAAATCATGATCTCCAACCCCAAAATCTCCCATACAACAATTCGAATAGAATCTAACCATAATCGCAAAACTCGTCCGCCATCCTGAAGTCGTCATCTTGAATTCAAAGATTTTGTCAGAGAATTCATAATCTCCGATCCTGAAAATACCCAGATGCCAATTTTGAATAAAATATGACCATAATTATCATTGGGGCCACCATCTTGAATTTATGAATTTTTGGAAAATTCAAATTCCCCGACCGCGAAAACCGCTGCATACCAATTTTGAATTAAATCGGACCATAATCACAAAACTCGTCTTCCATCTTGAATTCAAGGATTTCGACGGAAAATTCTAACCTGCGACCCCGAAAACCCCAGTATACCAATTTTGAATCGAATAATAATAATAATAATAATAATGAATTTATTCAGTATTTAGTATAAGTACAGTACAGTATTGCGACAATTTGAACAGTCTGAACAAATTCAGTTAACCTACAAATGAGAACCTGTGCGTGGGTATCTGTGATATATTCACAATATTCACATTATAAAATATAATATAAAATGTAAAATGGTTTCGACAACCAAAATATATAATATGTAGAAATTTGAAATTATAATGTTACAAGTATGAGAATGTGAAGTATCAAAATGTGAAATATCAGAATGTAAAATATTGAATGTGGAGTGTTGAAATGTTGGAAAGTATATATATATATATATATATATATATATATATATATATATATATATATATATATATATATATATATATATATATATATATATATATATCTATACAATAAACTTACATCTAATTATCTTTAGAGAATTGTTTGATAATTATTGTAAATCCTATTATTTTTTGAGTTAATCGTTGATTTTTCAATTCACAGAAAAATCTTTTATCAATATTCAATTGAGAATGTTTCCCTTTTCGAGTTAATCATGTTCTGTATTTCGATCCAGGGGTTTGTACATAAGCCATGCCTTCAGTTTTGTTCCGAGCAGGGATGTGGAATTGAGTGTTTTCAGCTGTCTCGGTAATGAATTCTGAATTCAAATTGCAAGATATATGTGGCTCCTTATTGTCTTCAACATACGAGGTACGTTCAAGGCGTTTTCTTTATGTCTGGTTGAGTAATTGCGCTCGACATATTCAACTTTGGCTAAATTTCTGTTTTTATGTGTCAAAAGAGCTGAAACAAATATTTGATGGATATCCATTACTCCTTCATTCCTGTGCAGTTCATCACTCGAATATCTGAAGTCCTTACCCATAATTATTTTCAGGATCAATTTTTGAATTGTGATCAGATGCCTCAAGTGAAAGTTTGTCGCCCCACCCCATGATATGATTGCATCAGAGCATAATACATTATTTTCAGATGTTTTGTATCAAATATTTTTTTTAGGTATCGAAATTTTGGTGAATAATATATTATTTGTTTATTATGGACCATAATCACAAAACTCGTCCTTCATCTTGGACCCGCCGTCTTGAATTTATGAATTTTGACCAAAATTTCATAATCTCCGACCCCGAAAACCCGCACATATCAATTTTGAATGGAATCGGACCATAATCACAAAACTCGTCCACCATCATTGAGCCGCCATTTTGAATTTATGAATTTTGACAAAAATCTCCGACCCCAAAAATTTCCGCTTACCAATTTTGAATCGAATTGGACTATAATCACAAAACTAGTCCGCCATCTTGAATTTATGAATTTTGACAAAAAACTCATAATGTTCGACCCCAAAAACCCCCTACATACCAATTTTAAATAAAATCGAATCATAATTACAAAATTTCGTCCGCCATCTTGAATTCATGAATTTTGACAAAAAACTCATAATGTTCGACCCCAAAAGCCCCTACATACCAATTTTAAATAAAATCGAATCATAATTACACATTTCGTCCGCCATCTTGGAGCCGCCATTCAGTTTTTTCTGTAACAAAAATTCCATAATGTATAGTTACCGGAATAATGAACATCTGCCTAATTTCAAATCGATAGGACGATTAGAAGTCGGTAAAATTAACTTGCAAGATTTAGGGTCAAACTAACAAGTAAAACTTAATAAAAGCTTGTGAAAAAAATGAGAGATATTTTCAATAAGTTGCTAGTGTTATTTGAAATATAAATGTATTTTGAAAGAAGGTTTTCTTCAGTTCCCAGTTCCAAATTCATTTCACCTTGATGCCTAATGTTTCATATTTCATAACATCTGTTTGACAAAAACCGTAATTCCTCTATTCTCAGCGAATTGATGACGTTGAGGGTTAAGCACCGCTTTTAGCGGCACAATAGCACTCAGTACAATAATGTACCAAAACTTGGGTCAAAGGAAAATACGTAAAAGGAAAAGTCGTCATTTGATAGGGGAATACGTAAGGCGATGTTATTCCGTGTATATACCTGACTGGCTATAAATTGTTCAAAGCCTTTGTGAAACCACCCAAAAGGTTCACGTTTGCGATAATAATTCGATCAATAACACGAGCCGCAATAGAAAATAGAGGTACAAACCGTAAGAGATGAACTTTATGCGTTTGACATGAATGATTGACTTCTAGCGTTACGAAGAAACAACTTTAAGGAAAGGCTGAAGTTGCCTCGATCCACGTGTACAGAGTAAGCGTGATGAGGAGCATTTCAAATTAGTAAATCTCAATCATGGTGAAACAAATAATAGGACAGAAAAATAAATGGAAAAGAATGGCTTCATATTATTTCAATTCCATTTGATATGTACCGGGTTATTCACTATAAATTACTCACTCCTTATTGCCTAGAGGAAAAAAAAGTTTTGGATATGACTGAATTCTGATAAAATGCTATTGAAAATACAGTAGCTTTCGGATTTCCAGGTTAAAAAAATTAAATGGAATACCCTGTATATTATTGAATTTTTGGAATGATCTTTTTCTCCTGACTTCAAAGATAAACCATATGTTATCCCTATCATATACCGATTCTGAGTTGTATCCAAATCGTCCAGCACGGTGAGAAAATATATTCAAAAATATTTATCAAAGGGTGAATCATATCTTCACTTTCAGTAGATAAAAACCAGTAGTTCAAGAAAAACAGCAAGATATACTGCTTCATCTCGAAAGTAAGCCTATCCATATTAATTCACGAATAGACTTCTTTGAAACATTGTATTGTTTTTCAGAAAATTCTGAATGTGGTTTAGAAAATGTAGCCGATCAATTAGGTAAAATTTTCACAAAATCCAACGTTCTTTGAAAAAGAAAAACTGCAAACCATATAAAATTTTACACGCACAAGTTTCAACAGTGACTCATAAGAGAAAAGAGCTGGAACTTTGCCAACAGAAGATTCAAAATTTGAATGAGGATCCCAATTATTTAACCAAAATATTGTGGACTGCTGAGTCATCCTTCTTTAGGGCAGGAGTTTTCAATAGGAGAAAAGGTCGTGAGAAGAAAAGGACAATAGAAAAATATTGGTAAAACAAATAAAGAAAACAGGAAAAAACGGAAATTTTTGAAATAAAATTCTCGGCCCTATATTTTATGATTATATATTAACAGTTGTTATCTATCAAGAAATACTCATCCCAGAAGTAGAAAATATTATTTTATAGAATTTTTCGAAGCCATGCTTGCCAGTATGATTTGGATGCAAGATAAGGCAACCCCGCACAGTGTCCTACCCGTTCAAGAACATTTGAATAATGAATATATTCCCAATATGGATAGGAAATAATGAAAGTATCAAGTGGCCACTCGATAGTCCGGACTCAGCCTTATAGATTGATTTTTCTAGGGATTTATTAGAGATATTGTCGATAATAATAATAATAATAATAATAATAATAATAATAATAATAATGATAATAATAATAATAATAATAATAATAATAATAATAATAATAATAATAATAATAATAATAATAATAATAATAATAATAATAATAATAATAATAATAATAATAATAATAATAATAATAATAATAATAATAATAATAATAATAATAATAATAATAATAATAATAATAATAATAATAATAATAATAATAATAATAATAATAATAATAATAATAATAATAATAATAATAATAATAATAATAATAATAATAATAACTCCGGCAGATCTGGTCATCAGAACTGTCGGGTATGAACACAGTTTCTGCCACCAACATGCTTGCCGTTCCAATACTAATCTACTCCTTTGGGGTCGTGAAGTGGACCCTGGAAGAGCTGCGTGCAATCGACGTAAAGACTCGCAAAATGATGCACCTACATCGTAGTTTGCATCCGAAATCGTCCGTTCCACGGTTGTACCTCCCCCGAAAACAGCTGTCTCGGTAATGAATTCTGAATTCAAATTGCAAGATATATGTGGCTCCTTATTGTCTTCAACATACGAGGTACGTTCAAGGCGTTTTCTTTATGTCTGGTTGAGTAATTGCGCTCGACATATTCAACTTTGGCTAAATTTCTGTTTTTATGTGTCAAAAGAGCTGAAACAAATATTTGATGGATATCCATTACTCCTTCATTCCTGTGCAGTTCATCACTCGAATATCTGAAGTCCTTACCCATAATTATTTTCAGGATCAATTTTTGAATTGTGATCAGATGCCTCAAGTGAAAGTTTGTCGCCCCACCCCATGATATGATTGCATCAGAGCATAATACATTATTTTCAGATGTTTTGTATCAAATATTTTTTTTAGGTATCGAAATTTTGGTGAATAATATATTATTTGTTTATTATGGACCATAATCACAAAACTCGTCCTTCATCTTGGACCCGCCGTCTTGAATTTATGAATTTTGACCAAAATTTCATAATCTCCGACCCCGAAAACCCGCACATATCAATTTTGAATGGAATCGGACCATAATCACAAAACTCGTCCACCATCATTGAGCCGCCATTTTGAATTTATGAATTTTGACAAAAATCTCCGACCCCAAAAATTTCCGCTTACCAATTTTGAATCGAATTGGACTATAATCACAAAACTAGTCCGCCATCTTGAATTTATGAATTTTGACAAAAAATTAATAATTTTCGACCCCAAAAACCCCCATACATCAATTTTGAATCAAATCGGACCATAATCACAAAATTTGTCCGCCATCTTGAATTCATGAATTTTGACAAAAAACTCATAATGTTCGACCCCAAAAGCCCCTACATACCAATTTTAAATAAAATCGAATCATAATTACACATTTCGTCCGCCATCTTGGAGCCGCCATTCAGTTTTTTCTGTAACAAAAATTCCATAATGTATAGTTACCGGAATAATGAACATCTGCCTAATTTCAAATCGATAGGACGATTAGAAGTCGGTAAAATTAACTTGCAAGATTTAGGGTCAAACTAACAAGTAAAACTTAATAAAAGCTTGTGAAAAAAATGAGAGATATTTTCAATAAGTTGCTAGTGTTATTTGAAATATAAATGTATTTTGAAAGAAGGTTTTCTTCAGTTCCCAGTTCCAAATTCATTTCACCTTGATGCCTAATGTTTCATATTTCATAACATCTGTTTGACAAAAACCGTAATTCCTCTATTCTCAGCGAATTGATGACGTTGAGGGTTAAGCACCGCTTTTAGCGGCACAATAGCACTCAGTACAATAATGTACCAAAACTTGGGTCAAAGGAAAATACGTAAAAGGAAAAGTCGTCATTTGATAGGGGAATACGTAAGGCGATGTTATTCCGTGTATATACCTGACTGGCTATAAATTGTTCAAAGCCTTTGTGAAACCACCCAAAAGGTTCACGTTTGCGATAATAATTCGATCAATAACACGAGCCGCAATAGAAAATAGAGGTACAAACCGTAAGAGATGAACTTTATGCGTTTGACATGAATGATTGACTTCTAGCGTTACGAAGAAACAACTTTAAGGAAAGGCTGAAGTTGCCTCGATCCACGTGTACAGAGTAAGCGTGATGAGGAGCATTTCAAATTAGTAAATCTCAATCATGGTGAAACAAATAATAGGACAGAAAAATACAAAGGAGAAAGAATGGCTTCATATTATTTCAATTCCATTTGATATGTACCGGGTTATTCACTATAAATTACTCACTCCTTATTGCCTAGAGGAAAAAAAAGTTGTGGATATGACTGAATTCTGATAAAATGCTATTGAAAATACAGTAGCTTTCGGATTTCCAGGTATAAAAAAATTAAATGGAATACCCTGTATATTATTGAATTTTTGGAATGATCTTTTTCTCCTGACTTCAAAGATAAACCATATGTTATCCCTATCATATACCGATTCTGAGTTGTATCCAAATCGTCCAGCACGGTGAGAAAATATATTCAAAAATATTTATCAAAGGGTGAATCATATCTTCACTTTCAGTAGATAAAAACCAGTAGTTCAAGAAAAACAGCAAGATATACTGCTTCATCTCGAAAGTAAGCCTATCCATATTAATTCACGAATAGACTTCTTTGAAACATTGTATTGTTTTTCAGAAAATTCTGAATGTGGTTTAGAAAATGTAGCCGATCAATTAGGTAAAATTTTCACAAAATCCAACGTTCTTTGAAAAAGAAAAACTGCAAACCATATAAAATTTTACACGCACAAGTTTCAACAGTGACTCATAAGAGAAAAGAGCTGGAACTTTGCCAACAGAAGATTCAAAATTTGAATGAGGATCCCAATTATTTAACCAAAATATTGTGGACTGCTGAGTCATCCTTCTTTAGGGCAGGAGTTTTCAATAGGAGAAAAGGTCGTGAGAAGAAAAGGACAATAGAAAAATATTGGTAAAACAAATAAAGAAAACAGGAAAAAACGGAAATTTTTGAAATAAAATTCTCGGCCCTATATTTTATGATTATATATTAACAGTTGTTATCTATCAAGAAATACTCATCCCAGAAGTAGAAAATATTATTTTATAGAATTTTTCGAAGCCATGCTTGCCAGTATGATTTGGATGCAAGATAAGGCAACCCCGCACAGTGTCCTACCCGTTCAAGAACATTTGAATAATGAATATATTCCCAATATGGATAGGAAATAATGAAAGTATCAAGTGGCCACTCGATAGTCCGGACTCAGCCTTATAGATTGATTTTTCTAGGGATTTATTAGAGATATTGTCGATAATAATAATAATAATAATAATAATAATAATAATAATAATAATAATGATAATAATAATAATAATAATAATAATAATAATAATAATAATAATAATAATAATAATAATAATAATAATAATAATAATAATAATAATAATAATAATAATAATAATAATAATAATAATAATAATAATAATAATAATAATAATAATAATAAATAATAATAATAATAATAATAATAATAATAATAATAATAATAATAATAATAATAATAATAATAACTCCGGCAGATCTGGTCATCAGAACTGTCGGGTATGAACACAGTTTCTGCCACCAACATGCTTGCCGTTCCAATACTAATCTACTCCTTTGGGGTCGTGAAGTGGACCCTGGAAGAGCTGCGTGCAATCGACGTAAAGACTCGCAAAATGATGCACCTACATCGTAGTTTGCATCCGAAATCGTCCGTTCCACGGTTGTACCTCCCCCGAAAACAAGGAGGCCGTGGACTTTTGAGTTTGGAGTGTCTACACAACAGGATGGTGCTGGATGGAGCCTGTAAAGTCATCAGGAGCTTGGATCCCCTTCTCTGCATGGTCGAAGACCATGAGATCGCAGGGAAAGGAGCGTTTCTTTTTAAGGCAGCAATCCGTGCAGCCGATGAACTCGGTCTTGTATTCGACACCGAGCGGGATATCCAAGACTCTGTCACCGAGTTGGAGCCCGCTCGACGGAGAGTCCACATAAAAGCTGCAGAGAATACTGTACATCTGCAGCTCCACAAGGATAAGCCGATGCATGGAATCTTCTACAAACACATTGAAGACCACGGCTTATCCGAAAGGCTGACCTTTGCATTCCTTAGGTCAGGTGGACTCAAGTCGGAGACTGAGGGATTCATCATGGCTTGCCAGGACGGTGTTTTCAACACTCTCGTCTACCGAAGCCGCGTGATGGGTATAGAGGTCCCTGACACAAGATGCAGGGCCTGCCGTGGAGCGCCTGAGACCATCATGCACTTGCTGTCAGCATGTACAGTATATGCGGTCTCAGCCTATATCCATCGTCATAACGCGGCGTTACGAGTGCTGTATTATCATTTACGACACTCGTACGGTATTGATGAGACACCGGTGCTGCCCTACGCTCCGGGGGATATTGAGTCCGTTGTGGAAAGTGAGAAGTGCCGAATTTATTGGAACTACTCATTCCCCACCCTCAGGCAGATACAAGCCAACAAGCCTGATGTAGTCCTCTTCGACCGCGAGCAGAAAACGATATACGTCATAGAGTTTTCGGCTCCGGGCGAGACGAATATCGTGCGAAAAGAGGACGAGAAACGGACGAAGTATCGAGATTTACTATTCAAGCTCCGCAGACTCTATCCAGACCATTCTGTAAAGATAGTGGTTCTGATTATAGGGGCCCTTGGTGGAATGATGCCAACGCTACTCTCAAACCTGGAAAATATACCGGCATGCCGTAAATCGGCAGTATCTCTAGCCGGCCGCATGCAGAAGGCAGTCATTCTCGGATCGTTACGTTTGCTCAGGACACATGATTCTCGGACCCAATGATCTCTCACCTCACGGGTGTGGGGAGAGGTCATTGGTTTATGTAACCAGCGCGCCCTTCCGAATGGGTCGGAGCTTCGGAAGTAAGGGCCCGACTGGTAGTGTTCAAAACGAAAATAATAATAATAATAATATTCCACTTATTAAAGCACAATTCGACTTGAAATAGAGAATTGAATGTCAATGATGAAGCAATTTCCAATGCACAAAAAATTATTACATAAGTTTAGGAGCTTATTTATTGGGACTGAGAAGGTTTACATTATTTTAAGATTTTCAGTTTCTCTTTTCGTCTTTTCAATTTTGAGTTAAGGCAAATTTAATACAATAACGGATTCTTTTATGAAAAAAACAGAACAAGCAAGTACAGAGCTGAATTTGAAATGCAAATCGCCGGTTTCCGAAGTAGGACCAACAGCACAATAGGCCTTTTCATTCAGATGATTTTTTAAGGCGCATGCGCTCGTTTTGAGACCCAAAGTCTGATTGGCTATTGGGAAAGTGAATAGCCATTGGGTAGTTTTGAAATAAAAATTTGAGATTGGCTTAGTTCAAAATTAGCGGTATTTTCACATTATGTCAACAGTCAACTTCATGACGAATGCACCTGCATACATTGGCGTTCGTAACTTTCTTTGTAGGTTAAGTACTTATTACCTATTTTATACCGCCAAAAACCATTTATTCTTAGATGAAATATTGTACACGAATATTTTCTAATGGCGAGATTTCTTCTCCACGTAAATTAAAGTCAACTATCCATAGGAAAACTCGAAAATATTTTATTTTCTTTGAAAAAAAATCGCTGTCAATGCCGTTGGGTCTGACCATGTAAACAAAGTTAGTCATTTGTCATCTAAATGAAAAAGCCTATTGGTAGTGCGTTCGACTAGCTATCGAGAGGTCCCAGGTTAAAATCAAAGTATACTTCAATGTCAAAAGATGAAATCTCGTGGACAAAGCAATAATAAATGAGTTCAGAAACAACACAGAAAATTTAGGAGAATCAACACAGGAATATCAAAAAAGCATTGTATGGTAAAAAAGGAGGATAAAAACACAAATAAATGTAAATAAATACACACAAACATATATATTTCCTAGGTGAACGAATGTTCATGAGTTAACAGAACATTAAAGGAGTAAATGAATGAAGTATATGAATTAATAAGATAGTTTGAACCCATAGTCGTTACACTGTTTTATAATTCGTTGTGACTATCAGCAGTGGACATATACAATGGTTGAAAAAAAATATATTTCATAACAGTATGCCATCCATATCTTCATCAAAGTATTCTTGAACACTATAAAATACCTGGTGAATGAGAACTTGCTTTACAGACTTTCTGAACTGATCAATTGATTGGATATCTTTAAAATTAGTCGGAAAATGATTATATATTTTAGCTGCATTATAGATCAGCGGTTTTTCGATCAAATTTGATAATGGAATGGGAAGTCTTAACTTGTCATTTCGGCGGGTGGATCCAACATCAACATCGTAGGATGATTTGTTCTTATGTACCAGGCACACAGCATCTAGTTTGTATAAAAAGGAGAGTGTAAGTAATTTTCACTCCCTGAACAAGGGTTCACAAGACACTCTATGTTCGAATCCTGGTTGGTCCACATTTTTTAATTGAGTTCTATTTTTTATTTCCTTGTCTGATATGCCACAAACTATTTTCGATTAATATTAAATCACAGGCGCTATCCACCACTTCATTATTATAATAATCAATTTTTTTTTTATGTTCTGGTTCCCACGAAAAGGGATATCCTGTAATGTTCAGAGAACATCGTGGGAACCAAGGGAAAGAAGGTAGGAGTTGGTGTTCTTCTTAAATTTCTGGAGGTTGTATGCCTCGGGGAACACCTCCCTAGGCAATGAGTTCCAAAGCCTCGCTGTTCGTTGGATGAACGAGTCTTTGGAAAGTGATGTTCTGCAGGTCTCCAAAGTGACCACGAAGGGGTGTGATCACTGAACTTGACGGGTTAATCTCGAAGAGACTGCCAAAGCAGGAACGATTGTTGATATTTCAGAAGAGCATCGCCCATGAAAATATCTATAGAATAGAGACAAATCGCCAACTTTTCTACGGTGTTCCAGACAAATGAGCGAGTTTGTAAGCGAGGCATCACCGACGAGACGAATTGCCCTTTTTTGGACAGAATCCAATAGCCTCACGATATGTTTAGGTGCCGCGCTCCAAATATGGGAACAGTATTCCAGGACAGGTCGGATATGTGCCTTATAGATCATAAGCAGCTGAGTGGGGGTGAAATAGCTCTTGGCACGAAACACAAAACCAAGTTTTTGGGATGCACTTTTGGCAATGGACCTCACGTGATTTTCCCAGGAAAGGTTATTGCTGATAGTAATACCAAGCATCGATATGGATGACTTCAGTGGTATGGTTACTCCTGACAAAGTTATGTTAGGACAGTATCGGCTTTTCTAGAGAAAAGACATGCTTGTGTTTTGTTTGCATTGAATTCTACCAAGTTATTAGATCCCCACTCGAGAATTGTTGCTGAGTCTATATTTATATTATTAACATTTCTTCCTCGTTCATTTCTGGTTTCACGGGCTGATATAGGGGCTCTGGAAGAGAAAGCGGTATGGAGGGTACTATCATCGGCAAAGCTGTGTACTGGACATGACTTATTCAAAGATTCCATGCGAATTTCAAAGAGCGGATAGTGAGTAACTAGGAAATAGCACGAGATTATCAATGAAAATTGAGTATTCACATTAATATTGATTTCTGGTTGAAAAATCGTCAGAAATTCAGATATTCATTATTAGGCCAACCAATAGAGGTTTTTTCCTACTTGAATTAAGACGCAAATAGCCTATACCACCTTCGAAAAAATAGTTCGTAGATGGGAACCTCGGTATCATGCCCAGAAAAATCGCTTTGTGGATTTTTTTTAACGAAAAAATATTGTCAAAAATTACCACTTTTTTGCTATTTAACAAATATTTCAAAAATTATTGATTCGTTTCACGCTCATAGAACTTTTGTAGAGAATTCAAAGCCCTACAAAATTGTTTTTTGTGCGACCGAGTTGCTGCATTTTCTGCGAAAACCCGGAAAAACCTCTAGAAGTTAATTTAAAAATTAAAAAACCCGACTGCGTGACAATTGAACTTTAAAAAAGATGGAAACAGGATGACCAGAAAATTATGTTTCAAGAGGTTAACTATTAACCCCTCGCGGTCCAATTATATTTTCATACTACGTAATGTATTTGGTAGAGGATTGGCTGGAGGTGGATTCAAATTGAAAGCCCAGTATATTTGGGGAAAACGACGTCTACTGAAAACGTTTTTGAAAAAAAGTTGCTCGCAATTCCACTCTTCACTAGACTGTTCTTTCACAGATGATTTCGTCTAATGCCATATTCATAATCACGCCTTAAAATGCCTTCATTTCTGTGGGAGTCACAATTTCCCACATATGCCATATTGAGTTTTTTTGTATTTTTTGGCACCAAATCTGTTGGTCTATGTCATGATTCCTTGTAGCAGATTATCAGTAAAAAGCAACTGAAAGAATTCCAATTCTGTTTATGTTCTGTTGACTTTGTATCCACTATTGGCTGTGAAAGGCAATCTTCCAAAGTGTTCATCATTTGGCTCTCACCTCCTCCACCCCTACTCGCTATCACTGTTCTCCGATCTCACTGCTCACTTTCTCGGTATCTTCATCATCAGTATCACTTTGTTCTTCATAGTCACTCGGTTCAGATGCATCCTCTTCGAATTCATAGTTATTATCACTCACTTCTTCTAAGGGTATTCGACCTCTTTTTGTGTGTGCCGCCAAGGCAATGAACAACAGCCTATTCGAAACGCGATGAAAACAAAACACGGCCTTACCTAAAACAAAAAGAGCAGCGACTTCGACCAAATCCAGTATCGGCGCTTACCCGACATCGGACCCGAACGTTATAATTTTATGTCGCGGCTGCGCCGACAAAGGACCGCACAGGGTTGAACTCAATTCTGTTAACAATCTCACGCAGTCGGAGGCATTTCTTTTAATTTGAAATAAAGATATATTATTGCATCCGATTCCATGGGATTGTTTGATAGTTGACCTCTTGAAACCTAATTTTTTGACAATATTTTCTAGGCATTTTGTTCAACTTTTCAGGCAGTCGTGTTTTTTATTTGTAAATTAATTTTTTTCATTTTACACTTTTTTATTATGATTCTTCACAATATGGCGTCTGGTTGTCGCCATATTGAATTTTGTGACAATATGACGTCTGGTTGTTGCCATATCGAATTTTGATGATTACTGTCATGTCTTTATGGACAATATGACGTCTGGTTGTCGCCATATTGAATTCTGATTACTGTCATGTTTGGTGACACTCGCAATATTGAGACAATTTGACTAAAGTAAAAATCATCAAAATCGGCCCACGCAATTGGTCTCTAGAGCGCCACAAAGAAACAAACATACATACATGATAAACATATTACCCTCCTTTGCGTCGCGCAGACGAGTAAAAAGAGACCATTTTTCAAACATTCATCATTTTTATAAATTTGAAGCTGGACAAATAATCCTGCAGGAAATGATAGATAATAACATTCAGTTCATCTGTGCGAAAGATGGTTTCTGTCCATTGTGAAGTTTTTGCACAATCGCGTTATAAACAATTTGAGGGCTTATCTTGCAAAATGCGCCGATTCGAAGGAAATCGTCGTATTCAAATTCTGTAAAAGGCCTCTGGAAGTAGAGATCAATATCCACAATTTGTTTATTTTGGATTTCCACCTGAGAGGTGGGAAATGTGTTGAGAATTTCACTGAAAATTGCTCCAAACACTTGAAAGTGCGCTCGACGCAGAGTCGAGTAGCGGTAGTGGGGGAAGCCGGAGGAGGAGAGTGTATCACCGCGCGGCGGGTTGCTTATACGTTGGCGCATATTATATTGGTGCTTATGAGTTATTAGCGTGTTTTTGCATACGTTTCCAGTTATTTAGTGATTTAGTTTTTTTATCAACTATTACATTACAGAAGTTAATACTGTGGCTAGTATTGAAAGGAAAGTATACGTATTTGTGATGAGAACTCTCATTGGTTGAAGTGATTAGCTTTTTAAGAACTCTTCGGTTTTTTCGTTTTGCACATATTTGCACATTTTGTTAATTCATAAATAAATGTGAAACATTTTTTTAATACATAAATGTAATACATTCACATACTATTTATCCACTTACAATTATTTTTACAACAAAAATCATAATTGAAAATGCTTTTTTTTAATTGAGAGAAATCGCATCAACCATTTCGGTTATTAGCGAACATTAATATATACATCTTTATAGTTTGTTTCAAATCTCTATTGTGTTGAGGAAAATTAAAACATTGTGCAGTATACAATTTGGACCTAGGATTGTTTCCAAAGTTCCCTGTATCTTGTTAGCATTCCTCTGTGGAGTGAAGAGTGGACATTTTATCAGGATATGTTTGATTGATAATGTTATAAACTGGGCTACGGGGTGTTGTTATTTAACACACCACACCTGTAATACCAGACATTATTCCTTAGGTTGGAAAAACAGTATTAAGAGCAATCGACTGTCTGAAGAAGGTCGATACTGAAACTAGGTCTGGAGCGGCTCAGAACTGAGTTCATTTCTCTCAAATACCGGAACATGGGCTGTTTATTCAGGAAATACTACCGTTCAGAAAGATTCGAGAAGTTATTCATAAAAGAAGATAAATAAAAGAATGCACTCATAAAATGTTAAGAATGTACATATATATTTAATAAAAAATTACACAATTCTCTCAATCGTCTATGGACGAATGATAAGCAACAATCTTCATACAATGAAAACTAATGTAGCGTATTGGCAGATAATTCTGCAGTGGGCTACACAATAGGAATAATTTTACTAAAAGAACAATCTTGAAATTCAATTGCCACAAACGGCTAGAAATAATTCTCTTTTGAGATCTTTGTAATCCTGCAAACTATGGAGATACTTTTCAGACATATACACATTTCCAAAGGTTGGGTTTTGCCATAAACATAAATATAGAAAAACTTACATATCTCCCCTTGTTTCACACTTATTCACTCGAGTAGGTTTTTACACGACAATTAGTCTTAAATGTATTAGTAGGTCGATTAGTTCCGCGTCAATTGGTTATTATATTTTAATTCGTCCGATATAGTAGTAATCGCTTAATACGGCTATGGCTTTTCTGAGAGATCGTGAACTATGGAATTGCTGACTCCCGTTGTATTATCTCTGTTCTGGAAGCGTTGACAAAAATAGACAATTTTTGGAAAACTATACTGTTCACTCGTGTTTTTACTAAGAGGTGCAATACTTGAGTTGAATTGGCTGAGTTTTTATGTTTTCTGAAGTTCACTACACTGGTTTGGAAACTCTCAGCATTATTGTACGATACTGTAATTAGACTGACTTTTTAACCTAACTTTTGAGAATGGCATGTTCTCCGAAATCTTTTCGTCCAATATAAGTGATTACTGAACGGGCTACTGAATTGAACTACTTTTCTTTCGGCTTCTGGAGTCTTTTATACGATCTTCGAAACAGAAGCTAGGGGCGGGATTTAGGTAATACCTTTTGTTTTTTCTCTCCGCTAATTGGTTGGTAAGAACCGATAAAGGGGTGGCTTGTACGACTGATAAGGACCGTGTTTGTCGGATATAGTCATGAGTGAATCGCGATGCTTATCTATATTATGAATGGGTAAAAATTGTACTGAATGACAGGAATTTATGGTGGGCTGTCTGATGGTCGCTGAACTAATGACCACACAAGGGTGAATTATGAGTCTAGACGTTGCATATTTCCGGTGACTTTCGGGTTTGTTTACTTCAATTAATGATGCTGGGTAGTGATGCTCTCATTATCTAGTTATCAATGTCTTTCCGGGTAAAGATTTATGTTTCTTTTAACTGCCCTGTTTTTATCGACTTTGGACGTGTGTCAAATTTACGACGGTGTTTTGGTAATTATTTAAGCTGACTTCCTTATCTCGCTGTGAATGTATCAAGTAGCAATCAATAATCTTTGTTTACTCTCCTAGATGAATTATTTATGCGTCCGGTCTACCAGGGGTACTTCTGGATAATTATTTTAAAATGCTTTTTAATTGTCTTCCAATAACAACGTAAGGTTTTATCGATCGTATGCTTATCAGCTGTTTCAGTCTAGCATGTGGTCCATATTGACCTTTACTGTTTATCAAGAATGTTACGTTGTTTTGTATCGTAGAAAAGTTTCTCTGTAATTACGTGGCTTAACAATAACTTTTCGTTACATGTTTTGCACATGGGTTCATTTTGGTTATTTAGGAGGTGGTCGTGGGAAAGCCGAGTGTGTCCGAGACGTAAACGGGTAGGGAGCACTTGGTAGCTACGATATTTTGGTAGAAATTGCCACGGTTTCACTGAGTGTTTCACTTCACGAAGTTTGGAGGTGGATTATCACCACCTGTTTTGCCACGCACTCTGTATACTGTTTTCTCTTCGTGAAACGAAAGTCGCTTGCCACCACTTGAGTTATAGTTTCAGAATAAGTATGGGTTACGGCTTCTTTTGCTCTTCTATAGGTACTCTTCTCCGTCTCCCAATGTACCAATGTGCGATGGGATCTAGATGAATTCCATGAGTTTCTCCTTCTGTTCTGCTAGGTGGAGCTGATTTTCTTATTGAACTGTGAACGGGCGGAAAAGGGTAGATTTGTTGCAGAGTGTCCAGTGAACTCAGCGAGTCGTTCAGGATGAAAAAATTCTGCTTATCGGGTGAATTGATTGAGATGGTCGCACGATGAATGGCATATAGTTCACCAGTAAAAACAGTACTGGATGAGGATAATCTGAATTGAGGGCATGTACTACGACCTACTACTGCTGCACCAGTTCTTTCAGATGTTTCAGAGTCATAGGTGTACAGCAAAGTATAATGCTTATGATTCTCTAGTATGGCTCCGAGGTAATTTTTGATAACTGCTGGGTTTGTTGATCGTTTAGGAAATTTGCTGAGGTTTATGAGACAAATTGGTTTGGGTAAGGTGATTGAGAATGTGGATATGACATTCCGAATTGTATTCGAGAAAGATTGAAGCTCCTATTTTCATTCATAAAATTTTGCATCCACTCTATTAATTCAATGCCATATAAATACACAAAATTCAACAAGCGGTTTGAAGGATATTAAGGCACATTTTTGTTTTTATCAATATTTGTAACATTTTTTCATTATGTAAAACTATCATATGTTGAATATGATACACATAAAAAAATTTAAAGTAATAAAATTACTTTAATAATAGTAAATGGTGCCTATGAAGACAATTACTCTTCAATGTCTTATGTTCAGAGCAATGTCTTATGTACAGAACTCATCTCGATGTTGTATTTTTTGTTTCGATAATTGAAATAATAAAAAAAAATGCATGTAGTAGTAAACAATTTTTATAACAGTAAGTTACAATATTTTATTAGTTTGAAACAAAAAGCGCTTGAAGTCGAGAACACATCAGTTTGGGAGGGTTCAATTCAATTCCTCCTCTACCGCTACTAGACTCTGCCTGACTTTCAAGCGTTTCAGTGACATTTTCAACACACTTCCCACATCTTTGGTTTGAATCCAAAATGAACAAATTGTGGATATTGATATCTACATCCAGATTTTGAATACGACGATTTCCCTCAAATCGGCGCATTCTGCAAGATAAGCACTTAAATTGTTTATAAGGCGATTGTGCAAAAACTACACATTGGACAGAAACCATCTTCCGCACAGTTCAACTACATGTTATTTTCTAGCATTTCCTGGAATATCCTTCATCCTGAGGGGACGTCACGATGGCGGTCCCGAGTTCATAGATGTTGAGCTCGTTGAAGAACCCTACCTCTGAAACCACAGAGGATTCGGCAAACATTTCCGGTTGGGATGAGTGAGCTCACCGGCGTCGGAGTTGAGCCTTGGTAGCAGAAATAGGCCGACGTTAGATAAAGAAGGAAAAAAATTGGTCTCTTTCAAGGAGTTTTCCCGAAAAATGCACCGATGCGGTCGCACAAAAAACTACTTTATAGATTTTAGGATTCTCTACAAAGGTTCTGGTGAGTGTAAAACGATTTCTCAATACTGTTTAAGATATTTGTGAAAAACAGAAAAAAGTGGTCTTTTTGACAATATTTCTTGTTGAAAAAAATCCACAAAGCGATTTTGCTGGGGCCGACAGCAGGGTTTCTATCTACGAGTTACCTTCCAAAAGGTAGAACATGTTATTTGCGTCTTCATTCGAATATGGAAATAACCTCTATTTTCACAAGATTCTATTTAGTTTCACTTGTTAGTTAGTTAGTTCGTTCGTTAGTTTGGGTCAAATCTTGCAAGTGAATTTTGACCGATTACCAGTCATCCGATTGATTTGAAATGTGGCAGGTGTTCATAATTCCGGAGCCAATGCATTATGGAATTTTTGTAAGAAAAAAAAGAGAATGGTGGCCCCAAGATGGCGGACGAGATTTGTAATTACGGTTCATTAAAATTGGTATGTGATGGTTTTCGGAGTCGGATATTATGATGTTTCTATCAAAATTCATGAATTCGAAATGACGGTTCCAAGATGGCAAACGAGTTTTGTGATTATGGTCCGAACCGATTCAAAATTGGTATATGGGAGTTTTCGTGGTAGGAGATTATGGAATTTTTGTCAAAATAAATAAATTTAAGATGGCGGCTTCATAATGGAGGACGGATTTTGTGATTAGGGTCCAATTCGATTCAAAATTGGTTTGCAGGGGTTTTCGGAGTCGGAGATTGTGAATTTTTTGTCGAAATCTATAGATTCAAGATGGCGATTTCAGGATGGCAGACGAGTTTTGTGATTATGGTCAGATTCTATTCAAAATTGGTATGTGGGAGTTTTTGGGGTCAGAGATCATGATTTTCTTCAGCTCAAAACTTACAGGAAAGAGAACCTGTAATAACGATGCTCTGTTAGAAATGAACAGATTGAGGCGAAATAACTAAAAAGTAAAAAATAAAATAACCAATAAAAAGCCTTTTTAAAGAAAATGTTCCACTTAATTCGTGTACTAAACGTATAAAATAAGTTAAATTCATCGCTGACAATGATTTAATAATTTTTTGGTGAATAATTTGGTTCCAAAAAGCTTGTCGCGCGAATTGTAATAAAATTAATACTTCGACAAGTTGTTACTTACCAACCAATCATTTTCCAATGGAATTAATTGGTACCTACTTTCTTCATGAATACTTTGTAAAAATTAAATATTTTGACAAGTTCCTACTTAGCAACCAATCACTGCCCAATCGAATCAATTGGTACCTACTTTTATAAACACTTCGCGCGACAAGCTTTCTAAAACCAAATAATTC
The DNA here is from genome assembly GCA_018342105.1 of Gonioctena quinquepunctata. Lineage (NCBI taxonomy): Eukaryota > Metazoa > Arthropoda > Insecta > Coleoptera > Chrysomelidae > Gonioctena > Gonioctena quinquepunctata. The sequence continues at coordinate 298,378 of JAFIRS010001316.1, forward strand.
AACAAAAAATAACTAAATCGTCAGCAGAGACTTGAACTTATTTTATTCGTTTCAGTGAACGGCTTAAATGAAAACTTGTCCTTAAAAAGGGTTTTCATTGGTTATTTCATGTTTCTATTGATTGCCCTATATTCCATGATTTATCTCAAGAAGAACATTTCAATAACTAATTGTTACACATATTAATTCAGATTCATTATTGTCACATCAAAATCATTGGACTGAAATCGGTCATCTATCAGTATAAATTCCATCGAAAAAACCACACGAATTTCATTGCTTTTGATTTATATAGACGGTAATATATTTTATCTTGATTCCATCGAAGTGAACTTTCGCTGATGAATTCAGTTCTACTGCGCTGCGCTGGCGAACAAAAAAATAATTTAAAGGCAAACCACCCGAGATCACGGGAAGAGTAAACTTCTCCCAAAAGGCTTTTCTCAATTTCGCCTAATTGGGATTTTTCACTTGCCGGATATTTGTTAAAATGTTTTGAAATATTTCAGGTGGAGAGCTCCATTGGGAAATAATTAATTTATTTCTATTTAATTTTGTGATGTACGATTTTAGAGTCATTCACGGCATTCTGGATACATTGGATGTTTCTACACTTTGCATTGACAAAGCATCAGGCATAATGATCTTTCAAAACGAATGAGCATATCGAGAATATGTTATAAAATCGTTCCACAATCTGAAAACATGAAAATGTGCCAGGAAATCCATACAAGTAGTAGTTTGCCATCCTTGATGATTTAATGCATATACTTGATATGTTTTCCATCGAATTGGAAAACATTTGGATTTTTCCACTGGGTTTATGAGGAGTTCTTCGGATTAGAGATAACATTGGGCATTTCTGGAGGTTTTCTTTGGTTGAGTGCTGGCGTGCGATCCATTTGGAAAAAAATCGTGAAATTTGAGCTATGGAAACGGAAAATCATGAGTGCAGTGTCATTCGATTTGGACCTGGAAAAAACACAAGAGGAGTTTGGTTTTTCGCGAATATCTCAGGAACTATTGCAGATATCCAAAATTTAAAAAAAGATCCACAGAGAGCAGGAAATTCTCTGAAAAATTTTTTGGACTTCTGGAACTGTACCAGCAATATGTATAATTTTAATTGAGCGGTGAAAATGTGGGTGAAAACGGGTGAAAATAGTATATTATACAACGATCATGTAATGATAGCTATCAATATATGGGCACAAGGTGAGTTACGACACTCGCCTTCGGGTCGTGTCGTAAACCGTGTGCGAGTGTATCGATAGCCATTACATGATCGTTGCATACACTATTTTTTCACGACAAATAAATAATAAAATAAGAACAAGAATTTCTGGTGGTGTACAAGATAATTCTTCACCGCTCGACATACTTATAGGTACTTTGACGCGTTGTTATTTAATGTCAATTAAATTTAAATGTGAAACAAGTATGTAATAATAATAATAATAACGTTCATTTGCACAATAATTGACAATACATATACAATGTAGCAAATGAACAAAAGGAATCAGCAAAGCCTGATGGCTGTGTGCAGAGTAAGTATTCACTTTGATAAAATAAAATAGTATTAATGATTCAATGATTTATGTCACCTACATCTACTGCAATCAATATTCAAACCTTACAATACTACAGTAATAATTGGAGGGTGAATAAAATGTAATAATAATAATAATTCATTTACCTTTTGATTCATAGCATAGATGTAGATAACATACCAAAGGATGAAGGAGAATAAATTGTTCGCCCTACAATAGATAAAATGTGTAGAAACAGAACACTTGATTATCCCCGAGTACGTGTTTCTACAGGCCGAAAATTCGTTTCATAATGAAAAATACGTCTTTTTATTTGCCAAAATCTGTTTCGAAACTGAAATCCGTAGTGAAATGGTCACAATATTGATAACTTGGTAGCAGATATTTAATTCGCGTATTATATTACGGTAGAAGCAAAAAAAATGTTAACCAGTTAAATATGAATTTGAAAAAATTCAAAAATTCGGGAACTTTCTGAATACATTAATGAACAATAATCCGTCGGCAGAAAAAATTGCTATGCTTACCAGAACTCGCATTGAAATTTTTGTGGACAGTTGAAGACAAATTCCTTTTCCCTGGCCACTTTCCTTTATCAATTGGTTGTTCAATCAAAAGTCCTCGGATTGATGTGATAAAAAAATGGAAACTCCACATGGCCAATTGGACTGAATTCACTGAACTAGCCCAGCTTGTAACAAAAACTGACGTAAGTGGATCCCTTGACAGCATAACAACCACCATCATAGAAGCAGCTCCACGTACCATACCAATCTCCGGAAGACCCCAGTACCATGGTGGAACACAGATACTGCCGAAGCCTCCCATTTCCAGAAGATCAGTAGTAGCGAAAGCTATAATGATGGATTAAAAAGACAAAAACAAGATCGTGAAATAAATATCAACTGGAATGAAACCGTAACATCATACTACATTCGTCCAATGTTTATATTAGAGAAAAATTGTTTGCTGTCAGAATTCCAAATGGGATTCAGGAAAAATAAATCGACAACAGACCAACTCGTTTACCTCGAAAACGCTGCCCAGAATAGTTTTCCCACAACGAAAACACATGATAGCCGCCTTCTCCGATTTAGAAAAAACCTACAACACGACCTGGAGATATGGTGTTTTGAGGACAATACATAACTGAGGTATTGAAACTAATATGAGCAAATTCATACAGAACTTCCTTTAGCATAGAGAGCTCGTTATCAACCACACATGAGTTGGAAAACGGAATCACTCAGGGCTCAACCCTCAGTGTAACAATATTCGCCAAAGCAGTAAATAGCCTTCTAGACAGTATTTATACCACAGTTCATAAGTCCCCTCATGTAGACGACCTTTTGTATCTTTAACCCATCAGAAAACATCCACCAAGCAGAAGAAGTGTTACAGAATGCTATACAGAATAGTTTCGCACAACGGAAACACACTTCTTCGATTTAGAAAAAGCCTACGACATACCTGGAGATATGGTGCTCTGAAGAAGATACAATACTGGGGTATTAAAGGTAATATGGGCAAATTCATACAGAGCTTCCTGAAGCATAGGGCCATACAAGTACTCATAGGGAGCCCGTTATCAACCTCACATGAGTTGGAAAACGGAATCATCCAGGGCTCAACCTATTCGTCATAGCAGTAAATAGCCTTCTAGACAATATTGATCTCACAGATCATCAGTCCCTTTATGTAGACGACCTATGTATTTTTCAAATCACCACCAATGCCAAATCTAGAGGATTCCAGTTCTCCACGGAGGAAACTCAATGTGTTCATTTTTATAGACTAAGAACACCACACGACAACCCACAACTTAACTTGAACGGTCAAGTCATACAATGCAAGGATGAAATAAAAATGCTTGGCATGACGTTTGATAAAAAACTTCACAATATGAATTTGAATTGTCAATTATAAGTGCGGATCCGTTACCTCAATAACTTTCGAACCGTTTGATGTAAAACAATGAGACATGAAATTTATTGAATGGTATTACCGGTCCTACTTTTCGAGAGAAGATACATTACAATTATTCGACAGAGGGCGCTGGGGGCACATCAAATTGGGAATTTCAAAAGGTCTGGTGGTCGATTTGAACATCGTTGAAAATATAATTCAATTTTTCTTTTAACCATGGTTGTTCTACGGAATCACAATCAAGAGTTCGGGTTTTCATAGCCTCCCTCCCTCTTCACCCTTCACTGTTAACTTTTCAACGCTTTGACAAAGAACAACGGGACCAAAACTATTCTGAATGATATCACCTATACTATTCCTTGACACAGAAAACATTGAGATTGCTTGATGGATGGATGGATTAAAAATTTCAAATTGCATAGGGGTCGAGTAGCACATCGTTAAACAGATAATTCAATTCCCTTTCCAACGATCCATTTTATTTTTCATTCTATCGATTCTTTTTTTCACAATATGAATTTCAAATGTTGTTATATTTGACATTTCGAATGCATATTGTAAATAAACGTATGAACGAAATTGAAAAAAAAATAGATTGTTGAAAAAAGAATTGAATTATTTCTTCAACGATTCACCACTTGATACCTTATATTATTTGAAATTTTTAAGTGAATGTGCCCCCCTGCACCATCTATTAGGCAATCACAATGTATATCATTTCAAAAATTAGAATCGGTGATATCATTCAATACATATTTTTTTCATTGTTCTACTTCGAACCTTTCAAAAGTTAGCAGGAGGGTGGGAGGATGTGCCTATCATCAATACTCAAGAAAAAGGAATATTTCCACACCAATTAGATAGTACAAACATATAGTACAAGATCATTGAAATATACCTACACAATACACAGACTTCTGTCAGAAAAATACAATAAAATATGAAATCAAGCACAAACTTGAATGACTTTCAAAAAAGGATTCACAAATTGTTAGTAGAGCTAGAATCCTATGACGTGATGGATTACTTGAACGCTAGCTGGTTGTATGAGAAATTCTGTGGAAATTTCAGGTTGCAAGATATGTGAAATGACGCCTGCTCCGTACAGAGTACTGATATTGTCAGTTATTGCTGTACTAAGCTATTTCCGAAATAGGATTATCATTATTATTATTATTATATCCCATATTCTTTTGAATATGGTGACTCTTATCAGTTTTTCTAGTCTAACATGTCTTTATGGAGACATTTTTTCTGGAAGATATGAACATAAAATAAAATAATTGATGAAAAAAACTTTTTTGAAAACAAGCTTTTATTGAAATACCCTAAAAAGTACAAAATAATTGCTTTGGATGTGTGACGTAGGTTATTCCGTGAGTTATAAATACAAGAGCTTGTCGCGCAAAGTTTCCATTTCGAATACAGATGCGACAAGCTTTTGAATCTATAACTCACGGAATAACCTACATCACACATCCAAAGCAATTATTTTGTACTTTTTTTAATAAAAGCTTGTTTTCAAGAAGTTTTTTTTATCAATTATTTCATTTTTCACTTTCAAGTGAGTACCCCTAACACCCACATACCAATTTTGAATCGAATAGGACCATAATTACAAAACTCGTTTGCCATCTTGGAGCCTCTATCTTGAATTTGTGAATTTTGACAAACAATTCAAAATCTCCGACCCCGAAAACCTCCACATACCAATTTTGAGTAGAATTGGACCATAATCACAGAAATCGTCGGACATCTTGAAGCCTCCATTTTGATTTTATAAATTTTGTCCAAAAATTCATAGTCTTTGACCCTGATAACTTCCACATACCAATTCTGAATTGAATCGGACCATAAACCAAATCTCGTCCGCCATCTTGGAGCCGCCATTTTGTTTTTTATTTCTCTAACAAATACATAATGCATTTTCACAGGAACTATGAACACCTGCCAAATTTCATGTTAATCGAACAGGTGAAACTAAATAAAAGCTTGTAAGTAATGAGAAGACATTGTATACTTCTCATTACGTTATTTTTTGCATAAAGACGGGAGTTTCTATATAACTTTTCATTTTAAGTATCGGCAGCGTCAATTCAACATAGTCTACACTAGTTTTTCACAGACTACACCGAGTTGTTTGGTTACGCGATACAGGTTTCACGTTAACTGCCTACAGTAGTCGCCTTACGATCAGGCGAGAAGGTTGGATGCGCACAACACCAATGTCATATAGTTAACGCCCACTCCGCTGTAGACAGTGGCGTATATGTTAGTTTGATTTGTGATCTGGTGCGATAAACCGATAATGGCAAATAAATTCAGATTACATACACGCCAATGGTCATAACAACAAACCAAAAAAATCAACCGTGTATAATGACAGCTTGTGCCGACTTTCGCCAATATAAATGAATATTACTGGACCTCTGGACAGTCCGTCATACGACAAATTCGCATCAGAATGTGAATACTTTCAAACTCTTAGATATGTTTGCAAAACTATACATATAGGTGGAGAGGTTGTTTGACTTTCGTTTGTCGTATATTGGACTCAATTGAAATGAAGGGTTTCCTGCGAATTGCAAGGTTAGAACATTGACCAAGTACCGATAGTAAGTTACTGAAAAATGATCCAAATTGAATAATTATATTCACTTCAATGTCGGTTTGAAATTCCTCAGAAATAATTCAGGCAAAGTCCCCTGAATTCAGTTTTCTATGATTTATCTCTAGTAAAATATTTAAATAACTGATTGGTACATATTGATACATATTTATTCTAGACATCGAATCCGTTTCACTAAAATATCTTATTCATCGGTAGAAACTTAATGGAAAAGACCAAACAAATTTCATTCATTCCATTTCTATAGACGGTAATATATTTTATCATGATATCATCGAAGTGAGCTTTTGTTAATTATTTCAGTTTGCTTTGCTGCGCTGTGCTGTACTGGGCTGGCGAACAAAACAAACTTAATTTGAAAGCGAACTACCCGAGGTCCAAGGGAGAGTAAACTTCTCTCAAAAGGCTTTTTCAATTTCGTCTAATTGGGAATTTTGGTTTGCCGGATATAACATGTTACAAACATTCTGTGTTATTTCGGGGGGAAAATTCCATGAAGAATTAATGAGTATATATTTTTTTTATTTCGTAAAAGTATTTGATGTCGAAATAATTATCACCAAGAAATATATACAAATGCGTTGAGGTGGGGCAATTTAAGTGTTTGGAAAATGTTAAACAATTGTTAACGACATCATGAATACATTGAGTGTTTTCACAGTCTTTAGGGAAGATACATCAAGCCGTATGTGTTCTTCAAATGAGACTCCAGATCGACTAAGTATATTGATAAATTTGTTATGGAAGACAATGATGATATAATTGCTTATTCAAATTTCTGTGAATAAAAACCTTCCAAATCTGGGAAAATAAAAATCGTCCAGGAAATTTTATGAGCAATAGTTTTTTCCATTGATTTTTGCATATAATCAATATATTTTCTATACAGAAAAAAAATTTTTTTGAAGGCTATACCTGTTTTCGTTTCCAAAATTTGGTTTTTTTGAGTAATTAGTTTTGCTCTATCGATCTAAAATATTCTCAGCGCTGCGGCGTTAACGCTTATTTTGAAAAGTAGCAACAACTTTGATATTTTCAATGAGAAACCCTGTATATAATTGCATTTCTTGCTTTGCTTTACGATCATTTTTATATGACACTTTCCTATACCTATCTCAAGCGGTTTTCGAGAAATGCAATGATTTCCTTATTTTTTGTGCAATATATAGCTACAATAAATTGTTTATTACTGCGGTATTTGGACTGAAATTTTGGGTGTAGTTTAACAATGTTCTGTGCATCAGTTATGTTTAAGGGAATTCGTTCTACATTATACAAGGTCGTTCAAAATTTGTGATTTTTCCGATAGGTACAAAAATGGTGAAAAGTACATTTTTTTAAATAGAACACCCTGTAAATTATCATATATCCTGAAAGACAATTAAAGCTCCTTTCCAATGATGTATAATGTTCTGTTACCTAAATAGTCCGGTTTCCGAAATAAAAGCAAGTTTTTATAAAAAAAATAAATATCTGCATTTGAATATGTATTATTTTTCATTTTGACAGAAACACCATGAAAATCCCTGCTTGTCAAACTGAAAGTTTGTTTAGCCCTTTACTGGTCACGGCACACTGCTATCATTTTCAATTCCCAGTCTAACGAATCGAAATAGGTAATTTTTACCGATTAAAATGATTTGATTGAAAAAACAAATCAATCTGAAATGCTTCGCTTCAAAATGTTCATACTTTTGAACTTGAACTTTTGAATGTGTTAATTTATTTGTGATTGTTGGAATTTTGTGTTCATATGAGCCCGAGTCATTTCAGGTTGTTTTGTGGAGAGTTTTATTCCTGTATAGTCGGCAACCCGTAATAGCCGGTTGCCCAGAATTATAATGTTCTGTGTTTGTAATACGCTGCATCTGTAGGATTCTGGCAAACGTTTGTTTCTACGTGGTAGGTTTGAGAAAAAAACTATCATCGTTCATTTTTGATTTATTTTGGAGGTAGACGCGGGCATTTTCACGAATAGCTGAACAGGTTGTGCAGCAAACTAATTGAACCATTTTGGTTGATTTCGATCCATTATTATACATACATATGAGTATTATTACTGAATAATGTATAGTGGTCGCCTGGTCAATTGATAGTTGGTGGTTTTCTAGGAAACAATAGTGTGATACGCCCCTGTTTATCGGCTCTTGGCCAACTATGCAATATATTTTGTTCTGCGCAATTCGAAAATCCGATTGACATGGAACCATGGTGCCAAGCACCCATGAGTAATTTCTCGACACAGGTCGTCCAGGGTTGGAAAAATATGGTCTTCTATTTCATCGTAAGTGTAAGTGTCATATGTTCATCATGTCAAAGTGCATATGTAACGCTAATCACGAGGTGAAACACGGGAAAAAAGGGGACTCCGGAACAGCGACAACGGTAGGCGAGTTTGTACAATATATTGGGGGGAGGTGGGGGAGGGTTCGACGTTGATTGGGCAACTATGACGTTTGCTAGGTGTCAAAAGGGAAATTCGATTTCCTGCTTCTTGGTTGCGACGAGTCGAAGTGGTGGGTGGATGTGTAAGTGAGTGTAAGTGAATATTTGTATTCTGGAAATAAATTGTGATTATCGAGTCATCCTCAATCAGGAATTCTTTCGAACCAAGACTCGACGAATTCTGGATGATTGGTGGAGCCGGTGTGCTCACTTTTGGTATTTATCCGGATTCGATGCTCTTTGGAGGATTGTCGAACTCTTGTGGCAAAGTACATCGAATATAACAGGTATGTGTTGCTCGTTTATGTCAGCAAGGCTTCGAAATCTTTTGTCTGAACACCCCCCGAGGTGTCCTAAAGCTCTGAGCTTCGTGCTCGTGGAAGCACTCAAAGCACTTCTGTGCTCGTAAGCACTGTGCTCTCGAGCCCTTTTTGAACCAGTGCTTAGTGCTCAGTACTTCGAGCATTTCACGAGAAGGCTTAAGGCTTAGTAATCCCCAGAAGTGCTCCCGAACATTTCAGTGCTCTGGAGCACTTTTCGGGATTATTAAGCACTGAGCCTTCCCTTACCTATGAATCTATAAATGTTTTCGAAACATGAAAACGCGGCCATCGGCATCCCCAAGTGCTACTGAACGCGACTAAATCCTTATATTATGCATATTCGAGAGATTACAATGTTGATATGAGCATTTTTTATGTTTTGCGTTAAGTGAGTTAAGAGCTATTTTTCTCTGAATGCAGGAACTCAATCAATGGACTTTCTACACATGATGATATTCTATTGAGAAATATAGGTGGAAAGTTATGATTCGTATGACTTGGAGGGCCTTCTGACCAGACCAGTCGTTAAAGTGACAGCAATTTCAATTATATTTTACTATGACTTTGGCGGAGCTCTACGTGATGAACTATCTGCGAGCGCGTACTGGGACACTTTTGGGGACCAGGATACTGTTCCCCGAGGGTCCATGCTGTTTTTAACGAACATGGAAAAAAATCGAAATATTTTCAGAAGTTTTTATTTAATGTGCTGTGATAATGTGTTTGGGTACGATTCTATTCTTAATTGGTGGGAGCGAGTTTTTGGTATCAGAGGTCATTATTTAAAAGAAATATAGGAATTCAAGATGGCGGCTGCGATGGCTGCCGTGTGTTCCATTATTGATAGTCCGAATCCATTCAAAATTGTTCTCTGTAGATTTTTGGGATCGCAGATCATGATTTTATTCTCAAAATTCGAAATGGAGGATCTAATTTGGCGGACGAAATTTCTTATTCATTATCCGATTTCGATGAAAATTGGTAGGTAGGGGTGTTTGGGGTCGAAAATCATCATTAGTCGTCAAAATTATATGATTCCAGGGGGCAAATTCCAAATTTATTTTTCCAGGATGAAAAATTCAAATGAAGCGCAGCAAGTTCGCCTGTCTGCTCTGTGTTCTCTCTGAGAATTTTCAAGTTAGAATGTACATAATAGTCATAGTGGGTAGAGGAATTCTTAATACACATTTATTGTTAGTTTATGGAAGATGTATTACTTGCGTTAGGGTTATATACAGGGCGGCAGATACTACCAGATGGTATATATTTTTTAGTGGTTAGGATATTTGCTTTCGATTAAATTCAAGTTGATGTTGGATTCATAATATCATTGAATTTCTGTGGAGAATTCAAAACTTATTTTTTGTTTTCGATTTATTTTTTTTCAGGTTAGAAATTTGTTTTATGTCAATTATGACAAATATCATTTTGAGGGGCTACAGTAATAACAAATTCAGTTTGTGCAATCTCATATTTAGGAACTATCAAGCAGCTTCAAAATATTTGATATTGAATATTTTCATTTTGAAGTGCACTAGCGTGCGAGTCGTATTAATTCCACCACACCAGTTTATTCAATGCCACCCGCCACACTCATACTCAATAATAATAATGAAATTTGAATCCTTCACGATCATGAAAATGACATAGGGAACGTCAGACAACAATCAATTCAAAGACAGTGAACATCTATACATAAAAATATAACAATTTCACATGTAAGATGGAGATACAAATTATTAACTGAAATATTCATCAGTACTATAAGAGCAACCATTAGTCAACTGTTCTTTGAGTTTCGCTTTGGAATGATTTTCCACATTTAAGTTTATCATTTCGTCAGGTGATTATGAAATATGGCCCCTTTGTAAGACGCACAATTTTCATACATACGAGTTGAATGTTTTTGAAGTCTCATTAGTCCGCTTTTTCTCGAAGGATATGCATGAAAATCACAATTCCGATTGTAATTCTGTACTGTTTTTGGAATAACAGAGTACATATGTAAATATAAATACACAGCACGCACATAACTTTATTCTCAAAGAAGTGGGGTCTACAAGATTCTCTGGAATCTATTCTATTTATTGGTCGCATGACCCTCTTCTGGGAAATATTTCATTTAGTTTTGTGGTACAACCCCAAACAGCAATATTATAGAAAATATGGGAATATTCAAGAGCAAAGTAAATATTTAAAAGTTGGGCTCTATTGAAATTGGACCTCAATTGTCTAATTGATACCCACTGTTAACTTTCCTACTGACATGATTATCAATATGGGGCAGAGCATTGCGTTTCACATAACTATCCTGTTTCCATTGCTGTTCTGGATTCAATTCGATGTGAGTAACCCAAAAATAAAAAACTTTTATAATTTGGAACAAATTGTTTATTACAGCAATTCTTTATAAAAAAACTTAAGAATGTAACAATCTCATCCTTTGAAAAGTGCTTAGTGCTCAGTGCTCGCCAAGGCCAAATACTTCCTAAAATGCTTGTAATTGCGAGCGTTTCAGAAATAAAAGTGCTCAGTGATCCAGCCTCGGGAGCACTTTTCAAGAGTGCTTAGAGATTAGTGCTCGAAGCACTTTTCGTCAGTGCTCGGCACAGGTCTGTAATACCCTTAGTGAAAAATGAATTCACCCATCAACAGATGCGTTAGGGCCGAACATATTCCAGTGCAACGGAACCCACCATTTCAACTACAAAACGCAGTTTGATAGGGTTGTCCCAAGGGCAGAACCCCTAATCGACCAGGGTATGTACATTTTCATGAGCCTAACGACATTCTATGTGATTGAATAAATTTAATAATTTTTCCTTGTCTCCGAACGATCGTTTTTTTCGAGAAGCTTCACGTTCGTCGCTGAATTTTATTTGAAGCGGGGTTGCCAGTGGAATGTTTCTCATGGAAACACCTTCATTAATTAATTCATGTGTGAATAATTTCACATTGGAAGTCAAAATTCTCCATGAAAGATAGATTCGGATATCCATGATTATTTTAATCAATGATAGGATTATTGGTTGTGGTTTCTTATATTATAGGTACAGGACATTTCCATCTAGTGATACGGTCATTAGAGGAAAGGGTTATGAATGCTCTTAGTTACAGGAGTTGAATATTTATTTTTTTGTGGTCATTCTTATGATCCAATTAATTGAATAATAATTTGGAAGTTTATGTATATTATGATTAATTTTGTTTTCTAGAATCTGTTATGATTCTAGTGGGCTGTGGTTTGCTACGGGCCAAGGGGGTTAAATGGTTTGGCTCTTTGATTTCTTTCATTAGAAGAGTAATTCTAATTCAGTATTTCCTTCCATAGGGTTTTTTATTTCAGTATTGGTTGATGGATTATGGACTTGGGTTTCCGGGAAAGGTCCTAATTCTTTGTTGGGGTGCCAATTGACCTTTGACTACTTGGGAGTACAGGGTGTTAATGGTATTCAGGGTGAGCAATCCCGAATGCTGGTGGAGTGCAATCCCTACCTCTATAGGGTGATTCCACGAAGGAGCTATCACAAGAAGTCAAGCAAAATCTACAGGGTGATCTAGTAGTATGGAAGTTCCATGGAGTTTCTCTGCTACGATGGACACACAAGTTTAATATTGATAATCGTTGTGGTTTACATACTACCCGTTGTTGTGTTCACCCGCTTTGTTGCTGGTGCTCAATAAATATATATATATATATATATATATATATATATATATATATATATATATATATATATATATATATATATATATATATATATATTTCTTTTTAGTATCTTGAACCATCCATTGTATAGGACTGGAGTTTTCTTGAGTATTTGGTTCCTGGTAGGAGTAAACAAATAAAACTAGTAGATTTTCATCTTGTTTTCAAGGGATGTGACGTTTCGCTTGATAATTCTATGCTTCATCTGACATTTTTTTATAAAATTGTGATGTAGAAAATATGGGGCTAGTAGGAGTTCCAATTTCTTGAATGGTTTTTTCGGGTTCTTACCTACAAACACAATTTCGGTAAGCATTTTAGGGAGCCACTTAGGACACAAAATTATTTTTTCTCTTCATTCCGAGAAGGGTTAGGTGTAATTTTTTATAAGTGGTTGAAAGTAGAAGCACAATTATTTTGGTTTTTGTATGCACAATGTTGTTATGATATTCTGTCGCAGACAAGGTTCTGGTATATTTTGTTTGTGAGTGGTTAGGATGAATTGACTTTTTCAGATGACATTTGACACTATTTATCAGGGATGTTCGTGTTCTTTGGTTTTGCTGTGTAATCGTTCCTCATATCTATATTTGCATCTGCATGTGTTATGATTATATATCAACAATACTATATATAAAAAATTATTTTCATATATCATAAGCAATTATTTGAAATACCTACGCACTAAAAAATCCCAAGATTCAGAAGCGAATTGGATACTCCCATAACAAGAAAATTTCATGGGAACTGCTGAGTTTAGTCTCATTCTGAAAAAACCATCGATATGTATAATATTGCTACACAAAAAAAATTAACTTCATTATTTTGTAAAATTTTACGTTTTTTTGGATGAGGATACTCGCGTGCAATCCATGTCGTGAAGAAATCTCTAATATGGAGCACTTTTCGGATACTACATTTCGGCGAGTTTCTTGAGTTGCGAATATATAACATGAACATTTTTCAACCTCCGTTTCGTCAATTCACAATATAATCCATATATTTGAGTTGGCTGGGGTGAGGTCAACACAATGCCGACTGAATATTAACAAATTGAAATAAATTTAGTGGAAAGATGAAAAAATCCCAGTGTAACCGAAATATCCACAATTTTGAGCAAGAACAATTTGACGAAATTTTTTTTAACATGAATGAATCACCAACCAAATACCTATGAAACAGGGAGAACAGATGGCTTCTTTTCAACATAAACATTGAATGGAAAAAACATGAGGAGAAGATGTTAGCGAAAGTTGTTCGAGAATGAATGTATCATTTGATGATTCTGAATTTTTTTTAGGTAGCACGATCTTCTTTCATATATCATTACGAAACTGGGTTTCGTTCATTGAAGTACACTCAAATGGTTCAATGTCAGCTTATAACAATTCGAAACACAACGCAATAATGCACCCTGTCAATAAATTACTTATTCACAGTATACTACTGAGAAGTACCGCGTAACCCGCTGCACTAAATAATATTCACCTACCAATAACTACTAGTTTCTTTGAGCAACAAATACCACCTGACTAAATAGCAACCAGCTGATTTCATATTCAATGGACAATTTCAGAATTCCAGAGAATGTCGTTCCCAGAATAATCTGGGCTTCCTGAAACTCGCGACGCTTTGGTTGGAGATTCCAAGTCAACAGTCGCTTTGGATATATACAACGTCCACCTCATGATAAATAACCACGTCTGAAACAGTTTCCTCTCGAGTTTCCTGGCGATTCTGTCCCCGTAGGTGAGTAGAAACGTTGAAGTGTCCTCCAACGTGATGGAAAACATGAGGAAGTTGATTGGTTAGTTGCGTTGCTATTCCTGGATTTTGGTCTGTCAATCCATCAATGAATACCTGCACCGCCAACTGTTCTTTGAAATTCTCCGAGGCGTCTGGGTAGGTAAGCTGGATGAGTCCCCGCACGCCTATGTCAAATTCCACCAGACTTCCACCCAATTTCTGCTCTCGTGGTTTCAACGGCAAGGCTGTTATCAATATCGGTGTCTTCCGAAAGGGTCTGTAACATTGCCCTCAGAGATACTATGAGTTTCTGATTTTTTTTTCCATCATGCCTTCCAATTGCTGCATCTTCAAGCTGCTTACGATGCAGGGACTATGGCAACTGCCTTTAAGAAGTTGATGGTCTAACAGAATTGTGCGATGTGGCAACCCAGTCACAGTGGTCTTGGCTTTTCGGTGCAGCAATTCAATTATCTAGTTCTTCTCGTACGTACAGCTTCTTTCTTTGTTTCTTCTCGGACTTCAGTAACGACTTTTGTTATCTAACCGTCGATACCATTCATCGTTCTCCAGATATTTTTGTCCCAATTTCCACATCTTCTTTCAGGTCTACGATTCGTCCCTTGGAACATCTGCTTGAAAAATATTTTCTGTTTTTCCTGCTGTATTGTTTTTGAGGAATGTTTCAGAAATTCTCCTGCAACCGATCATTTTCTCTTGTTTTTCTCTTTGTCGTCGTTCTTCACCCTCTTGTTTCCATCTCTGTCGTCGTTCCATTTTCTACTCCTTCCGTTTTTTTATCTGCCATGTTCCTCCTCTTTCCCTCTTGTTCTTCTGCCGTCATTCCTCTTCTTTCTCTTGTTCATGCTGATTTTTTCGGAAATGTTTTGCACCGATCATTTCCTCCTCCTTTTTTTGTTGCCGTTTCTTATCTTCTGTTTTCCGCTCTTGCCGTCAATCTTCATCCTCTTGTTCTTCTCTCTGCCGTCGTTCTTCCTCTTCTTTTTTCTTTCTTCCGACGTTTCTCTTGCTCGGCATTGATTCTTCTCAAATAGTCACTGAAAATTCCACTCCTAAAACTGTTACGGAACTGTTTTTTGTTTCATTAAAATATACTCAATTAGTTGAATTTTTGTTAATTACAATTTGAAACACGATGCACTCTAGCAATAAAATACTCAGTCACAATTTACTACTAATATGTACCGCCTAACGCACTGTACTAAATAAATATTCATCTGAGCTCACTAATATGAACTACTACTGGTTTCTGCGCAACGTTCACTGTTGACTGAACTAAGAGGCAAGCAGCTGTTTCTATAGTCAAAAGACAATTATAGAATTCCCGAGATTGTCGTTTCCGGTATAATCCGTTGGTGAATCCAGTTCAACGGTCGCTTTCGATATAAACAATGTCCAGTTCATGATAAACAACGCGGAAACGTACTCTACTGATTTTCGTAGCAATATGATTGAAAATATTTTCATTTGTGTGATCATAAGCGTATATGATTTGGCGAGAACAGAGGGATGAATTGACTATTGTGAATATTCATCTCATCATTGTATGTGGAGAAGAGTTGGAACAAAATTAATTATGAATTTTTATTCCCCCATCCTTTTTAGTAGGTTTGCTGTTCCCAAACAATTTTGTTTTTTCTGAAATCTCATTTTTGTAATGTTTCGTCTGGAAAGCCTATTTCATTTTTCATTTTTGGGCAGTTTCCAAGTATCAAGCTCCTTGCATGCTCTGCTGTTTCAGTTTTTAGATATCATCTCACAAGTATATAATCCCCATATTCTGCAGATGGTATTTAGTGAATGTTACTGCTTTGATTAATTATTTCTTCCTTCATCTTACTGGGATATTTTTTCATTGTATTCTGGTTTTTGAATGCCATGCTTAAACAACGTGTGAAAATAGATTTCTGATTTATGAGACATGATTTAGATGGTATTACATAGAAGAGAATATTTGATATCTTTTGGGCTGTCAATTAATTTTTCTTCACTCATTTCATGAAAGATTTCTCATTGAATTGGGAAACAATAGGTTTCGATTAGATATGTTTCAATTCGTTCAAATTATTGAATAATATAAATGATGAATTTATAGGTATGTCTATCAAGTTTGAGCTGAGTGTTGAAGAAATTGTTATTGAACAAAAATACATTTTATAAAATATCACTCAAGTTTTGCCTATCTCCTATTCAATGAGTGATTTAAAAGTACCGAAGAATCAAAAATGACAAAAATGTGATTTTTCAATGAAAAATATCCATATCTAATAGTAAATCTTTATTGGCGGTATTCCATTGCATGGCAGAAGATGAACAAGATGGCTAACAATACTAAATTGACTTCAACCTAAAGTCTAATAGATAAATTGAAATTATACAATAATTAAAAATAACAAACTTATAAACCACAAAAAGATGGCAAATAATGCTTAATAAAAAAATAAATTACTAAAAATCAGTACATATGAATTTCAATAATTTTTGAAGTTGTTAAATGAAATGTTGAAAATGTCCTATTGTGAACAATTCTCATCATATTCACGTGGTAACCTTGATAGGGGGCTATGGTAACCATAGTTTGTAATATGATGCCTTTCAAAAAATTTCATGTTTTGTTAAGAATATAAAAGGGTATTCGGGATAAAAGATCAGGGCAAGCAAGGATGCCATCAACCATTTATATATATATATATATATATATATATATATATATATATATATATATATATATATATATATATATATATATATATATATATATATATATATATATATATATATATATATATATATATATATATACAGTGTACCCATTTAAAATGGAACCACCCCTGTAGAATGCGCATTTTTCAGTCAATCTCAAAAATTTTGTTTTTTCAAATTGAGCATCAAAAACTGTGTCTTGACACAAACTTTCATTTCCAAGGCACTCTATGGTTTCTTTTCTTTCTTAAAAACAGCAAAAGTTCATTAGGCAATTTTTTTTTTCAAGATTTAATACACCACAAAATTCGTGCACCAACGAAGTTACACCAATCAAGATTTCATAAGAAAATATTGGTCAGCAACGAAGTTACACCAACTTTAATTTTGGAAACAAAGTATTTGATTATAATTTTTATTTAGATTGCAGACATATTTGAAATCTGGCAACACTGCCGATACAAAGTAGAGCACAAGTGAATTTGTACAGCGAAAATCTGAAGTCAATAGCTCATTCCGTTCAACAGTTATAACTTCTGAAACTATGGTAATGTGAGCGATTTGTGGTGTACTAAATCACAGCATAATATTGATTCAGTACAATACCTATGCCCAATGTATTAGTCCAGCTTTCCTCAAATTATTGATACATTCTCTAGAAGCTTGTTTCAGTTGAGTTTTGCAGAATAAAAAAGTAACATTTTTTTGTCTTGCTCTCTGTTTTATTATTGAATAAATAATTTTGATACTTTAAAACTCGATTCGGTTCATTTCGTTTTTATCGGCTATTGAAAACTGCATAACTTGAAAACGAATTTTTAATTTTCTGTTATTTTCGAATACACTTCCGACCTAAACTTAAATAAATGATTTTGAGGGAATATAATTCACAAATCCAGTGGCGTAGTTAGATTTTTATTACAAAATCGTTTCCACCAGAAATCGCTCACATTACCATACTTTCAGGAGTTATAACTGTAGAACGGAATGAGCTATTGACTTCGGATTTTCGCTGTACAAATTCACTAGTGTTCTACTTTGTATCGGCAGTGTTGCCAGATTTTAAATATGTCTATAACCTTAATGAAAATTAATATCAAATACTTCGTTTCCAAAATTAAAAATGTTGTAACTTCGTTGTTAACCAATATTTTTCCATGAAATTTCCATGGTTTTCATTTATAACGACTACAAATCCAGTGGTGTAGTCAAATTTCAAAACAAAAATCGCCCGATAAACTTTTGTCGTTTTTAACGAAGAAAAAAAACCATAGAGTGCCTTGGAAATGAAACTAAAGTTATGAAAATTTGTGCCAAGATACAGTTTTCGATGCTCAATTTTCAAAAAAAAATTATTCTGAGGATGACTGAAAAATGCGTATTTTACAGGGGTGGTTCCATTTTAAATGGGTCACACTGTATATATATATATATATATATATATATATATATATAGCACAAATCTGCGTTCAGTCTACGTTTTTCTAATGGTTCCAGATTTGTGAGGTTGCCAATGTAGGCATAATCATGATCCCAGTTCAAACCCAGTCTGAATGCACAGTGTCTCTAAAAAAAAACTGTATTCTTTCGATCATTTCAACATCACATCTGTAATAAGAGGACCAAATTAGAGAAGCATATTCTAATCCAGATATGACAAAAAAAAAGTATAACAATTTCAGACTGGAAATTGACATATTGGAAATCCTTCTAACGAAGCCAAGATTTCTACAAGCAGTTGGAGCAATTTTCGTTATGTGTGTTTTATATATCAGTTTGTCATCTAGTAAAATCCCTAAATCCTCAGTTTCAGTCACACGTGTATCCGAATCTCCATTTATTTTATTAGTGAAGTAATGTGAGGATAAAGTTTTCGAAAATGAAATATAGAAACATTATCTAGTTGACATTTAGACTAAGTGCATTAGTATCAACCCAGTAACAAAAATCATCTATATCTTTCTGAAGCTCAGTGCCAATATCTATATTGGATATCATTTTGTAAATTTTTACATCATCGGCAAACATCAGAAATTTCGAATTTTGTAACACTTCACACATATCATTAACAAATAAACTAAATGAAATTATACGACAGTGAGAACCTTGTGAGAAAAAACATTAATAGTATCCGAAACAAAGTAATCGATTCTCACACACTGCCTCTGCCTGTTGAAAAACTACTCAGCCATGCTAACGTATTAGAGCCAATTCCCAGTGCTTTTAACTTATCAATCAATGATAAACTCTGCCAAATGCTTTTGTGAAATCAGTATATACACTATCGACCTGACTACTATTTTCAAAAGCGTTCAAAATATATGATTAATTCAATATTGAGTTCAAGAATGTAAATCTTCCCGGGTGAAACTCACGATGTTCAGGAATAATGACATTCCTGGAGGCCCACTCTAGTTGTAATGAGATGAGTTTGTCAACAACTCTGGTATTTCTGATTGAATTGCCACTCCTCTATAGTTCGATACATCACTCCTTTCTTCTTACTAGATCTGTAGTATTCAACAGGGGCAAAAATATTTATAGCAGTGAAAAGTATGTCATAAAATTGCTCTACATCCTCACTATCAAGGGAAGAGTTCCAATCTATATTTACTAAGTAATCGATGAAGTTTGTGTTCTCAAGACCAAGGTAAGGAAGTGTTTATTCCAAAGATTAATAATCATGATCAGTAATAATTTGGTTATATGCACTATGGTGATAACCCTCGGGCAGTAATAACTCATCAGAATGATTGATATTGATACCTTGTTTATGTGTGAAGCATAAATCCAAAAACATTTGAAAAACGAATTATCTGAAATATATTCAACAGGAAAAAAACATCCATTTACAATAGAAGCCTTCGAGTTTGGGGATATATAGCTTCCAGTGCTCCATCGTTCTTGAGCCAAATTGTATCAGGAATACTATAATCGCCCCAAATCAAAAAACGATTACCTCTGTGGGCTTCACAAATGCCGATTGGTATAATCTGATTTTGATGGAATATATGCACTGCCCGCACCGATGATATATTTCATTTTCCCAAGAGATAAGGAGAAAAACAAATGTTCTACCTGATCATTCTCCGATGTTTTTAATCGACTCATTTACGAGTCATAATCATTACTCTACCGCCTTCTTCTTCGATAAAAGTTTGACGATCTTTTCGATAAATTTTGCACAAGTTGAGTTCATTAGATGAGAAATCAGCATAAGCACAGGTTGAAATGGATAATTTAAGTTCACACAATTTGGTTCTGATCCCGCCTACATTCTGTTAGTAGCAGCTCAGTTTTTTGATCCGTTTATATCACTTCCATCTGAACTCACTAACTCAACCACTTCAGGAAGTCCTTTTATGTATTTGATTGTGAGGTTAGTTTCACCTCTACTTTTTTGCTCTTCGAGTTCAGTTCAAGTCTTTTCAATCTGCTCTCTCTGAATCATTTAAAAAGCTGCACCCATTCTATAGTTGACATCAATGGCAAATTCCTTCGGCGTTTCAAGCTAAGTGAAGCAATAGTAGGATCACTGGAAACTACTTTCATTGACCTGGGAGCAGTGCTTCGAGCACTAAGCACTCCTGAAAAGCGTTCCCGAATCTAGAGCACTAAGCACTTTTATTGATGAAATGTTCGCGATTACTAAGCACTTTCGAAAAAGAATTCGACTTGGAGAGCACTAAGCACTAAGCACTTCTCAAAAGACTGAGACTGTTAGACTTAGTTAAATGGCCAACTCGAATACAGGGCACCTGTATTTCCATATTGATGACATTTTCGTCAATTTTGAAACAGATGGAGTTACAGCGGTAATTGACAACAACATATCCGATCATAGATATGTTCTCTATGAATTATATAAGCAGAATGATACTGTTAAAACTGAATATATGCAAAAAAGAATCTTTAAAACTGATGAGGTGGACCGTTTTAAATTATCACTAGAATCTGAAACCTGGAATGGACTCTATGGTTTAAAAAATATTGACGATGCTTTTAACTTGTTCAATCAAATTTCCACGAAACATTTTGAAAACCACTTTCTTTCACGGAACGTTCCGATTAAATCAAATAAAAAAAAAAGTTGATTGATCAGGAAATAAAAAAATCAAGCGAAAACTTGAAGGAACTTTTCATTTTGAAAAATGAGTTTCATGAACTGTCTGAGTTATACAGAGAGTCGAAGAAACAACACTTCCGTCTTTTAGAAAATAAAAAGAAATCTTTTCATCAAAATGTAATAAACAATTCTGACAATCCAGGTAAATCCACATGGAAAATAATTTCTGAACTTACTGGTAAAAAAAATATGAATTATCGTAATATCAACCTAAACTACGAAAATGAGAAAATCAATGATCCAACAATCATATGTGATCTCTTCAATACATTTTTCCAGGAAGCTCCAATAAAATTACGGAATAAAAATTAGTGATCATTCTAATAATACTAGTCTCCGGAACGTACAAGATTTTGAAGACTCAATGTTTTAATCACCATTCTCAACAAACGAGCTAATTGATTTACTCAAAACGAAACTGAAAAACAAAAGCTCTTCAGGGCCAGACGAAGTACCAATGTTTTTATTGAAAAAAATTATCAGTAATATTTCTGAACCATTGACTTTCCTAGTAAATCTTTCATTTACTGATGGCAGGTTTCCAAGTGCTCTGGGAATTGGGAAAGTTATTCCAGTTTATAAAAAAAGCTGTCCTGAAGCGATAGAAAACTATAGACCCATCACCCTAAGTCCCAGTTTTTCCAAGGTTTTCGAATATTGCTTTTTGGAAAGGTTACTCAAGTATTTGAATAATCTCAACATTTTGTCAAATAGGCAACACGGTTTCAGATCCGGAAAGTCAACAAGTACTGCATTCTATCAGTTTTATAGTGATCCAATCAACTATATAGATAAAAATTAGTATCCTATAGATGTTTTTCGTGACCTGAGCCGTGCTTCCGACTGTGTGGACCACAATGTACTATTTTCTCAACTTTACGACTATGGTATCAGGGGTGTTTGCTTGGACTGGATAGAGTCTTTTGTTGAAGCAAGGCTTCAATATGTCTCAATTAATCACCAAGATGAAGATTCAATTCGATCTGTCCTCTCATCTCGACTTAAAATTGACCTAGGAGTCCCCCAGGGCTCAATATTGGGCCCCATTCTTTTCATTTTTTATGTCAACGAGATAAGTAATATCCTACCAGATATAAAAGTCACAAGTTATGCTGACGATACAACCCTCTTACTCTCTGGTAAAGACAGTGTCAGCCAAAAGGAAACCTGTGAAAAAGCAATGGATAAACTGAGTCAATGGTTCCAAGATCACTATCTACAATTCAATACAAATGCATTTTCACACAGCGCAAAAGTCTCTGGAAAAAGTTGAAATATCTCACAATGGCGCAGTTGTTGAGTTTCATGAAAATGAAAGATTTTTGGGTCTAAATATTGACTCCTGCTTAAACTGGAACAAACATTGCACCGTGTTAGGTGCCAAACTTGCATCTCTGCACTATATGTCCAGGAATATAAAATCTATATTGAAAAAGCATCAACTGGTACAGTTGTATTATGCTGAAGTTGAGAGTCGGTTGAGATATGGAGTGTGCCTCTGGGAAGACTCATCATTTTCTCAAAATGTTTTTGTCAAACAAACAAAAATTCTAAGAATCATAGATGGTCTGAAACAAGATGAATCTTGTCGAGAGTCTTTGAAAAAACTGAGAATTCTTAGCTTGACTGCACTTTATATCTTTGAGATATGTGTTTTCGTCAAAAAGACGGAATCATGTTTTGTAAAAATAAGGATCTACACCAGTATAATACCCGAAATAAAAAGATCTGCATCTGCCCAAGAGCCGTGTGAGTATCACATATAACGCTCCTGGAGGAATTGGCCCAAAAATGTTCAACCATATACCACTATCTATAAAAAATATTGAAGGTGAGAAGACGTTCAAATATCAGTTGAAAAGCTATCTAACAAACTTATGTCCATATAACATGAATGAATTTTTCATTGGAAAGCAGTGATTTTCTTTTTTGTCTTTTCTTTTTTTTAAACAGATTTGACAATATTTTATTTGTCTTTTTATATATGTATTAGTAATTAGTAATTTTACTCGCCTATATACACTTCTACACTGACTTTTTCTTATACAATGTATATTGTCCAAAAAGAAATAACTTTTGACTTTTGAGACACTTAACACTTAATGACCCAGTATTACATACATGTAACGCAGATTTCACTGACGATTTTATTTCTCAAAAACTTTGGCTATTAGCCAATATATGTTTCTGCTAACACTATTTGTGTCTCCCGCTTTAACATAATTTCAACACGTTTTGTGAGTTCAGCGGGTTTAATTTTTGTAGAAGGTTGATTCACCACGTGTGGTTTTCAATTATTGTTGAAAATTGAGCTACGGTTAGAATTAGTATTCATTATATATCTATATATATATATATATACCACTTCATAAATAATTACTGAAGCATGTGTAATATTTTAATTTTTTTAGTCGTTCATTATTTTTTATGATAAAATGTATAGTTTTTTAGTTAGTCGTGCATAAAAATCAGTGTTCAATAGAAGTAGCGCTAGGATGACATATTGGCATATTTTTTAAATTTGTTAGAGTTGTATGATGACCAAGAGTTATTGTCACCGGTATGGGTCCAAATGTAGTATGACTAATACGGACAACTCTAACAAATATATTTTTTATGGAGCAGGATTTCACTCCGAAAAGCCCTGGAAAATGCATATGCTGATGATTATATAGATATAGGTGCAATTTATACCGATCTCAATTCATAAGCTCGGTAGTAATAAGCTTTTCCGTCTGCTATCCTGGAGCTGCCATTCCGAATTCATAAATTTTGACATAACATTCAAAATTTCCGACCGCGAAAACCGCCGCATACCAATTTTGAATAAAATCGGTCCATAATCAAAAAACTCGTACTCATCTTGGGAACGTCATCTTGAATTTATGAATTTCGATAAAAATTTCATAATCTACGTACTCGAATTCCCCCATATACCAATTTTGAATCTAATTGGACCATAATCACAAAACTTGTCCACCATATTGGAGGCGCCATCTCAAATTTTTCAATTTTGACAAAAAATTCATAATATTTGACCCCGAAAACCCCCACATAACAATCGGACCATAATTACAAATATCGCCCGCTATTTTAGAGCCGCCATTTTGTTTTTTCTCTAATAGAAATTCCATATTGCATTGTCAGCGTATTATTCGGTATTCGGACGACCAGAAGTCTGTCAAAGTTCACTTGTGAGATTTGACCTAAACTAACAAACGAACGAACGAATGAACGAACTATATAACAAGTGAAACTGAATAAAAGCTTGTAACTTGTAAAAACAAGTGTAACATTGGAAATCTCACTCATTGAAAATTACTCCATGATATATTGTCATTCGTTTTCATAAAATGAAGACAAATATTTTGAAGTTATTCTGAATTCATATGATATACCTTTATTATTTGATTAATGATATTTTGTGAATGATTGTTTTCATCGCCATTTTTTTCTATGGTCGGGTAAATTCTCAGCAATCGCGAAAAATAATTCTTTCGGAGCTTTTTATGTCTCGTTTCACTCTCCTGTACTTGTTTCTTCAATCCCACGTCAACATGAGAACGAGCAAAAATTAGGCGAAACTGTATAGCTTGTGTGAGATTCCCTTAAAAAAAACAGACTCTAATTCGTTTCAATTAATTCACTTCTGATCGAACTTAAAACATTGTTGTTCATAATATTCAATTGTTAAAGTTAGTGTATATGAAACGTGAGGCGAATCGAAATAAGCTTTATAAGGCCAAGGCCAACTCTCAGGATAACTCACCTTGGAAAGATCAAATGTATAAAAAATCTAGAGTCGAGCAGTCAGAATTACTAATGCACGTTGGCAGTTAACAAATATTGTTAACGAGTTCTCGTTTCACTTTATTGTATTAATTTTTTTACCCTCATGTCAACAGCAGAACGTATAGAAAGTAAATTAAAATAAACACCATTGTTTGAAAGAGTTCTACTTAATTAACGTGTCACTTGTTTTCTCTGACACATTCTGTTTAGATCAAACATGAAATGGATTTCGAAATATTCATGAATTATAAAAGCCAAGGAAAAAATTCAAGTTTACTCCAGAGTTCTTCTAGCGAAATGCGGAGCTCTAATATTTTATGGGTGAGTAAAGGAGGGTCTAGGACTCGTTCATCTTTATCGGTGGGCCATGAACACTGGCGGATCTGCGGGGGGGCATGTTCCTCCCCCCGTAGAGTTCTGACTAGTAGTTGATATTGGTTCAACAACCAGAGTCGATTCAGTGCTGAAACAACCAGTTTGTTCGATTTGAGCATTATAATACCCACGGTAATTAGGGAAATTGGTTTGACATCTCTGGATTCAATGGTAAGGGCCTTGGTGGAAAGATTTAACAGACTTTTTCATCAGAATCTGGAGGTTTTGTTCACAGAATTCAAAAGCGAACTGAGGTTTTGGAAGGCGAAGTGCGATAAAGTAATGTTTCCGTTGATAACATCATTTTTAGAAATTATTATTACACTTACGATCAGTGGATCAGTGGAAATCATCGAGAAGAAGTTTTTCTTCGTAGGCGAATAATAGTTGTCGTTTACCTTTTGAAAATTTTATCAATTTTGCCAACGTGTCCAGTTTTCTCCTCTTGTTTTATTTTTGAGAGTTTATTATTTAACTAATTGTCGAATTGTGTTTTGGTTTGTTTCGCAATATTTTTTCCATCTTATTTATATTATTGTTCACTGGTTTCAGTTGTTTCAAATACAAAATATATATATTCCATTTCCTATGGATTTTATAACTTTGGTTACAAATTTCCATTAACTCATGCCCCCCCTAAAAAACTCCCTAGATCCGCCAGTGGCCATGAATTGGACGTTAGATACCTGGCTCATTATAATTCCACCCTGGAATTGGAGGCTGACGGATCAACGATGAGTGTCTGGCCCATTTTAACCTTACTTGGAAATTTGATATTTTAATATGCTATTGTAAAAAGAAGGTATACCGGGTGACAACACAGAACTCATAGAACTAGAAGGCCAATACCGTTTTGCTGGAACGAGCCCTACTGTATCCCATGGTACACACATGGGCATGAGCAGTAAAACCGCTGCCATGACAGGGGGGGTTTCAGTAAAATTTATAACCTCTATCAACTGAAACATACTGAACTTTCTGAAGATGGGTGTTCGAATTGAATAGTGGAGTGCAACTGAAATCATGAGGAATTTCTGAACCCAATATCCGTTAGGTTTCGGGAAGAAAGGCTTATTTAAAAGAATAATTTTCAGTGGCTATTGTTTATTTGGCATGAACTAAATTGTATGCAGTATTTCACATGATAAAATATTTCATTTCAAAGATAATTTGGTTTTATTCTTTGATTATCATTTCAAGAGAATGGGTAGGTATGATGGAGATTGAATAACAATCACAATTCACTTCTCCCTTGCAGTTTTGAAGTTGAAATAACTGATGTAAGACGTACAGGGCGTTCTTATTGAAAGACCACACCTGTCCACCTTTTGTTATAACATACTGAGTGTTATCTGTCTATTGACCAATAACGGAACAATTTCCCAGAGCGGCTTGAGATCTTGTTTCTCCCAGTATGTAATGAAGCGGGGGAACTTAATTTGACAGTACAAAGACCAATCTCAAATCGTTTCGGAATAATAATACAATTAAGAGTTGTATAATATATATATATGTATTTTCTAAAATATAAAAACAACTATTGATACATCTGGTATAATTTAATGAGAAAATGTATAGGAAGTCAAAATGAGATTGAATAAACAATAATTTAAAATGAGAAACAATATGAGCTGACAATAAAATGACTGTTCTCCAGTTATTTTAAACAATTGATAATAATTTTACTTTTGTTGAATCAATAATTTCTTTTACTATGAAATTAGTAATGGAATATTTTCTTATAACACTATACATATATACCTTGCCAAATAGACAGTTTGATTTCTTACCCTCCACTGAAGAGCCACTGATTTAATTATTCCGTTTTATTACCGAATTATATTACGCTTTCACTTGGTGCAATATGATTATTTAGCTTCTTGATAAATATTAATTCCTTTCATTTAGTTATTACTGCGATGATTTCTGAGGCGTTACTATTTCACTATGAATTCTGCATATAGTTGATTAATTTGCTACTTCCAATAAACTGTACGGAGTCTACGCTTATTTCGCGTAGGAAGATGAGACTTCATCTTCGCTAATTGAAATTAAACTTTACTTTTATTTGCTTCATAATGAAGCTGAATTTTAGAATTAGTTTGAGCTGTTAGTGTCTCAATTAATTCTTCCTTCTCTGCTAATTGTATGGCTTCTTTTAAACTGACAGGACTGGCAGATAAAACTTTTTTCCTTACAGGATCTATCAATCCAATACAAAATTGCACAAGCGTATCTTGTTCAAATTTTTGCTTTAATACATCATCAACCCTATTAATTCCTGTAAATTTTCGTAATTTCGCTGCGGATGCTCTCAATCTTATGGAAAAATTCCTTACTGATTCACTATTTTTCTGATAACAATTCAAAAATTCTTTTTCTTCTTCTCCAGGTAATTTCAATCTGCTAAACTGCTGCAATAATTCCTTTTTAAATTCAGGCCAATTTATTGTATTTTTTAATTTGTCATCTGTATCTATAAATAATCTGGCGATTCCTGTCAATTTTAATCTAACTATGGAACTTATTTGACTGTCTGTCCATCTTGCTACAGCTGCCAAACACTCAATTTCACGAACAAAATCTTTGATATCTGCTGTACCATTAAAAGAAGGTAAATTATCCATACTGATAGTAATGGTAGGTTCATAGGTAATCCTACCAGTCCACGGCACTGTTGTCGGAGTTTCCATGATTTAACAATTTTAATAAAAATCCCCATTGAATAAAAAAAATTTTTCTTTTCCGAATACTTTCTGAGATCAGCCTTGTATAAACGCTATATATGTTTTGATTTTCCACTCGTCAAACTCTCTGTACTGATATTACTTTCTAAATGCTTTTCGTATTATTTTTTTCCAATTTTTCAATACTTTTCTGACCTTATTTTTACCAAAGGTTTATCTTTTGCTGAATATTTCTACAATTTCATTCCTTTTAGCATTCCACAAACAATATTAAAAATTATTCTATATTTGCAATTATACTTTTCCAGATGAATTTTTACGAGAAAAACAAAATTTTTATTTTTATTTTCTATATTTTCATTCTTATTTGAATCGAGGAAATTTGAGTTTGACATCTTTTACGAAAATCAACATATAAACGTTATTTTCCTGTAAATACACCCTCGACACCTGACACCATTGATGTAAGACGTACAGGGTGTTCTTATTGAAAACCACACCTGTCCACCTTTTGTTATAACATACTGAGTGTTATCTGTCTATTGACCAATAACGGAACAATTTCCCAGAGTGGCTTGAGATCTTGTTTCTCCCTGTATGTAATGAAGCGAGGGAACTTAATTTGACAGTACAAAGACCAATCTCAAATCGTTTCGGAATAATAATACAATTAAGAGTTGTAATAATATATATATATGTATTTTCTAAAATATAAAAACAACTATTGATACATCTGGTATAATTTAATGAGAAAATGTATAGGAAGTCAAAATGAGATTGAATAAACAATAATTTAAAATGAGAAACAATATGAGCTGACAAAAAAAGAATGTTCTCCAGTTATTTTAAACAATTGATAATAATTTTACTTTTGTTGAATCAATAATTTCTTTTACTATGAAATTAGTAATGGAATATTTTCTTATAACACTATACATATATACCTTGCCAAATAAACAGTTTGATTTCTTACCCTCCACTGAAGAGCCACTGATTTAATTATTCCGTTTTATTACCGAATTATATTACGCTTTCACTTGGTGCAATATGATTATTTAGCTTCTTGATAAATATTAATTCCTTTCATTTAGTTATTACTGCGATGATTTCTGAGGCGTTACTATTTCACTATGAATTCTGCATATAGTTGATTAATTTGCTACTTCCAATAAACTGTACGGAGTCTACGCTTATTTCGCGTAGGAAGATGAGACTTCATCTTCGCTAATTGAAATTAAACTTTACTTTTATTTGCTTCATAATGAAGCTGAATTTGCTATGTACTGACTGACTAGATCGACGACTGGATTCTGAATGAAGAACGAGCAGAGAATGAGAGTTCTAGTAGGGAGAATCTTATATATATAGTGTTGGTATTCAAACGAATGCCGCCCTAATAAAAGTATAATTAATGAGTCGGTGAGTACCCCGTTTGAGTTGACACGCCGCCGTGATATATCACCAAGCCTATTACCGCTTCAAAAAGACCGCGGGTTATTCATCTGTCCCGGCGTACTATTTGTTAGGAATGTCTGAACATATGGTTGGAATTTAGATTGAGGTGCCGACACAATTAATAGAGGAAGTATTCGACTTTATGAGTTGTCATATAAATTTTACTATTAATGCGACCGTTTTTTATTTCGAACGAAAATTGATTTATTTTATTGGCATTCTTCAGTTTCAGTTTACATATGGCTATATTTAAAATACTTGATAAGGAGTGCTCACAACATAACAAACAATTTCCAAGTATTTGGTGCCTAAAAGTTTTTTGGCACAAAGTAAAAATATTGAGGAATTTGAATGTGAATGCTATGAATATCGGTCGGTCGTCCCAAGAAGTATTAAATTAATCCTTGATAAAAGTTGGTTCCTATCGAGAAACCTGTAATGGGCTATCGAAAAGGAATGTTAAGTTTTTCGTTAGTGAAGAAAATCGGTTTGTTAGAGAAGTCATCAAGAAACTTTGCTCGAGCGGGCGGTAGTGAGAAACTAATATCCGAGGGATTATGCCTGAATGCTTCTTAGGTCATATCCTTTCTTGTCATAGCTTTCGATATTGGAACACTGAGTTATCTGTAGACGAGTCGCGTACCTGGCAAGGTGTTGCACCTGGTAGAGCTGTTTCCATGCTGCAATCTATCGAGACTCAGCCCTTGTTAGACAAGACCCCTAAATTCATTACCCACGCGCGCGCACTTATAAAAAACCATTGGGAATATTTCATGGTTATCCAATGGACAACTCAGATTCAGAATATCAGAGTTATACTAATGAAGTTGATTTTTCATCAATTTTTAAGTAACTGGTACTTTTTGGTACACGCTATGAATAAAAAAAAAAGATTTAACATAATTTATTGGCATAATATTATAGATGTGAAAAAAAGTTTAATTTTTGATTGCTTCTTCCTAATCAGTTCTTTCCTTACGTTTTCCGCGTGCAACCTAGCAACACTATGGTAACGTATGTTACCGTCAATTTGTATAATACATTTTATCAATTTCATTTTTTGGTACATCTCGTAGATAGCTATATCAAAAACATGCTTATCTAATTTAGAAAACAATGTTTTTATCTGCGAAAAGAGTTCCCGAAATAGTTCTACAAAAACAACCATATTTTTTTTCTTCCGCCATTATTTGCTTGGTTTTTCACTCTGTAAACATACAACACCTCACAACATCCGCAGAAGTCTTGATTAATGCAGAAAAAGAGGCAGTTCTGTATTTTCTATGTAATAATTTGAAGTAACCAAGACCTACACTTGCTTTCTTTCTTCTTCCAGTACTAAAAGGCACACCTTACACTTCATTACTTTTTGATGCTCTTCACTACAAAACCTACAATGTATCAACATTTCCTGTCAAGTTGGATAATGTAGGAAGGAATTTAATCTTCCTTGCAAATAATCCTATCATTAATATCTAAATTATATTTTTTAACTAAAGGCATTTCATGCAGTGTTACTTCAGGTTGGATTTTTTTCTGGGAAGTTGTTGAAATGGAAGTATTGTCCTAAGTAAAACGATTTCCATAAACATTTTCAATATCGTGTTGCAACATCAGCCTCAGTGTAATAAAACTGAAATACTGTTGGGTTATTATTCCAACCATTTCTTTTCCTGAAAAGTTAATCATTATTATTGAAGAATACATTAGTACTTGGAATGTTAAGTTAACTTGTATTTCAACATGTTAATGTTTGTCAATTTACTCTTCAGACATTCCAATAATTGAATTTATTGTTATGGAGAAATCCAAAATTGGAGTCCTTCCTGTTTTTTTTTAAAAATGCAATGATTCACCATCAGTATGTTTGAGGTTTTTCAAGTATCCTAAGGAATTTTCAAAAAAAGCATTCCAGAAATATTTGTTGTCTTCCTTCATTGGAATCTTGTAGAATTTGCCCATTGGATTTCTAGAATTCATTAGATCAAATATCCTATCAAGAACACAAATTAACAACAGACGCAAGACCAGCTCTAAATAGAAATGTCGTCAGACTAAATAACAGGTGTTGATGTAACCAGCGTTGCCAAATGAGTTTGTAGAAAATCATAATCCTTATTATGATTCCATCAGTTGTTAAGTGCTCCACTTAACTTGTATATTATCTGCTGAATACATATGACAAAAGAACTTGAGGATCCTGAGTAATCGATAGTCGAGTAGTTTCGGATCTTTTATTGGGAAAATACTTTACAACATAATGCCATTCTATCAAATTCTCGTAGAAGTACATGAACTGGCAATGCTGTTGATGATATGCGCATGATTACGTGTGTCCCATCTATACATGTGGTTATGAATCATATCAACTCCTTCCACTTATTTCAGCCTTCTAGTTCTATGAGTTCTGTGGGTGACAATGGGACTAGGTCCATGCCTATATCTCCTTCACTTATCAACCGAAATTTTGTACATAGATATAATACTCAATTTCAAATTGACAAACATATGAGAACAATATGGCCGACTCCTGATTTTGCCAGAATAGCCACCAACTTAAATTTTTTCAAAAGAACACCCTCTGTGTTTGATATTTTTCGGATTCTACGGCTCAAATTACATACGACAAAGTTGCCAAATTTTTTATTTACATCAGAAGCTCATAGTAATAGTCATTTCATCGATAAAATCAATAACAAATCCTACAGCACGAATTGAAATTTTTTGAACGCATTTTTTTTAACGAAAAAACTTTTTTTTTCAAATTGTACCTACCGAGGGCCATCTTGCCATTCGATAGAAAATGTTATTACCAATTCAACGATATACATAATGTACCACTTCCTTTTTGTTCAAAACGTAGAGAGCCAACTAACAAAATGAAATAAATCTGAAAAAATTGGTAGGTAACATGACATCTATTCATTCTCTCAAACTGACCTTCAGAATGGTAAAAATGAAATACCAAACATAATCGAGTTGATAATATGTAATGATCATAAACCCATTACAGGAAAGATAACTTTAATATAATCAAACTGTTTGGATGAATCTAACGACAGAAACAGTGAAATAATCAACGTACAAATTAATACTCACAATACCATTACCCTGTTTTCAATAGAAGAGTTTCACAACCATCGAAAAATCCTTTTATTCATCAATGACCAATGATTTGTCCGAAGTGTTGCCCGTTTTCCCTAACACATATACTAGTTCTATTTATTGTACACTTCATCACATTTATCAGTTCGTGAGCAGAAATTTCCTGAAATGCGCGCTCGACTCTATCTCTCAAGTCCTCCAAAGATGTTGGTCTCCCGAGTTTACTTTGTATTTCATGTCACCCCATGAAAAAATCAGTAGGGGTTAAATCGGGCGACCTGGCTGGCCATCTGATTGGACCATTTGTTCCAATCCATCTCTGCCCATAGGTATCTCTGAGATATTGCCGAACAATATTAGCAGTATGTGGTCCAGCACCATCCTGCTGACGAAACATATTTTCTCTGATATTCTCAGGTAAATCGTTGATATTATTTTGCATATCGTTCTCTGAGAATTGTAGATATATTTGGCCCGTCAAAGGCCCGTCGAAAAGAATTGGTCCTATGATTCTTGTCCCTATGATTCCTACCCAGTCGTAGAATCTAAATTTTTTTTTTTTTGTAAAATTGTTTTTAACCGCTTTCTTAGTTGTTTGACCAACCCTCAGAAGTTAATGAAAACTTGTACGAGTTAAGATCACGGGCACCTTACCTTTTATAGTGGGATCCGAAACCACTCTTGGGACCTTGAAAAAATTTTTCACCAGCTGCGGGAATCGAACCCGCGCCAGGTGGAAACAGTTGACACGAGACCGACGCTCGTTCCACTGAGCCACAAGCCAAATTATCTTCTCTCAGGAACCTAGGATTATCTTGAGCGCAATACCTGGACTCATCGGTAAACAGTATCTTCGAGACAAAACCATTATCCAAATCATGATGATGCAAAAGCCAATTACAATAAGTTAGTCTCCGTTCTGGGTCATTTTCATTTAGATGCTGATGCAAACTGTATTTATAGGAGCGATATTTATGTTTTTTCAATACTTCTTCGGCACTTTCCCTGCTGATTCAATCTCCACTTCTCGCACTGAGGCAGATGGGGAAAAATTGGCATATGTTAAAACATTAGTTTTCGCTTCTTCACTGACGATGAAGTGGATGTGGTTTTGATCAGCTGGTTCTTTCATTCTCAATTTCCTGGAATAGGTCTTCTGACATTCTCCGTATATCAATATCATATCGATTTGTTCGTTTCAAGAATAACGTATATTATTTTCCATTTCAAAAAACTCTTCACGAACGAAACGAGATGACAAGTAAAATTGGTATTTCACTTTTGACATATGACATTAATCACCTTCTGTTTTCCATGATTCCACGGCTACCTTCCATTTCATCAAACCCAAACGGATAACTCATTGGAATTTGTAGGCATTGTATAGAATATTTTACAAATTCAATAATTGATCGTTTTTAGTTTTGAACAAAAAGAAAGTGGTACATAATGTATACCGTTGAATTGGTAATTGAATTCTCTATCGAATGGAAGAATGGCCGTCAGTAGGTACTATTCGAAAAAAACTATTTTTTTGTTGAAAATGCGTTCATAAAATTTAAATTCCTGCTGTAGGATTTGTTATCGATCTTATTGATGAAATGGTTATTACTATGAGTTACTGAATAGAATAGAATAGTTTATTTGACTACTTTATATATATGAGTACATTTGTAGCATGTCAGTGCGGCACATATGGAGTAAATATAATATACAATGAACTTATGACATACATAAAACATATCAAAATATAGGGTAAACATAAAATACAGATACACTTATCACATACATAATTTATGTTAGAATATTAGAAATGATAATCGTTAAATTAGGTGTATAGTGTATGTAGCATATAACATTCACAACTAAACAGTTAATAAAGCCTGAGTAAATTTAAATAAAAATATAAATATTTAAATAAATCTATTTGATTTGAATCAAGGGAGAGATCAAGTCACAGACCTATGCCATATATCACTATGATCAGCCCCCAAGAACTCATCTACTGAATAGAAACTTTGTGTCAAAATATATTTTTTTATTGTTTTTTTTAAGCTATAGAAATTGAGACTTTTGATTCCATTTGGTAGGAGATATATATACATATATCATTATTTATATATATATATATTATTATTTATATATATATATATATATATATATATATATATATATATATATATATATATATATATATATATATATATATTATAATTCAGGGAGTTATTTTTTGATCGATCTAGACGATAGATGGGGTATGTAAATTAGTTTAAATTTAACCGGATCAAGGACTCCGGGCCAAAAAAAATGAGTAATAATTTTTTGAATCGCAAAATGAAAATTTGGTCACACTCTAGGATGTAATATGAGCCGTAGAATCCGAAAAATATCGAACATATCTGGTGGTTCATTTGAATATTCGGTCATTTTGTTTTTATATGTCTGTCAATCCGAAATTGTGTCCCATATTTATGTACAGAATCTCATTCAATTCGGTTGATGAGTGAAGGAGATAAAGGCATAGCCCTAGTCCCATTGTCACCCGGTATAGTCTCAAATATTTTCAAATATTTTGTATTCACCTCAGTTAGTTAGTTGTGTATTTATTCGCTTACTTCAGTTATGGAGATCTCCAAAGTATAAATATGTTGGATAGAATTTGGCAACGTGATATTTTCAGTTTCTAATACATTTTTTATAAACGCATTGTAGGTGTAAAACTGTTGACAGTTGTAAATGTCATATGAAAAAATATATATTCAGTCAGAAATTATCCTTGCTACAAAATAAAATAACCAAATAACTAACATAACCAACAAGTTATGGGTCCAGGCCATTTTTAATTGCCCAATAATATATGGTATTGATATACTAATCACTTACAATGGCGTCAACATTCGCACACATAAAAAAATTGGGTAAATAAAATTTCGATACCTGGCTTATGCAGATGAAAGCAATCCCAATCAAAATGATCATTGGTCGTACGTGAATGGTGAATTGAAAGAACCGGTGGACCAAGGAGAAAAACAAATTTGGAAGAGAATAGATCAAAAAGTGAAAGCTGCCATTATGTTGGCAATGCAATTGTCAGAACTTCGTATTATCAAAAACTGCTCCACATCGAATGACGTCTGGAAAAAATTGAAACAAACATACAAATCTAAGGAACCGGCCAGACAAGCAATGTTATTGGAACAATTGCTTCTCACAAAACTGAAAGAAGGTGATATTATGACAGATCATCTGAATATTTTTTTAAATGTTGTCGACCAACTGACAGAAATAGGAATCAATGTTGAAGATGACCTCATATCGATATTGATGTTCTATTCCATTCCCAATACATACAAAATTTTTCGATGTGAGATTGAAACAAGAGATGAATTACCTAAGCCGAAGATGTTGACGATGAAACAAATTGACGAATTCAGTCCGACAAACAAGAGGCAACACAAAAAGTTCTATACACGAAATTCATTATCAAGTGGTGAATACACAACTGGAATCATGACCAGGAGAGCAAGAAGAATAACAAAAGCAACACCATTAAAGAAAATGAAAAGTTTTCCCCCTCTCAAGTGTAACTACTGGTTGGTTGGAGTACAATACAAGAAATAAATGGTGCTTAGATAGCGGTGCAACATCACATATGTGCAACGCAAATCGAAGTTTACAAATTTCCATACGTTGAATAATCAAAAGGTTTGTCTGGCTCTCAATAAAACAACAAATATTTTTGGAAGAGGGAATGTCGAAATAACAGTATATAATGAACCATCAGGAAGAAGAAACAATAAATTTGAAAAACACTCTATTTGTACCTAAACTTTCAATTTCAAAAGCAATTACAAAGTTATTGAAAAATCATGCTGAAATTATCAACGAAAATGGTGAAATTGTCCTGAAAGCTGGAAATAGACGAACTATATCATATTCAGCAAGTATATCATAATCATCAAACCTCAATAAAATCCAAAAACGGCATTATTGTTTTGGCCACCTCAACAAATAGCAATTGAAAAATATCACTACTATCAAGCGTTCGGAATTTTTTTGAAAAAAAAAGGAATAAAAAGAGAATATTCAACAGTCTACACGCCTCAGCAAAACAGTGTCGCTTAGCGAATGAACCGTACCCTAGTTGAAATGAATCGATGCATGCTAGAACAATTGAAATTTTGAAAAATCTGGGCAGAAGCTGTATCAACTGCAGCGTATATCAGAAATCGATGCCCTACTCGAAGTTTCGAAAATAGCATCACACCTTATGAAATTTGAAATAAGAGGAATCCAGTTGTAGACCACAAAATTTTCGGCACTGAAACATTCACATTGATTAAATCTCCGAAAACTTAATTTTAACCAAGATCAAAGAAATGCACTTTCATAGTTTATTCAACAGAATCAAAGGCCTATCGTTTAAGGGATTCGAAAGACAAGATAGTCATGATTAGTAGTTATGTTAAATTTATTGAATCGGAATGATATAAGCTGAGGAAGAAGAAAGAGAGAAAATTATAATTCCTTATTCTTCGATATCCTGAAAACGAAGGAGACATATTCTAAGAAAGGGTACAAGATGATGCTCATGATCAAGGAGAAAACAGCGAAGAAAAAGATAACGAAAACATCGACAATATAGAAGTATCAGAAGAAATATAAATTGATAGGCGAGAAACATCTATGAAGAGAGGAAGAGGTAGACCGAAGATATTGAGAAATGGTTGGAAACGCAGGCCAAGGTAAATATATAATATGGTAAAAAGTATGGAGGAAGTAAGAATGATATTCGACGAAATAGATAATTCTACTCCCAAAAAAGCTCTGATTGGGGTGAATTCCAGAGAAAGAAATTTCAGGCCGTGGTTAAAAGTAGAGCAAGGACCTCAGTTGGATAACCTGCAACTCGGAAAATTATAGAATGCAAATTTGTTTCAAGAACAAAATATAAAGCAGATGAAACTATAGAGCGCAGAAAAGCACGCCTAGTTGCAAAAGGGTACGCACAGCAGCCGAGGGTGGATTTTCATGAAACGAGTTCACCTGTTACACGACAGAGCTCCATAAGAATCATTTTTCCTTTGTCAGTCGAGATGAAACTTATCCTGTATCAGATGGATATTGTTATGGCATATATCAATGAAGAGCTTGAAGAAGATACTTCCATGTATCAATCTGAATTATTTATACAACCAGGTTCAGAGAAGAAGGTTCTATCATTTAAAAGAGTTTTTTCATGGTTTGAAACTGTCAGGAAGATAATGGTACAAGAAACTAGACCACTATCTTCAAATTGTCATGGGACTGAAACCTTTGGGAAGCGATAAATGCGTATTCATTTTGAAACAACATGGCACTATCATGATAATCGCAGTATATGTTGCCGATTTGATTGTTGCAACAAATGACAACAGTTATATAAAATTAAAAAAAGGTTTTGGTAGAGAATTCCAGATAAAGGATCTGGAATATCTACATTATTGCCTTGGGATCGAATTCAATCGAAGTAAAACTTCGAATTGAATCGTTATTTCACGGAAGAAATATACTACAGACATCTTGAAGAAATTCAACATGATGGAATGTAAAACAGTTTTTACTCCAATGGATGTTAACACCGAACTGACAAGAGATATGAACCCCAAAACCGATGAAGAAAGGATGGAAATGATGCAAATACCATATCGCCAAGCTATTGGATCTCTATTGTACCTAGCAACTAACACAAGACCTGACATATCTCTTTCTGTCAGCGCACTCAGTCAATTCGATAATGATCCAGGAACAGCACATTGATGTGCGGTGGGAGGGATATTTGAAGGGAACTCAAGATTTCAATCTGACATTCCGAAAGACTGAAAAATCATTGCATGGAATTGTTGACGCTGATTGGGGAGGAGATCAGCGGCTTCATCTTTATTTTGTCCGATTGTCCAATTAGCTGGAAAGCGAGAAAGCAAAACTTTGTTTTTCTATCGAGTACCGAAGCTAAATATGTTGCTCAATCTGAAGCAACGAAGGAAGCTGTTTACCTCCGAATTTTTTAACGTGAGCTGGAATTTTGTTTAGAATTTCATGAACCAACAATACTGCGATAATCAGGGAGCACAAAAGTTCATTCATAATCCTGTTTACCACTCTCGCACGAAACATATAGACATTCGTTACCATTAAATTAGAGAAGTTTTCAATCGGAAAAAAATAAATGTTCTTTATATACCAACTCAAGATATGATTTCAGATATTTTCACGAAATCCCTTGGCAGTCTATCTCTAACTAAGCATTTGAAAACTTCAGGCATTCTATGTTGAGAGGGGGTGTTGAATAGAAGTAGGCAACGTGATATTTCCAGTTTCTTATACATTTTTTATAAACACATTGTATTACATGATGGTGTAAAAATGTTGGCAGTTGTTAATGTCATGTAACAAATATATATTCTGAAGTGCAGTCGAAAGTTATTCTTGCTACAATATAACCCAATAACTAACATTACCAACAAAAGAAGTGCGTATTGTGCAGTCGAGAACATTTACGAAAGATAAAGTGTTGAAAGGCGGTGAAACCTTCTGAAGATGAGCTAAACGTTCTTGTGAAGCAAAGATTTTTACCATGGGCATAGAAGATGTTATTACATGGAGTGATTTGCAACATAATTATCCTAAATGAAAATCGCCAAATGAAATCGCGTGAAGAGTAATGCAACAGAAGATGCAACCGGATGACCATCTAAAATGTAAAATTCAGTTTGAAAAAACCTAATGAAGCAATGAATACACCGTGTGTTCAGGATGATTCCTACATTGGCAACAATTTGTATAATAGTAGGCTATCAAAAACCACCATTGATGTTATAGATATCTTAGGGAAAGTAAATATTTCGACAATTAGAGGAGAAAATTTCCCATTCATGAACTATCAATATTCGAAGGTGGTTGTGTTTTATTGACAAATATTCGCTATTTATGTAGCAGGAAAAAAAATCACTTGTATGAGACATTTAGCTATTGCCCACATTCTTGCAATTATTCGCTTGAAACACTGGCAATTTGTTTACTTTCTGATGAACGTGAAACTACTTACGAAAGTGTTTTTTGCTCATGAAATAAGTGCGAGATAAGATATGATAAAGAAACTTTATTCAAGATGAAATAAAAATTATAGACAAGCTTCCATTTATACAAATGCACTAAGAAGAAAAAATAATTACTTACATGATAGAGCTTCAGCCTTCTCAGTTGAACAACCTTTATCTCAGTTTTAGTAATTTGGGCGCAGTCCCATAACACGATTGCAGCTATATGTGCCTCAAGTTTTGTTGCGGAGCCTTTTAAACACCCACAGGAGTATACAAAATTTGGTCTCACGGTCCAGATCATCTGTGAGTAACAGATTCAAAATTTCGTCGTCCATGATTACCTATTTTGTAGCCGCTTTTGAATCTGTTACTCACAGAATAAACTGAATCAAACTTTTTTTTTCTTTTCAGTGCATTTGTATGAATAAAATCTTGTCTTCAATTTATTTTTGATAATTTTTATTTTCAACATTTCAGTTCTGTTTTTTATTAACGACTAATAAAAGCTTGTTTTCAAACTTTTTTTTCGTTTACTTATTTTTTATTTTCCAGTATGCATGGTCATAGAAATTCCTATGTGATTCATTTTTGAATTCTGAAAAATCGTAATCTCTGACCCCGAAAACACCTAGATACCAATTTTGAATAGAATCGGAACATAATCACAAAAATTGTCCGCCATATTGGAACCGCCACTTTGTTTTTCTTTTCTTACAAAAATTTTATAATGCGTTATCACCGGGGTTATGTAAGTGGGTCAAATTTAACTTACAAGATTTGATTACAGACAGACAGACACACAGACAGGCACCGGGACAGGTGGAACTGAATGAAAGCTTGTAAAGAAGAATCTTCGACCCCAAAATCCCCCACATTCCA
Organism: Gonioctena quinquepunctata; assembly: GCA_018342105.1. Classification (NCBI taxonomy): domain Eukaryota; kingdom Metazoa; phylum Arthropoda; class Insecta; order Coleoptera; family Chrysomelidae; genus Gonioctena; species Gonioctena quinquepunctata. The sequence continues at coordinate 338,931 of JAFIRS010001316.1, forward strand.
ATTTTGAATAAAATGGGACCATAATCACAAAAATTGTCCGCCATAATGAAACCAAGATTTTTTTTTCCTAAAAAAAATTTCACAGTGCATTGTTACCGCAACTATGTGCACCTGTCAAATTCCAAATCAATCAGACGATTAGAAGTGGGTCAAATTTAATTTGCAAGATTTGTTGACAGACAGACACACAGACCGACAGACACCGCGACAGGTGAAACTCAATAGAAGCTTGTAAAAAAAATCTTCGACCTCAAAAACCCCCACATACCAATTTTGAATACAATCGGACCATAATCACCAAAATCGTCCGCCATTTTGGAGGCGCCATGTTGAATTCCTGATTTTTGACAGAAAATCATAATCTTCGACCGCGAAAACCCCTAGAATCTAATTTTGAATACAATCGGACCATAATACAAAATTTTTCCGCCATATTGGAGCTGCCATTTTGTTTTTTTCTAAAAAAAAAATTATTAATGCATTGTCACCGGAATTATAAACACCTGCCGTATTTTAAATCAATCAAACGATTAGAAGTGGGTCAAATTCTACTTGCAAGATTTGATCGCAGACAGATACACAGATAGACACACACACACAGACACAAACAGATATACAGACAGACAGACACCGGGCAAGGTGGAACTGTAATAGGAGGAACGAGTGAAGTGAATGAATGAAGTTTAGTGAGCGATGAGTGCTGATGAACTTGTTTCTCGTGAAAAAAAGAGTTAAAGAGTGTACATTATTGGTGACACGAACGAGACACACAGACATTATAAATCAGTTGAAGCAAGATATGTGCGCTGATGCACAATGGCATATTGGGGGGGGGGGAGTAGTAATAACATATGGATGCACGTATAGTTTTCCCAATATCAATTGCAGAAGCATAAAAAAGTCTTGCGGCGAAATCCTGTGAGCAGCAGTGGCGGAGATAACTAATTTTATTTAGATATTTCAAGATTTCAAAAATACTTCATAAATAATGAAAAATGAAAAAAAATCAAAGACAAGCTTTTATTTATACAAATACATTAAGAAAGAAAAATAATTTCTTTCATTGTTTGAATTAGGTTACTAGAATATCCTAAAACGTATTTCGATCGGCACACACCAAGACCACAGACGCTACTGGTTTCTAATCTTTCAGAGCTATCAAAACACAATTACAACACATGATTTATGACCTTCCATCGTATAGACACGCCTATACAAGCATCGATGTCCGACGATTGGCCCAGACGAATCGGTTGTATGAAAAGCCACAGCTGTCACTCACGTCCACGTTGACTATCGGCTCTTTTGATCTACCATCTGCCGACGGAAAATGTTTACGAGTAGTACAGATTATTTTTCGTTCAGTTTCTTCGCATATACGCTCGTGTTAGCGAAGTGAGTTTTTATTTGCTCCCTATAGAAACAGCTTCTGCAATTGATATTGGATGGACTATACATACATAGTCCATATTGTTACAAAAAGGTGATTAGCGCGATAGGACAAAAAGCAATACAATATTATAACATCGGCAAAGGAGTACATAGGAATAATAAAGTGCAGGTGCAAAATTCAAAGTGCAATTGCAAAATTTGAAGTGCAAGTGCAAAATTTGTGCGCACATCCGCCCATGCTCAACTAAGGCGGTAATAGTCTGTGCGATGATGCAGTGAGGGGTGTTGATTTTTACTGTCTAGTTTATTCCATGAGTTTTCTAACAAATTGTCTGTCTGTATCATAAAAGAACAACTTTATTCTTTCTCGAACAAGTGTTTCGATGTTATATTTTTCATAATATTTGGTAATGTGTTATACAATTCAATTGCAGAAAAGGAGAATGCATTTTGTGAAATTGATTTTTTCATGATAGTGGGGTAAGTAAGTTGTGCACGATGTCGTGTGTTATATTGGTGGTTCCTGGAATTTGCTGTGACCATATAATTGATATCTTACGCTGGTATAAAAGAAGTAAATTTGCCTTATATCAATAATTCGAAATTCTTTATATAAGAGAGCTGGCGAAAATCTCGAGTTTTCTGAAATTGTTAGTTTGAGAAATCGTCTTCGCAGTATTTCTGAAGGACTCATATGTGCTCGCACAGCTGAACCCCTTAAGTGGCTTTCAACAAGGGCAAAATACAGTAATTTCAGCTCTCTGCAAGGTAAGCACTTTTTTAAACAAGGAAATTTATTGAGAATTGTTTGTAGTTTTCCAATGATGTATCGTATATCAGAATACCATTTTAGGTTTTTATCTATATATATACCTATATACTTTTTTCTCTTACGGAAAGGATGGTAAGAGTATTTCTTTGTGCAATCACGTTGATATTTTCGAAAGGACAGACCTTGGAGATGTTGCAGCTGAATGGTGGTAAGTTTGTTTCTTCCATATTAATTGTCAAGAGTTTGTGGTCAAACCATTGTTTGATTATTATAAAATCTGTCTCTCCTTTATTTTTAAGATCATTCAACGTCTTCGCTTCATAGAAGTTTGCAGTGTCGTCAGCATATCCTAAACAGTGTTCAATCTGAATAGTTCATTAATTTACCAATTAAACAGTATCGGACGTAACACTGTGCCTTGGGGCACACCACACTCAATTACTTTTGAAATACCTATTGTGTCGGCTTCTGTTTCCAAAGATTTTAGACAATTACCTCTGATGCCGTTGTATTCTAGAGTCTGTAAAAGTAATCGATGATGAATAGTATCAAAAGCCTTTGTTGAGTCGTGAAAAGGCATGAGGAACGTTTGCCGTTCTCTGAAGATCTGTGTATTGGTTCCGTGAGTTCTAGTAACACATACTCGGTGGACTTTTTTTCTTCAAAACCAAATTGTTAATTTTTTATTCATTTCGTATTTGTTTAATTGAAGTATTTGATCTATTTATAAGTATTTTTCCAAATATTTTAGGTATATGTATTATTAACGAGATAGGTCTGTAGTTGTTGACTTCTGTTTTATCTCCCTTTTTATGTATCGAGGTCAATATTGTCAATTTCAGACAGTCAGGCCAGGTACCGAGTGATAAACATTTGTTTATAATAGATAAAAGAGGGTTAAGGATATATTGTGGAATTGATTTCAGTAGATCTGCCCGGATTCCGTCTATTCCAGCTGATTTCTTGCTTTTCAATTCACTAATCAAGTTGATTGTTTTTTCATCTATCGCCATCAAAACAAGTGAGTTCACCAGAATATTTTCGGATGGGGTGTAATTGGGATTCTTTGTTATTTTTTAGCTAGGTTTTTGCCAATATCGATGAATTTGTCATTAAATTCGTCGGCAATATATTCATTATTTGTTAATATTTTTCCTCGTTTTTTTTCAATAGATCCTATATTTGAAGGTTTTGTACCGGTAGCAAAAGTGTTGGCTTGATTTCAAAACCCAAAAAAGTCGTAGCGGATTACGAAAAGGCAAATCAAAATGTACTGCAGGCAGTATGGCAATCGCTAGGACAAGCGTGGTTTAGGAAAAATTCAGAAACTTGGACTAACGACAGAATACGAAAACCAAGAGAGCAAAATAGGACAGGGGCTCAAATATACGTTCAGGTTGCCGTTTTGTCTCGTCGATTTTTTTTATTCCGTAGGAATACAACTCCAAGATGGGACAGTGTCCAAATACGCAGATCATTTGGTGTGAGTCATTCCACTCTAGATTCAATTTTACTTTTCAATTTAACTCCCCAACATATTCGCGTTTATGGAAATTCTGGAACAAATTCAAACCGATAAGTATGTGAAACTTTAAAGTTTAACCGAACAAGTGATAATTCAGCACCCCGCAGAAGCGTACAGAACTTTTATGTACTGATATACGACTTTATAATTCCAAGGAAATTTCAAGATTCCATTTTGTGGAATGTTCACCTCAACTGTATGCTAAATGAGTATATTTGGTGATATATAATGAAATAAACCATGAAAATATCTAACTGTTTTTTTATGCAATATTTAAGTGATTTAATAACATTTGATGCACGAAGTTACGATGCATTTGAGTAGGTGAGAAATACTAGTGTCCAATTCATGGCATCTCTAACAGGTATACGTGTCACGAGTAGAATTACCTAAATTTTTAGCGTCCAATTCATAGATTTTCCCTTTATATTTATACAGCTATGAGTGAAATATCATATAAGTTTTGTTGGGGAGGTATCGAGATATTTCCTTGCACATTTTTGGTTTAATCCCATTCTAGAAGTCAAAATATGTTGATTATCTGTTCCAAGAAGGGCAAATTACTTGATTTACCCCGATACGTTACAACCATGGAGAAAGAATATCACGACCAGCTTGATCTATCCACATCTACAACAGATTCAGATATTTTGTGGATAGCTCAATTCCTATAATAATCATTCAGGTATAGAGTGATCGAATTGATACAATAACTCTCCAGTGAAACGTCCGTGTATTTTATTGAAATTTAGAAAAAAATATTTTCATGCATATTGAAAAATCTACGATAGAAATGTAGTTCTTTCATTAACGTTTTTTATTTGACATATACGCATGCTCTTTGAGTTCAGCTCTTACAAAGTAGTCAACTCGAAGTGGGTTTTCAGGCTTCATCCAAATGAGAGAAGGTTTTTTTCCATTCAAAGTTCTTCATATCAATGGATTTGCTAAATTTGTCATTTTTATGTCTATAATTTCTAACTAAACTACTAGTTTGTGTTACCCCGTTTCCTGTACGCTGGGATAAAAAAAGAAAACCTCAAATATTATCATTCTGAAATATTGATTTCTGTATTTATTCACACTTAATAAAAGGGCATCAATAAGCAATTGAGGAAAAATATTTAAACGAGAAAGAAGCACATGAATCACGGTGACAAATATAACTGTTATAGATCCAAATAAACGGAATCATGAATATATAAATAAAAATTGAAACTCCAAGATGCCTTGCGATGAATTCCATTGTGAAATCGTGTTACATGATACTTAGAGGACACATAAAGCTTGCGCTAATTTCAGGAGCCTTGAAGTGAGAGCATTGATTGTACGATAACAAAAGACCGCAAGATTGCAACTATGTAATAATTCATCACGAAGTCTTAGGGTATTAACTTTTCTACAATGAATTTGACTCCTTGATGTCTCACATGCATATTCTTGATAAAATCAGGGCCGGATTGAAAGGTGTGGAGGCCCTGGGGCAACAAAGGAGTGGAGGCCCCTTATTATTTTTCAAACAAGTTTTTTTTTTATTTATTGCGGAACAAATCAAATTATTCCGACACGAGCATATGTAGGTATAATAAAATACAAGAAATAAATTAAATTACAGCGTAAGCAAATGGATTCTTGCGAGCTTTTTTCGACTAAAAATCATTGATGATTTCGGTCAAATCCAGCATCCGGAGAAAATCATTCTCAATGCTAAGAAGCGATAACTTTGATAGGCGGCTTTGTCTCATCGTAATTGGCCTATTTTTTTCCTTTTGGAAAATGAGCGCTTTCCAGTGCAATTTGACATCATCACATTCTCAGTTGTAATATCACAAGAGAGTGAAAATAATTCGACAGATTTTCGAAAACTTGTTGCCAGGCAATAGACAAGAGAGACCAACTGGCTCGAGTGGCTATCGCCAACAAGTTTGAGAAAGAAATCTAGATAATTATTTTCTACTATATTGAACTCTCGTGTGGTATTCTTCAGATTATTTTTTGATGTTACGTTCATAAACACATTTCCTTGGAAAATTATATAATGTACTAAACCGGTTTTGATTCATTTCACACTTTTCATGCGAATTGATGACAGACGTCAAATTAAAAATATAGGTTGTCAGACAATACAAACAAAATACCTCAAATTATTTCCGCGACAATTTTCTAGGTAGAATATTCCCACTATTGATTGGCCAAAACGTATATGAATTATTTGAATTGAATGTTTCAATTGGTTTCTAGCAATGTCAAAAAATAATCACTATAATTTCAATGTTTGAGAATGTAGCTCTGAAATTTTGGTTTTCAAGAATTTGATTGTAGAATATCTTAGATTGGTCTTTTTGATAGTCCTGTTTTAGAAGGATTTACATTTGTTGCGGAATGTTATCCTTCTCTTAGACTCACACTTTCAGATTTCGGGGATTTCTCTGTTACAAGCGCGCCACTCAGCAGACACTTGTCAATGCCAATAAATAGGAAAAACAGATATAGACGGGCAAAGTGTTTGTAGAATCGGCGGAAAAATAGTCAACAGAATTTGAACTTTTGTTCTATTATGGAATGCGCACAGGGCTCTTATAAATAATTTGATGCAATCATATTCATAAATTGAAATATTATTTTCTTTTGCTTATGATTATTGAATTTCATTGTGTATCTAGATCGCTTGTGTCATTCGAAGAATACATCGACAGAAAATTTAATAAAAAAAAAATATATTTTTTTTTAAATTCAGTTGTTCTTGTTTTTACAGCTAATTTCGATACGATATAATATTTTGTATAATGGTATGATGTTTTACTTGGTGATTGTTTCTCGCATATACACATGATTCATCAGATCGAAGATTAATATTAACCATATGGACTTTGACAAGAATACGAAACATATTTTTGAATGTTTAAAACGAAAAATGAGAGGAATAAGTGGGAGAACTGATCTTTCGTTGTCAGATTTTTTATATATAATTTTGCATATTCTTCGGTATTTGTTAGGAAATTTTATCTAAAAATTTATATTGTGGAGGCCCCTCTCTTGTGGAGGCCCCGGGGCTGCAGCCCCGTTTGCTCCCCTCTTAATCCGGCTCAGGATAAAATATTGTAGATACGATTTGTCCTTTCAATTTATTTACAAGTTAGTTTGGGTGCATATTCGATTATTACGAAATGCTATTAGCGAATTGTGTCAATTTCGGAATATCCTAATACTAGGATTTTCATCAGTAATGATGATCTTGAAAGAAAATTTTCCTAACAACATTTGATATTCATCATGAATTGGTTTTATGAAAAGGTTTTTTTCAACTCCAGGTTTTTATTTCTCATGAATTTCACAAACTGGGTAATTTTGATTTTTACCATTCAGGAGTATTTATCTGATAGTTGTACCGGACTCTCACTTTCGTGTTATGAATCATAGGGAATCGATATTTCCATGTTACATGAACTCTTTATTATCGTTTGAGGAATAATGTTGTTTCGAAAATGATAACGACACATTGTGCGTGAGTAATATAAGATACAAGCTGATACCCGACACTTTTTTTTTATATTTTTTATATACAATAAAAGATATTGAAACACATGAAGCATTGAAATTTTTTTTTTCAAACATGCTTATACATGTACATAAAAATTATTTTTTTATATTTTTCACTCTTACTTTTTTGGATATTTTTTTAAGACAATCCAATTTTTTTTAAACCTAATTATTGATAAAAATATTCATTTTAAAATTTTAAAAAAAATTTCGTTAATTACCAATTTCTTTTTGGAATAAATATCAATATTGGAGAACCATTTTTTTTTAAATTTCTATTGTTCATTCGTATTTAGAAAAAAAAATTGATATTTTCGTCTTTCTAACTTCACCGTTCACACCTGGATTTTTATCTTTATAGTTAATATAACTTATAAACGATTGGAGATAGGACAAGAGCAATCAGACCCTTCCAAATCCAGGGCAGATGTTTCTGGAAGGTAACAGAGAAATATTTCCAATAGGTAGAAACCGGACCCCAAAAGTAATTTAAAAATTGTAGAATATTAAGAGTTGAGTTTTGAACAGGCACGTTCAGAATTGTTATTCTTAGTGAATGTTCATGGACTGTTCTTGAAGAAATCCTGACAAATAAAAATGGAATGAGTTTCTAATGATAATGAAGAACTATCCAATTCTCAAATAATGAGCGTGCATGAGGTATTCTGTTTATTGATGAATGAATGGGATATATTGTATTTTCCATTACCTGAGTAATTCGAAAAAAACGAAACTCATATATGAAATATTATGAATAATATAAAGAGCAAGCCGAAAAGAAAATTGCTCGATATATTTTTACTAATAACAGAAAATTATTTGATAAATAGTAGAGTTAGAGCTCCATCCAAGAACTCAATTTGTTTATTGATTCACTAAAAATGGAATGGATCTGTAAAAGTTTATGAAATATTCAAATTTTGAAGCCTAAAAATATTTTCAGAAATGCTTGCGAAAATTAAATGAATAATTGAGTTAGAGCTTCGATTGGAAGCTTAATTTGTTCATTGGTTGATGAGAATTGAAAAGATCCGGATGTTCTACGACAAGAACTTCTCCAATAGTTCATAAGTTATATTAATTACTTAAGTTAAAAATACCAAAATATTCAAAATTCTAAAAAAAAAATTCAGCTGATTTTTTTATCAAAAACGACACATGGTTGTTATTGTTTTATTTTGTACCATTGAAAAAAGAATTAAATACACAAATGGAAATATATTTTTTTCGAAATACGATAAACAATAGAAATAAGATTGAAAAAAATGGTTCCTCAATATTAATATTTACTTGCAAAAAATGGTTAATCAACAAGTGCGATTTCAAGCAATGATTTTTTTTCAAGAAACAATTCTTTTCTTGAAAATCATGAATGGGTTTTCAAAATTTTTTTTGGATTATCTTATATATAATGCATTTGTTTATAACAATTAATCAAATAATGGGGGAAAAAAATTAAAAATCATTTTCATGTAGCTTCTGACAATAAACAAATCAAACAATTGGCATATTTAAAAAAAAAACAATATTTTATTTATGTTTTTTATCTTTCAATGTCCTAGATTGTTGATAAAAAAAATAAAAATCAATTTATTTTTATTTCTACAACAAATATCGTTTTTTAAACCTTCAAAGAATAGGTCAAATTTTTTTATTTGAACAATTATTAGGGTTTTCATGTTGATGTTCAACTTATTGAGAATTGTTAGTTAATAAAAGCATAACTGCTCGAAAAGTTGCGTTAAAAATTTTTTTGCTGGCGTATTATCGTTCATTAATGTATTTAAAGAGTACCTAAATTTTTTCATCCTTTAATTTTCATATTTAATTGGTTGAAATAATTTTTGTTTGTTTGAGCATCCTATCCGGGTGAGGTGGTCGCGAACCGAACCACCCGTTTTCAACCGTAGTTTCGATTATAATTATAAATATTGGTGGTTATTATCCAGGAAATTTCCTGCTCTCTTTGGATCTTGTTTTCGATTTTAGATATCTGCAATCGTTTTTAAGATATTTGCAGAAAACCAAATTCCTCTTTTCAAATTGTTTATAACTTTTGCAATTTTTGCAATCGGGTTTTTTTTTTAACTTTTTTCTGAATGCTCTTACGAATCGAATGACACCTCAATCATCATTTGTGGTTTTCATAAAAAAATAATGGTACAAAAAGCACTTGCTGACTATCAGCTGCCACACCGCTGACAGGTTTTTAATTTTCGGAAGGAATTTTTGTAGGCACTTTTCTAAAATTTCTGAACAAACATTTTATATATTTTAGTTGAGAATATAGTATGAATAACGGAGATACCAGTCGTTGGTATTCGCAACCAAACTGAAGATATTTTGTAATGTTCAAGTCTTTATTTAATTGGTTTTCCATCATGTTGATCAAAGTCTGAATATTTATGACAATATTTTCTTGCTTTTTCATGTTGGGATTTTTTTCAAGAGAAACAAATGCAAGACAATATGTAATTGGAAGCTGCCCCAGAGAATTATTTTTTGTTCGTGATCACCACTTCTAAATGAATTATTCTCTTGGTTTTACATTTCCATGTGGAATTGAAGAGTGGAGAAAAAAAATATTCATAATGCATCTGAAGTCTCAATCGAAATTAATTTATCAAAATTAGTTTTCTTGCATTTCGAAAGGAATCTCATTTCTCATCTAACAAATATTGATTTTGATAGTCTCAATTCCCAAAAAGTAATATGCGTACATGAATTCATCGATTGCGATCCACCCCGAGGTTATTTTTGATAATGGAAACTTAATTCACTCCCAACATTCACAAAGCCTCATCCCAATTTCGGAAGTTTATATATAACGCATCAACCACCTCATAACCAATCAAAATTGCTGTCACTCACATTGTTCACATGAGAATAATATTTTTCACTGAGAGTTTGGAAACTCCAGCTGCTTGCAGATGAAAACTGCTGTGCGTGACAACATACACGCAGATGGAATGAACATGATGGGAAAGGTTTTCTTACAACTGAAACGGAAATTATAATAATTTTTTTGTTGTTGTTCCCCAAGATAGTTTTATATTTTATAAGAAGAAAAAGGGTTCAACCCAAGTTGCAGGAATGCATTAATGCATTATGCCAGACATTGGCGTCTTACTTTGGACTTCGCAAGAAGATATAAGTGGATATTTGACATGTTTTTTGAGTAACCTTCCACAGCCTGGAAATGAAAATATAATCAGGAAAATCTATAGGAAATATAATTTGGTGAACGCAGTAACTTATCGGGGTGAACCAATTAGTTTGATATCCATTATCTAATGGCGATCAACAATTGGAATTCTACAATAAGCATCACTTGTTATGTCATACATGAAATATCACGAAAACACACGAACTGCCATTAAACTATATGAATTACATCATTTATTAAAACGGCCCGTGCGCCATCTATTTGTGAAATGGTTGTACTAATCCAAAATAATTTTTCACCAAAGTCTTATAGCAATCGTAACAAACAAAAAAACCAACGGAAACTTCATACCAACTTTCACCCCTTTAGGGATTGAATTTGCAAAAAACTGAAACAGGTATTTTTTTTTCATAACGACCCAAAATACCATATTTTTATTATCCTAACTTGAAAACTTACGGAACCCCTATACAAAATGTCACACCCCATTTCACCCCCTCAGGAATTGAGTTTCTAAAAATACCAAAACACATTATACTTTATTTGTAACAAAGACGTCAAATATAACTTTTTCTGACCCTAATTTGAAAATCACAGAATACCTACAGAATTTCCATTCCCAATTTCCCCCCATTTCTCTCTTTAGGGGTTGAATTTTCAAAAACCAAAAATTTTTTCATTTATAAAAGAAATCTCAAACATAATTTTCCATGACCCCAACTCAAGAACTAATGGTCCTTCTATACAAACTTTCAACCCCCATTTCAACACCTATGAGGTTGAATTTTCGAAAACCCTAACATTCGTGTTCTTCAATTGAGAAGGAAAGTACCAATTTCCGTGACTTTTACTTCAAAACTAGGGGTACTCCCTTTTAACCCTTTAGGGATGGAATATCTTGGTATCCGGTTATCCCGTCTTCTTGTTTGGGTGGCATAATCTATTTGGCAGCGTCCTTTGTGGCGACTTTTATGAATTCACTAAGCGCTTTTCACGACGAATCTCAATCAAGATCAATCCGATCGACCATCTCAAACAGAAGCGAAAACATACAATTTCCAGACCCTCTCTTACAACCCTGAATTTCCTAGGTTCAATTGCTGAAAACACTGAAGGCATATTCCTTATTTAAACAATGACCTCAAAACCTATTTTTGACTTATATTGAAAGCTAACGGAAACCTATACAAATTTTCACCCCTTTCAACCCTTAGAATTTCTGAATATACTGAAACACGTTTTTTGTAACAAAGACTCAAATACCAATTTTTATGACCCCTACTTGGAAATTGACGAAACCCTAATACAAACTTCCAATCCCCATGTAGCCCCCCATTTCATTCCTCTAGGGAATTATTTCCAAAAACACTGAAACACGTATTTCTTTATTCGCATCAAGAACCCATTAGACAGAAATTTCATGACGCAACTTGAAAAATTACGGTACTCTTACATAAGCTTCCAACCCTCGTTTCAACCCTTCAGGATTGAATACTCAAAAACCCTGTCATATGTATTCGTTGATTGGAAAGAAAAGCCCAAATACCAATATCCAAGACTCTAACTTCAAAACTAACTCAACTTCCACCCACTTTTCACCCCTTTAGGGATACAATAACCTTTAATAGTGGTTATCTTTGTTATAATAGGAATAAGCTGTAAAAATTCAGTTCTTCAGTTCCAGCGGTATGGACTTGGCGTTGATCGTGACAGTCAGTGGGACAGTCAGTCTGGACATCATACAGAGTGGGCCATTGGAAACAAAACAGCGGCTCTGTAGGTCGGCAGAACCGAATTATATAAAAACGCTCGGACAGGTCAACTACATTTTCGAGGAGGACATCGTTCGCGATGAAATTCACTCGAAATACATTCCATCCATCGGAGCTGTGACCGCCACCCCTAAATTTTCAAATGGCAACATAGCAAGTGATACCTCATTTGAAAGGTATTTTTTTCTTAATCCCAATTAAAATCTTAATTTCGAGATATAGGAACTTGAAGTTGGGAAATAACTTTTTATTCACTCAATCAATAAAAACAATATCTGATAACGCAAATGTCGCAATAATTGTTATTGAACTAAATGTATGAAGTGTCCACCACCCATTTCCATACAATAGTACAAGTTCTGTTCGAAACGAGACCTCACATTTCGTAGCATTTCCGGCGTTATTCGACGGCATTCTTCATTAATTCTCCTTCGTAAATCTTCCAGAGATTCTGGTTCGGTTGCAAAGATTTTGTTTTTTTAGTGACCATACAGGAAAAAGTCAAGTGGGGTTTAATCTGGAGATCTGGCCACCCTATCCTTCCAACCAACTTTCAGGAAACATTCTATCCAAAAACGTCTTGTTGAAATATCGAGTGGTCTTCATGGTAACGATCGTCATTTTCAATGATGTCTATTAATTGTGGATAAACAAATTCATTCAACAATTCCAAGTAAGTTTCTCCTGTCAGGTTACCGTCGAGAAATACTGGTCCAATCAAACGGTCCCCAAAAATACCGGCCCAGACATTGAGTTTGAGTATGGACTCCGTGGAAAACATGTGGATTAGCATCCGACCAATAACAACAATTAAGACAATTCACAGTCGAATTCAAAAAGAATCAGGACTCATCAGAAAAACAGATTCTCATCAACATCTATTCTCGTAGTCATAATTTCACAAAATTCCTGTCGCCTATCAAAATCATCTTCATTTAATTGGTGTACCAAATGTATTTTGTAGGGGTGGGATTTATGATGTTTCAGGATTCGGCGGATACTGGTTCTACTGATATTGGTAACCCTAGCCAATTTCCTTGTTCTCAATGTTGGGTCTGCATGAACTTGTCCTAATAGTGCAACTTCAACAGCTTCATTTCTCAACGGAAATTCACGTTCTGGGTCTCGTTTCTTGTTGGCTACTGAACGAATTTTCTAGCAACAAGTTTATCTGGATGCGTTTCTTTGAACAAATTAGCTGTTCGGTTGGCATCTGACCAATAACGACAATTATGACGATTCACAGTCGAATTAAAAGAATGTGGACTCATCAGAAAAGCAGATTCTCATCAACATCTATTCTCGTATTCATATTTTACAAAATTCCTGTCGCCTATCAAAATCATCTCCATTCAATTGGTGTACCAAATGTATTTTGTAGGAGTGGAATTTATGATGTTTCAGGATTCGGCGGATACTGGTTCTACTGATATTGGTAACACTAGCCAATTTCCTTGTTCTCAATGTTGGGTCTGCATGAACTTGTCCTGAAAGTGCAACTTCAACAGCTTCATTTCTCAACGGAAATTTACGTTCTGGTCTCGTTTCTTGTTGGCTACTGATCCAGTTTGACGAAATATTTGCACTAATTCTAGAACGTATTTTCTAGCAACAAGTTTATCTGGATGCGTTTCATTGAACTAATTAGCTGTACGGTTGCCACACTCATCATTCTTGAAAAAAATTGTTATTATTTCAATTCTTTCCGCGATCGTATACACCATTATGGCGGAAAAATATTCAGCAGCTTCAGTCAAGTAATTTCACTCTTATGTCGTTTGATACTGATGGACGTCCAAAATTGCGAATTGGCGAAAAAAATTATCTCATACATGTTTTTGTTGTACTCGCATTAGTCAATTCGAGAAAACGTCTTTTTATCGATTTTAAAAACCCTGAAATTTCGATAAGTAAAGAGGATGAAATAAAATTGAAACGAATTGCAGTTATTTGTTGGAAAACAGTTCAATTCCTTGACAATGATAATTATCTTTGAACAGTTGCATTGTTAGATGTCATTTCCATTGATTAAGTGAATAAAAAGTTATTTCTCAACTTCAAGTTCCTATATCTCGAAAACGAATCGATAGAATTAATTTATTTTTGTTGTTTGATATTGATAAGGAGAATACCAATGAGGTATCCCTTGTCATATGTTGCCATTTAAAAATTTAGTGGTGGCGGTCACAGCTCCGAGGGATGGAATGTATTTCGGGTGAATTTCATCGCGAACGATGTCACCCCCGAAAATGAAGTTGATGTGTCCGAGCGTTTTCATATAATTCTGGCCCACTCTGTATATGTATAGCTGTACCCGCCGAATGTGGTTTGATTGTTATATATTTCGGCATCGTAGCAGATAAATATATACCAGTTTTCAAGTTATTATACGATTTCAAAATCGGTCCAGTGGTTTTAGCGTGATGCTCGAATAAACAAACAAAAGATAATTACAATTTTATAATAGTATAAATATGTATATATATATATATATATATGTATATATATATATTATATATATATATATTAAACTTTATTCTCCTCACAGCTTGATATATATCATAATTTCCATGTCTAACATTTAAGAAAACCTAACAACATGAAATAGTTAACCACACCAGTTGGTACCACTGTCTCAGTTGGCACCCTGGATGGCATAAATATTATTTGACCTGCGTCAATGTCAATTGTCAATGTCACATATAACTGTATAATGTGAATTTGATGTCTGACCTGTCCGTTTTGATTCCAACCACATGGTTGAAGACATTTCAACATTTTATTTATAATGTGTAACATATAAGTGTGACAATTGAACATTAGTTCCATTATCTGTTTTAAATTTCTCATTATTCATTACCATAATGTCAATAGACAAATAGTTTCGGCCCTGGCCAGGGGCTTCTTCGGTATTTTGTTCTTTATTTTCATTGTTTATAGATACATTGGGGAAAGTATGATGTTTGGTGCAGGCTGCATTATAATCAGAGATTCGTATGGGGGTTAGGGTTACATTATAGGTATAAAAGGTAAATAAATTGTTAATGCAAGGTTTCATATTTTTTTATGTTTTATTAACTTTTGAACGGCCTATGTTTTGTTTTTTATGAGAAAAAATATTTGCTAATACAGCTCTAGGTGTCATGGATAGTGTTTTCTTGTTTTAAATAATTGACCAATTCGTGATGGTGGCACATTTGAGGGATTCCGTTTTATATCAATATTGTTTGGTATGCTTTGTGTTGGTTTCGGTTGAAAAGTTTTGGGAATGTTAGGGTAGATAGGGGCTACATTAGTAGTAGGTGTGTTCTGTGGGAATATACTGGGGCTTGTTTTCAACTGCTTTTATTTCATTGTTAACCATTCAAATGACAGTTTGATAAATTTGGCTAAGGTTATCAATGTCTGTTCTGTTGTTCATAGCGAACTGGCATTTTTATATATATTTATAATTATATATATATATATATATTTTGACGATTTTCTTGTCTTTGTTGTTTTCTGGGCTAGTATTTTGAAAGGGTTTTAATTTTTTCATATATTTATGACCATTAATTCTATTTTCTAACAGTTGCGATGTCATACCAATGTATTCCATATTGCAGTCTTTATATGGGATGCTATATGTGAGGTTTGACTTCTTCATTTTGGGATCTTTACTTTTTAATGAGGAATATAGTTGTGTGAGTCGAAGCATGTGTGAATATCATGTTTTTTAAAATACTGTTAATGTTTTCGAATAGGTCAGGGATGTATTTTTGGTGGGGTTTTGTTGTATTGTATAATAAGAAAGTGCGTTGTTTTATTATCTCATTTATTAGGTTTATAGGGTAACTATTGTTCTTCAATGTTTCACGTACTTTTTCTGATGCGTTGTTCCTAAAGGATAGGCTACTTAATTGCAAGGCTTCATCTGTTAATATGATTATAAGGCTTCTTTTCCCTGCTAACGGGTGAAAGGAGTTATGAATAAGATATCTTCCAGACCAGGTGGGTTTGGTATACCATTCTGTAGTGATATGGTTATTCTGATTTATGAGTGTCATATCTAGGAAGTTTATTCGATTGTGTTGTTCTTCTTCTATTGTGAACTTGTTGAATGCGTTGAGTATTTTATTTACTTTATTTTCAGGTTCAGCTGTTATGCAGTCATTCACGTAGCGTTCGAAAAATGGTAAATTGAATTTAAGGTTGTTTACTACTGTTTCCTCTAGGTGTTCCATGACTAGTTGAGCAATTGACCTTGAGATGGGAAACCCATGGCGCAACCATTTATCTGTTGGTAATAATCGTTGTTATATTGAAAGTAATTAGTAGATAGGGTTTGCTCTATCGCGTTAATGGATTTCTTTTTTTGTGAGAGGGATATGATTTTCCAACTATTGACATTTTTCGTCGATTGTGGTTTTTCCTTGTTCGTTGAGAATAGTTATAAGACATCGAGGGAAATTAGTACATGGTCGTCGGGCATGGTGATGTTATTTAAACAAGAATTGAATGCGAATGAATCTTCCATGTCGTACTCATTTAGTCCTACCATTTTGGATATACTGTTACTGAGAAATTTTGAGAGTTTGTAGAAGGGTGATTGGATACATGATACAATTGGTCTAAGGGGGTGACCTTTGTGAATTACGTGTAGTCCCTGTATGGGGTAGTGGCGTTGTTTATTATTAGTAATTTCTAGGGGAGGTCTGATATAAACTCCTTATTGTGCCATTTTTTTATCATGTTGTTGTTTTGAGTTCGAATTTTTTTTGTTGGTTTGATTTAGGTTTTTTATAGGTTCATTTAACTTGCAGAAGGTATTCCATTTTCTCTTCGTATTCTGATTTGTTCATAATTACCGTTTTGTTGCTTTTATCGGGTTTAACGACAATGATAAGGATGTTGTTGTTGAGGCAATCAGTTTAGCATATTCACAAACAAATATAAACTACAAATTTCAAACATACTCATTAAATATACATCCAGCAACATTCACACCATTGAAACCACTATAACAAAACAATTAAACCACCCCAAAACAGTTATCTCAGAGAAAATAATCATAAAATTCCTAGCGTTAGAAAATAAGGAAAACATTTTTTCCAAACTAAAGAAAACAACATAAGAAAATTCGATAAACTGTTGAATGAAAACAATAATAACAACAATGAACCCCACATTGATAAATCCAATAGAAATTGAAATAACACTAGCATACGGAGAAAACTACCCTTCACCCATTTCGAATGAAAACCCCATACTAATAATGAGCTACATAGCAGATATTGAAACAGGCCTAAAAAATCCACCTACAATTAGTTGCAACGAACTAAGAACCAAAATTGTAAACGCCATAAACAACAATAAAAACAAAATCAAAAATAATCCAAAGAAGAAGTTTAAAAAACTCACGCAAAAAACATCGCCAAAAACATGAATAAAACCCAAAATTTCCCGAAAAACAACCCCCAAATAATCGTCCCAAAACCCGATAAAAGCAACAAAACGGTAATTATGAAGGAATCAGAATACGAATAAGAGAAAATTGAACACCTTCTACAAGAAAAATGTACCTTTAAAAAACTTAAATCAAATCCCACAAAAAAAAAAACTCAAAATAACATCATGATAAAAAATGGCACAATAAGAAGGTAATATCAGACTTCCTCGAAAAACAACCAATAATAAAAAACGCCCCTACCCCGAAAATATATGGACAAGCCAAAATTCACAAAGACCAATAGTATCATGTATCCAATCACCCTTATACAAACTTTCAAAACTCCTCAGTAACAGTATTTCCAAAATAGTAGGACTAAATGAGTATATGTGGAATCTACCTCTCCTTATATTTCAACATGAGCCTTGACCTTTTTGAAATATATTAAACTAATGTTATTGAAATTAAGTAGTAGTGAAATAATATAAAGTTACTGAAGGTACTCTAAAGTATGTGAGAGAGAATTTATATAAATGTAACAATAACAGTGGTCACAAATAGTAAACTACACATTTATATATACATATACACTCCACTCATGAATGTAGAGTAAAATATATACACAATAATAATAATAATAATATTAGCTAGATTGAGTGTTTCTAACATAATGAAAAATTAAGTCTTTCTAAAATATTACAGATTAATAAAAATAATTTTATGTTAATACATGAATATCGTAGTTAGAATATACAGGGTGTCCCTGGACTCCCTCTTTTCCTCTCGGGAATGTATAGATGGGGTCAAAATATAACTTTTGTTCCTGAAAGCCTTCGTTACCAAGTTACGGGCCCTCAAAGTTACAAAATGAAAAATGTTTTTCTTTGATAACTTTCAAAGTGAATATTCAAAATCATCTGAATTCTGGTGATTGACTGAACAAATGAATTCCTTCGATGAGCTCTCATGCAGGAATCAGTTGTTTTGCTACAAAGTCAGGAACGGACTACCCCCGATGGTCCACACCCCAAAACTTTGAAATAACTGGGATTTGTCAATATGTTTTAACAAAATAAGGTTACTTGGACAATTTCCTGAATAAAAGTACTCGTGTGGAAAATCGATCGAGGCAACGAATTTTGATCACAATGCATTTTTGTTCGACGACATACAACCTGAGATGTCTACCATTATTCGAAAAGATTAATTTGTAATGAAAATAGAAATGATAGGTACAATGTTCATAACGAATTTTTATCATGCAAACACGTTCACCTTACAAAACTCATGGTGTAAATAATCAATCGCAAGCCTCAAGACCAAACAGAAATGCAAAATCCGCCACATAAACTGCTCGATATGACCCCCGTCTCTCTCAATACATTTTCTTGGTCGGCGCAAACACCCTCTCTGCACTTGAAATAGCATGCCAGGGTCGTTTCGTATGGCTTCACAATGTAATGTAATTCTATTCAGCAAGGCATCTCTGGTGTGAATAGGTGTAGCGTAAACGAAGCTTTTCAGATGCTCCCACAGAAAGAAATCCAATGGATTTAAATCCGGACACCGCGGTGGCCATGAATATGGCCCACCTCTACCAATCCATCTATTGGGGAAAATCCGGTTCAGATGGTCCCGCACAATCAAACTGAAATGAGGTGCGCCATCATGCATGAACCACATATCTCTTCGGGTTTGCAATGGAACATGTCTCAAAAGTCCATTCAAATCGTTCTGAATAACGTTCTCAATTCAATCGGTGATGCAGAATGAATGGTCCTATAAGATGGTTTTCTATGATACCAGCTCGAACATTCAGGTTGAATTTCCGTTGGTGTTTGGTTTGCAATACCCCATGGGGATTTTCTTCGGCCCATATGTGGTGATTATTAGAGTTGATTACTCCATCTCTACTGAAACCTGCTTCATCAGTGAATAAAACTCGAGTAATAGAAGTCATATCCTCTCTTTGCTTTCCCAGGAACCAAATGGCATATTCCTGTCGAAGTGGAAAATCTTCAGGTGTCATGGCATGTACCTTCTGGATGTGATACGGGTGGAGCAGTTGTTCCCTAATTGTTCTATGAATAGTGGACTTGGATAAATGGAACTGTTCTGATAGGTTTCTGATGCTCATTGAAGGATCATCAGCGACAGCTTCCAAAATATTGTCCTCCAATACAACGGTACGCACAGCCCTTGGAGCGCCCCCATCACCTCGTTTTGGCAAAACTGAACCTACAATTATATCGAAATAAAACAACAGGCTCCAATTAATCATCCATTGGACATACATGTCTTTCTCAAGCTGCGTTCAACACGCTCGAACGTTTCTCTTGCCGGTATATGTTCGATTGTGAAAATGCTCGGCATACAGACGACGGGCTTCTGCAGTGTTATGCCATGTAATTACAGAAAAAACTTTCTTTGTTACCAAACAACGTAATATTCTTAAATGAGAAATTGTTGAACAGAAAAGTTCAATAGGTTCCATATGCTGGACGGAAACAGCTGATGAGCATACGATCGCTAAACCATACGTGGTTATTGGAAGACAATTAAAATGCACTCAAAAATAATTATCAAGAAGTAACCCTTGTACACCGGATGCATAATTAACTCATCTAGGAGGGTAAACAAAGATTATTGATTGCTACTTGTTACAGTCACAGCCAGATAAGAAAATCAGTTTCAATAACAACCCAAAACATAGTCATAAATTTAGCACCCGTCCAAAGTCAATAAACACAGGGCGGTTAAAAAAAATATATCGTTACCCGAAAAGCCATTAAAAACTCGATAACGCGAGCATCACCAACCCGCATCATTACTTGAAGTGAACAAACTCGAAATTCACCGGAAATAGTCACGTCTAGACTCATAAACCACCCTTGTTGGTCATTAGTTCAGCGACAATCAGACAGCCCACCATAAAAACCTGTCATTCAGTAAAATTTTACCCATTTATAACATAGATAAGAACCGCGGTTTCTCCATGAATATATCAGACAAACAAGGCCCTTATCAGTTTTACGAGCCACATCTTTATCGGCTTTTACCACCCAATTAACGAGAAGAAAAACAATGGTACTACCTAAATCCCGCCCCTAGCTACTGTGTCGAAGATCTTATAAAAGACGCCGGAAGCCGAAAGAGTCAGTTCCAAACAGTAGCCCGTTCAGTAATCACTTGTGTTAGACGAAAAGAAATATAGTATGCCTTCGCCATAGGGCCAGTGAAAAGTGTCAGAGAGAATTCGGTATTCAAAAGTGAACCGGAGAACATGTCATTCTCAAAAGTGAGATTAAAAAGTCATTCGAATTACAGTATCTTACAATAATAATGAGAGTTTCCCAATCAGTGTAGTGAACTTCAGAAAATATAAAAACTCAGCCAATTCCAATCAAGTATTGAAGCTCTTAGTAAAAACACGAGTGAACAGTATAGTTTTCCACAAATTGTCTATTTTTGTCAACGCTTCCAGAACAGAGATAATACAACGGGATTCCGCAATTCAATGGTTCACGATCACTTAGAAAAACCTTAGCCGTATACGGATATACTGGGCGAATAAAATAGAATAACAACTTGACGCGATATTACTCGATATAATAACAGAACTAATTGTCGTTTAAAAACTACTCCAGTGCATAAGGGTGAAACAGGGTGAGTCTAATGTTGGTTTTTCTGTATTTATGTTTATGGCAAACCCAACCTTTGGAAATGTGTATGTGTCTGTAAAGTATCTCAATAGTTTTCAAGATTACAAAGATCTCAAAAAGAGAATTTATTCTAGCCGTTGTGGCAATTGATTTCAAGATCGTTCTTTTAGTAAAATCATTGCTATTGTGTAGCCAACTGCAAAAATCCTCTGCCAATAAGCTACATTCGTTTTTCGTTGAATAAGTGTTGCAGAAAATAATTGTGAAACATTTTATTAAATATATATGTACATTCTTAACATTTTATGAGTGCATTATTTTATTTTATTTTCTTTTATGAATAACTTTTCGAATCCTTCTGAACGGTAGTACTTCCTGAATAAACAACCCATGTTCCAGTATTTGAGAGAAATGTGATTAGTTCTGAGCCGCTCCAGAACCTAGTTTCAGTATCGACCATCTTCAGACAGTCGATTGCTCTCAATACTGTTTTTCCAATCTAACGAAAAAAGTCGGGTTTTACAGGTGTGGTGTGTTAGTTCACAACACCCCGTAGTCCAGCCTTTTAACAGCAGCATTACCGATTGCTCGTCCATACAATGCATGCATATCTGCATATTCGTTGAGTGTAAACTGTTCGGCCATATCAAAATACTTCGAACTGTCCTATTAGAATATTGACAAAAC
Organism: Gonioctena quinquepunctata; assembly: GCA_018342105.1. Lineage (NCBI taxonomy): Eukaryota > Metazoa > Arthropoda > Insecta > Coleoptera > Chrysomelidae > Gonioctena > Gonioctena quinquepunctata. The sequence continues at coordinate 360,875 of JAFIRS010001316.1, forward strand.
AATGATAACGCACCACTAAACAAAACAAAATCGCATTCCAGTTGTAATTTTTCATCCACACTGATTCTATTTCTGTCTACAAGGTGTTTATGTCAACATCTGTGGAAGAATTGGAACATAAATTTATTCACCGGATATTTTTCACCTATTCATGTGCAGCCGTTTTTGTAGTTTATTCGTTTGCTTTTTATTGGTTATGTCTTTCGATGTGCGTTTTTTCAGCTAAATTTATCTTCGGGTTGAATATTTTTTCCCATGAAATTATACTTATCAGTGAAACTCCTCAACATTTAGGCTGTCAATACGAATTTGCAACCTCCAAATGTTGAGTTTCATGAAATTCTGATAACACACGCGTACATACAAAATATGGGCTGACTTCGATGTTTCATAGTGGAGTAGCTTGTTAGTTCAAAAACACAACGAATGTACATAACTTTATATTTCATTTGAAAAAATATCTACAATGTGAATGAAACTTTCAACTAGGTACTGTACTTTTTGTTTACGACTTCATTTTATCATATTTTGTATTATCCCTGTTATAAATGTTGTTGAATTAACGTTAGCATTAGTATTTCTACTGTGAAAATTTTTCATTTCAAATAATGGTGGACGATCGGGTTTGATGTCGTCGAGTAAACCTGCATTTTTTTTAAGAATCGTTGCTCCTATCGACTTTCCACACGAGTACTTTTATTCAGAAAATTGTCTACGTAACCTTATTTTGTTGAAAACTATTGAAAAATGATCTGTCATTTCATAGTTTTGGGGTGTGGACCATCGGGGGTAGTCCGTTCCTGACTTTGTAGCAAAACAACTGACTCCTGCATGAAAGCTCATCAAACAAATTCATTTGTTTAGTCAATCACAAAAATTTAGATGATTTCGAATATTCACTTTGAAAGTTATTAAAGAAAAACATTTTTCATTTTGTAACTTTGAGTGCCCGTAACTTGGTAACGAAGGCTTTCAGGAACAAAAGTTATATGAAGTACTGGTGATATTTTGACCCCATCTATACATTCCCGAGAGGGAAAGAGGAAGTCCAGAGACACCCTGTATAAGTATAAAATTTGGCAATGATGAATGATTAGCAGATTTCAGATTGGTTTGTATATACATGTGTCTGTTCGGTTATTGATATGTCTATAATAGTATTTTGACTGTAAGTTGTTACTTTGTTTTTGAAATTTTTTTTGTTAATTTCTTTTTTTGAACTTATTGGTAGATAATTGTATAATTTCTGTCCCACTTGTATGAAACTTTGCTGTCCAATGGACTTCTGAGACTCAGGAAGAGCTATATTGGCATTTTCTCGAAATCTTGTTGGATAAGTGTGAGTTTTATTCATTATTATATGTTTCCCTTTTCAATATTAAATTATGTTTCACTAAATATATATATATATATATATATATATATATATATATATATATATATATATATATATATATATATATATATATATATATATATATATATATATATATATATATATATAACAAATTGATTATTGGGGTGTGCAGCAAAAGAAAAACTGTACTCTTTAAAGTTTGTCCAAGCTTTCGGAATGTTTTATTTCCATCTTCAGGGATACTACAATGAAGAATCGAACAAATTATTGTGTCATTCGGACCTTAAGGTACTAATAACTTACATCTTTGTTGAGATTAGTTTCTATGTTGTTTATGAATGTTCTTCATGTAAAGTACGGTGTACGGTGAAATATAAGTTCTGAATTTGAAGTTGGCAACACATGTTTTAAATCGTCAACTAATCATACACATTAAAATTCATTGAAACGGTACTAATTAAAATATTAAAAATATGAAGTCTGAAACATGTGTCTTGAAAAAGTACAATAGGTTATAAATTGTGGGAAAATTATTTATTCACTTGTCATATGCTTTGACAATCACTGGTACCAACTGAGGGTAGTACCAACTGATATGAAATGGTTTGCCATTATTGGCCAAAGTATTTTAGTAATTTTCTTGTTAGTACCAACTGAAGGTTGGGCCAACTTGAAAATATATTAATAACTGGTAATGAGCTCAGATTGATTTGAGGAAAATTCTGTATTTTCCATTGCTAATAAGAAGGAATAAATTTCACTCAGATGGTTGACATCCGTTTTTTTGTTCATTGTAGTATCTCTGAAGATGGAAATAAAACATTCCGAAAGCTTGGACAAACTCTAAAGAGTACACTTTTTCTTTTGCTGCATACCCCAATAATCAATTTGTTACACCTAACTAGTCAGCAACGACTATCTTTCACTATATATATATATATATATATATATATATATGATTTATATATATATATATATATATATATATATATATATATATATATATATATATATATATATATATATATATATATATATATATATATATATATATATATATATATATATATATATATATATATATATATATATATATATATATATATATATATATATGTATATATATACATATACCACTGTGTTCTCTATGTTAGAAGAAATTTTAGTAAATTTTCAAAGAATTCTGATATTCATGAGAATTTCACTAGACACGGTGATTTTTTACAGATACCAAATCATACGTCTAAATTGTATGAAAAAAATCGTACCTATACGGGCATCAAGCCTTATAATGATCTGCCGATAAGTATAAAAAATAAATACATTGTTCATATCTTCAAAAGAAAATTGAGGATGTTTCTTGTCGAAGGATGTTTTATGATCTAGAAGAATATATGCCTCGATAACATCATAAATAATTTTGATATGTTTTGACATGATGTGGTAACATCCTAAATAATTTCAATATGTTCAATGTATTCAATGTGATGTGAATATCTCATTGATATATGAGTAAGGTACCTATTGACTTCCCGATATCATTTTTGTGATCCTAAGGATGAATAATATCCTAAATAATTTTAATATGTTTGATGTGATGTGAAATGTCCTAAATAATTTCAATAAGTTTGATGTGATGTGAATGTCTCACTAACTTATGTCTTCTGTATCCATTGACTTGTCTGATATGAATAAAGTATTATTGTTATCATTATTTTCATTGATTGGAAATGATGAGAGAATGACAACAACTAATTACTAGAGGACTACTCAAGACATGAGAATATCCGGCAAATAAAATTATTTTTTAAAACATATTCTTATATACAATTTATTTGCAAAAAATTCAAAACAATCGATCGAACCGAAATATTGAAAATATTTCATGGACGTTACGGTAGAAAGCCTTCGAAATATCTGGAGTTGAGATATTATTGAATCAATATTGAAGTGTCATTTTAATTTTTTGGGTTATCTCTCCGAAAGTAAAAAAAATCATTTATTCTAGAATTCTAAAAAAGTAAATTTGCTCCGATACGCTCCTTCAACTTTGTATTTTCGATTCAAAAATTTTTAAGTGATAGATACAATATTTCACTTATTTATTATTTCGGGATAGTCAGTGTTGGGTCCCAATTATAGCAGGTATATTTACTTATGGTTCAATTGGGTCTGACCTAGGGCCTAATTGGGCCCCGTAAATATTAAAATAGTTGGTTGAAAATGAATTTTAATACAACATTGTTGACGCTGTCGAATAGATATTTCTCCTAGATTTTATGGTACTCAGGTAATAAATAAGGGGAAAGCACAATATTTCTAAATACGTCAAGAATTATATAAATCCGATCTTGAATCAGTAACTACACATGACAATACCAGAGCAGAAAAAAACGCTCATCACGCCAGAACATCGATTTTGTGTAAACTTCCCAAAAACGTCCAATAGAGTTTCAAGAAATGGTAGAAGCCAATGAGGTAAAGACAAACCAACATAAACATTTTATTTCGCTATGTCAATCATATTGATATTTCTTCAACGAGTACTAACATACAATTTATAACCGGTGTTTTAGATTGGTATGTTGATGGAACTTTTCACTATTGTCCAAAAATTTTTGTATAACTATTCACAATTCACGGATTAAAGAATGGCCATTACATTCCATTAGTATTTTGCTTATTGTCTAATAAGTCATAAAGCACATACAAATGAATCTTTGAATTTTAAAAATTATGTTCCCAAATATTCACCAATTTCTGAAAGCGTTATTAGATTTCCAACTGGAAACCTATGTAAAAATAAATAGTGTTCCGTGCGTTACAAAAGTACAAAGCCTGAAAACTAAATTGAAAAGGCAGTTCATTGATGTAAAAATTCAGGAACTGCGTGAAAATAAGAAAGACAAATTTGAATTTTGAAGCTAAAGATGTATGAATAATGTTATTCTTCCATTCATATGTTTATTTATAGGTTATAAAGAATTCAATAAAGTTTTGAATTTGTATAGGTAATTTTTTAGTTCTCCCACATACATCCTTATATTCAGTTAGCAATTTGAAAGTGCGGCAACAAAGCAAATTTTTTTCAATTTTCAACATATTTTCAGCCCACACTTTTTTAAAGGCAGGTTAGTGGATATGGGTTTGGACCCAACTCGGATATGTCCATTATTTCACCGTAAAGATATTTTTTTTTTTTTTTGGCATTCGGACTTAGTCCATTACAGCCAACACCGCAAAGATATGTTTCTTTTGATAATGTCATTAATTCCAGGATAAACTCCAATTATTCGAGAAATGGAACAGTGATTCCCGTAATGTCATCTGAAATATATTCAAAATTTTTTGTTGTGAAATATTTCAAAGCATTTATGATACGCTAATGACAAATTTACTTTTTTGTATAGCAATAATCAAATAATTTTCCGAAGGCCTGAAAAAAAACACAAAAAAAAGGAGAGAATATTCCTCTTCCTCTCTAATGACAATAATAGTTTATTTACAATCGATAGATATGAAAGATAAAAAGTGTACGTATTTTTTCTGTCAGCTCATGGTCGCCGTATACAGATCTTTGGTGACCAGTTATAGCTACAATTGGGAAAGTATTCTGCCTACATATTTCCTTGATACTGAGACTCAGAAATTCCCCAAAAACGAACATTTTGAAATTCCGGTTTGCGACAGATATGGCTTGTGAAACTATTCTATAGAGGAGCCACCATGCACTACAGTGAATATTTATCCCAATCTTCGAAAGTGCAAATTAGTAATTATAGTCGAAAGTAATTTCTACTACGTACTTCATGTAATAGCTGTTTTGAAGTATCAATTATCATTCGATTTGGAAATTAATCAGGAAGAAACGATTCCTGAAATAGTTATTCCGAAATAACATTTTCTGAAAACGAATCCCACGTTGTTATATCCATTATTATGAAGTCCAACAAAGGTTAAGAAAATCAACCTAGAGAACAATAATTATATTGGTAGGTTTGGCAACATGCGAGTTGGGTTATTCTGTGAAGGTGAAATGAGGAAATCCTCGTTACGGATTTTACGGCAGAATATATTATTCCAGCGCCAGCGGAATAGGAATAGTTATTCAATTTTGAATTTTAATATTTTTCTAGGAAATGTTTCGAAAATCTGGCATTGTCAACCAAAAATATATTCGTTCTGGATCCCAGGATCATATATATTCTGATTGCGACTTTTGTGTTAGTTTGTTTGAATAACTCCTTGGGAATGAACCGACTTTCATGAAATGAATTATTAATTTTTGGATGCCATAATTCAGTGGTTGAAATCTCACAACAGAAGATATCATAGTTGGGAGGTCTAGCTCCTAATTTTTGAGAAAAAATAAAAAAAAAATCAAAAAAACTTTCAGAAAAAACAGTTTCCAATATCTGTTGCATGTTTACGGTTTATTCTGGACTACTTAAATATTTCTTTTTTCCAATATTCGTTGAGAAAGAGACGAAATTTTGTGGAGAGAAAAAAATGGTTCCCACGTTAACAATATTTTATATGGATTGTGTACTGGACGCAATAATCAGACAACTTTCTCTAAGGAATGAAAAATATTACGACATCCCGTGGATAGGACATGCTGTAGAATCAAATATAGGAAGAAAAAAAAATATATTTTTTACGTCCTGTATGTTGTTTGCCCAATTTTTTTTTTTGTAAAATCACATATCATTGATTTACTCTCATACATCGCGTGTGATTTTCAGTAGTTATTCCACAAGTGTTGGATATTTTGGTAAGTAAACTTTGACATTTTTGTGTCAATATTGTTGTAGGAATTCACGTGAACCATTTTTTTTTTCAATACCCCGACAGCGTAGCTGGAGGGTTATTTTTTAAAAGGCATTTGGTCGAGTGGTGTTTTTGCAACAAAATTGGCGGAAAAATATAAAAGTATACTCTACTCGAAATATTCATCATGAGTGGTATATGACCAGATTATATATCGAGCTAGGTATTACAAACATACTTACACTTGAAAAAACTATGTTTTTCTACTGTTTTTCGAATTTCTTCTGAGGAAGTGTTCCCGAAACGGTCGAGCATCATTTTGCAATTTGACAGTGTCTTGGACGTCATCTGATAGTGACTGAATTATTCTGATAGGTTTGGTATTAACAATGGTAAATGCTCACTTGTTTTATAGAAAGTAGCATGTATATTCGCGGATATACTAGCAACATAGTGTATGTTCAGTCATATTGGGGTTTGATTGGTTAGCTTAATGCATTTGATTAGGAGAATCCATTTGGAAGTACATAATCACCAATATATCTGAAGAAAAATTACTTCCATGGAAAAATATGTACTACACGCCTTCAAAACCCCCATGAAACCATATTCTGTTCCAGTACTTCAAAAGCGAATTGTTACAGTTCATTATTGTGTTATGAGTGTTCAGTGGTTACAAGCAATGTACAGAGAGTAATTTTCAATGCAACACTTATTTGCTTTTTAATCTCCGTCCCCAAAATCCCGAGTTATAAATCTCAAAATCCATTCCTCTTAGAAACCCATATATCAAGGCGCAAGAATACCTATTTTGTATTCGCGGCAGGCTTATGGATTTGTTATTCATAGAATAACCTAGGAACAATCAAATAAATATATTTTTTATTTTTAGGACATTTGTATAAAAACTTGCGTTCAACAATACTTTTCAAAATGTTTTTAATTTTTTCTTTTCAATGCATTCGTATAAAAGTTTGTCTTCAAATCATTTCTATTTAATTCTTTCTAGTCATTCATGAAATCCGTCATCCTATTAAATTCTGACGAAAAAATTATAACCTTCGATCCCAAAAACCCCCTCACACCAATTTTGAATAGAATCGGGACATAATCACAAATTCGTCATCTCAAATTCATGACTTTTGACAAAAAAATCATAATCTTTGACCCCAAAAACCCGGAGTTATATCACAAAACCCATTTCTCTAAACACCCTGAATATCACGGCAAAAAAATACCTATTTTGTATTCGCGGCAAGGTATAGAAATTTTTCTTGAACTATATTTTATTATTTATTTTGAATTTCTCATCTTTAATGCATTTGTATGAAAGTTTGTCTTTGATTCTTTTGTTATTTTTCTTTAATTCTCTCTAGTCATTCATGGAATCCGTCATCTTATTAAATTCTGAAAAAAAAATCCTTACTCCAAAAACCCTCTCATACCAATATTAAATAGAATCAGACCATAATCACAAAACTCGTAATTTCAAATTCATGAATTATGATAAACAAATCATAATCTCCGGCCCCAAAAACTCCGACACACCAATTTTGAATGGAATTGGACCATAGTCGCAAAACTCGCTCGCCAACCTACCGTACCAATACAAGTAAATTTATTATTATTATCATTATATAGGAGTAGGAAGCAGACACATTTTTTAATTCCAGAAAAAAATATCTTCAAGCAGGAATCGAACCCGCAACCTCTAGATTGCTATTCTCATGCTCTACCAAATCAGCTATCGAAGACATATGCGTTTCGCATCACATCTACATTAAGCAATACTTTTTTTCACAGAATTCAATGTTAGTTCTCGAAACATGGAAATGAAATATAAAATGTAACGAATCTACGTGTGTTATCAATGGTCATGAACATATTTTACCCACCGCCGACGTCGCAACATTTTCCGGCTCCAGTCGATGTTCAGGCGCTGGTTTTTGGCCACTGAAAACGAGATCATTCGCCAAATGTAATTACAAGAGTGAAATTTTTTTATATCTGTGAATATACAGGGTGTTAGTGAATGAGTGCGACAAACTTCAGGGGGTGATTCTGCATGAAAAAATAATTACACTTTGCTATATAACTTTTGTCCGCAAATGCTTCGTTTTCCGAGATACGGGGTGTTAAAGTTTTTCTTAAAAACTGACTATTTATTTATTGCTCTGAAACCCGTCGAGATTTTCGAATGAAATTTGGTGACTTCCAAGAGGGAGTTATCGCGCATTTTCTGACATGCAAATAAGAATTTTATGTTCATCATTGGCGCGCATACGGGTAATGAACTCAAATTTTTTCAAGGAAAAAATGGTATGTCATTGAGATATTCCAAATGAAAACCCCCAGGATATTCAGTGGGTAAGAAGAATTCGTGAAGAATATTCATGAGACCATATGCGATATATAAAAAAACGGTTCCTTTCAGAACCACAAAATATTTTTCACGGAATTCTTAGCTCAATCCATGTTTTTTCAAGTCTCATTATTATTTTTCGTTAATTTCGGTGATAAAAATATATTTAAAAAATACATCGGATCATCGACGACTGATTCAATTATAATATAAATGATGATGATTTCAACGATACCCCCCTCCCACCCCTCAGAGAAAAAAAGTTCGAAAAGAGTACTAAAGTCCAATGAAGTTTGATCGAAAAACGATAATTTTTTCCTATGACGTATAATTTCTAGTGAGGGAGGGGGGGGGGGGTGTTGGAAATTTTTGTTTTTGGCTGCGCTTTTCGGGGACGTAAATTTTTCGAGTCGTCGACTTTCCATAACGAAGAAATTTTCTAGAGTCGATAGCAAGTGCACCCAGCAAAAAAAATGTGTCTCCGTGTTTGAAATCGAGAAGTCTCATAAAATTTCTCGATTCCGTCGAAAATAATATTTTTGACGAAAAAAAGGGAGGGGGAGGGGCTGCTCCCCCTCAAAATCTTAAAATTTCTCTCATATTACAAATATATAATTAGTTTTGCCCCACGACGGTCATTAAACCCAGCTCATGTTTCCCATTGCCGGGAGAAATAATCAAATTTCGAAAAAAAATTATAAATCGTACCGTCCAAACGGTACGTCCTAAATATATGCATATTAATTGTCAAAATTCATATTTTTTTTTCTCACAAAAAATTATTTTCAATTCCTCGTTCAATTTGTGACAAAAAATCTCTCCAGCCTTTTTTTCGTTTGGGGCGCCGTTTTCATGCAAAAACTAAAACATCTCAACGAGTATTTCTCATTACTTCAATACATTATTTAGTAACGATGCTAGTAGGCTACTGTCAACATTCTGTTGAATACGAATATTTCAACGAATTGTCAAATTAGCGTTTCTCCATTTTTAATCTTTTAGTTTGTTATAACATTGATGATAATAAGTGAATAATTTTCCTTTTATAAAAAATAATGGGAAATTATACAAATGCGGAATTGTCAGATATGCATTTTGTCTATGGTCGAAGTGATGGAAATGGTTGGCAAGCTCGACGATTGTATGCTGAGTTGTATCCAGGACGGAGGGTACCCCCTCACACAATATTTACTTGTCTTCACCAACGTTTGCGCAAAAATGGTTCATTTAAGAAACAAACGGCTGTCTGCGGGCGCCCTCGAGGAGAACGAACTGTGCAACTAGAAGAAGCAGTTATCGAGTTAATTGTGGAGTCATCTGAAACAAGTACTCGAAAAATTTCTAACATACTGAATGTTAGCAACTTCACTGTATTCAAAATTCTCAAAGAACAGCAAATGTATCCGTTTCATATTCAACGTGTGCAAGCTCTAATACCTAGAGACTTTTTTCCGCGCCTAGTTTTTTGCCATTGGATTCTTCATCGAAATGCTCCAATTCCTAATTTTTCAAATGGCGTTCTGTTCACTGACGAGGCTAATTTTGGACGACAGTGTATACGAAATTTCCATAACAATCACCTCTGGGATGAAGAAAATCCACATGGAATCTTTGAATCTCATTTTGAGCATCAGTTTTCAGTAAATGTATGGCTTGGGGTACTTGATGATCATTTAATCGGTCCATATTTCTTTCCCCAACGACTAACTAACTCTCATCTCAATTTCCTATAGAAAGAGATACCTGTTTATCTTGAAGAAATTCCTCTACAGCTGAGACAACACTTCTGCTTCATGCATGATGGTGTACCAGTCCATTTTAGCATTATTGTACGTGATCACTCAGATACAGTATATCCAAATCGTTGGATAGGTAGGGCAGGTAAGGAACATTGGCCTGCTCGATATACGGATTTAAAACCTCTAGATTTTTCAATTTGGGTTTTCTTAAGTCATTAGTTCATTCCACACCCGTCGAAAACGTTGGAGACCTGAAGAAACGAATCATAGCCGGCTGTGAGACAATAAGAAATACACCAGGAATATTTGCGCGAATACGACAATCAATGAGGCGAAGAGTTGAAACTTGTATCATGTCTGAGGGAAGTCATTTTGAACATTCATTGTTGCTTTACGCCTATTCATTCATAAGTGTTATTTTCTGTTAGTGTTCTAGTTTAACGTTATTGTATTAGATTGTTCTTGATAATGTATTGAAGAAATGAAAAATACGCGTTAAGATGTTTCATTTTTTTGCATACAACCGGCGCCCCATACGAAAAAAAGGCATGAGAGATTTTTTGTCACAAGTTGAACGAGAAATTCAAAATTGATTTTCAATTTAGAATATCTCAGTGGCGTACTATTATTTTCTTTAAAACAATTGGGATCATTACTCGTATGCGCACCAATGATGAACATAAAATTCTCAATTGAATGTCGAAAAATTAGCAATAAATACCTCTTGGAACTCATCAAATTTCATTTGCATATCTCCACCGGTTTCAGAGCAACAAATGAAAAGTCAGTTTTTAAGAAAAACTTCAACACCCCGTATTTCGGAAAACGAAGCATTATTTTTTCATGCAGAATCGGCCTCTGAAGTTTGTTGCACTTATTCACTAACCTCCCGTATACAGGAGTAAGGAGGAAATTGTGGCATTACAGAAAAATTAAAACAAGAAAAAACATAATCGAGCAGGAATCGAACCCATGACATCTATATTGGTAGTCTCGTGCTCTAACAACTGAGCAATCGAAGATACACGGTTCACGTCTGCGTTTCGCTATGCAGTTTTTTTTCCCAGAATTTGGTTATTAGTTGTTGAAACATGGAAATGAAATATGAAATGTAACGAATCTACGTGTGTTATTAATGGTCATCAAGAACAGATTTTACCTATCGCCGATGTCGCCGAATTTTCCGGCAACAGTCGATATTCAGGCGCTAATCTCTGGCTACTGAAAATGAGATTATCTGCCAAATGTAATTAAAAGAGTGAAATTTTTAATGTCTGTGGATATACAGGGTGTCCCTGGACTTTCTCTTTTCCTTCCGGGAATGTATAAATGGGGTCAAAATATCACCAGTACTTCATATAACTTTTGTTCCTGAAAGCCTTCGTTACCAAGTTACGGGCCCTCAAAGTTGCAAAATGAAAAATGTTTTTCTTTGATAACTTTCAAAGTGAATATTCAAAATTATCTAAATTCTGGTGATTGACTGAGCGAATGAATTCCTTCGAAGAACTTTCATGCAGGAGTCAGTTGTTTTACTACAAAGTCAGGAACGGACTACCCTCGATGGTCCACACCCCAAAACTTTGAAATGACTGGGATTTGTCAATATGTTTTGAAAAAAACAAGGTTACCAGGACAATTTCCTGAATAAAAGAACTCGTGTGGAAAATCGATCGGAGCAACGATTTTTGATAAAAATGCATTTTTGTTCGACGACATCCAACCTGAGATGTCTACCATTATTCGAAAAGATTAATTTGTAATGAAAATAGAAATGATAGGTTCAATGTTCATAACGAATTTTTATCATGCAAACACGTTCACCTTACGAAACTCATGGTGTAAATAATCAATCGCAAGCCTCAAACAGAAATGCAAAATCCGCTACAAAAACTGCTCGATATGACCCCCGTCTCTCTCAATACATTTTCTTAGTCGGCGCAAACACCCTCTCTGCACTTGAAATAGCATGCCAGGGTCGTTTCGTATGGCTTCGCAATGCAATGTGATTCTATTCAACAAGGCATCGCTGGTGTGAATAGGTGAAGCGTGAACGAGGCTTTTTAGATATTCCCACAGAAAAAAATCCAATGGATTTAAGTCCAGAGATTGCGGTGGCCATGAATGTGGCTCACCTCTACCAATCCATCTATTGGGGAAAATCTGGTTCAGATGGTCCCGCACAATCAAACTGGAATGAGGAGGAGCGCCATCATGCATAAACCACATATTTTTCGGGTTTGCCATGGAACATGTTCCAAAAGTCCATTCAAATCGTTCTGAATGAACTCCAAATAACGTTCTCCAATCAACGAATGGTCCTATAAGATGGTTTTCTGTCCCATGCTTCACGTCGAATTTCCGTTGGTGTTTGGTTTGCGATATTCCATGGGGATTTTTTTCGGCCTAAATGTGGAGATTTTGGAGGTTGATTACTCCATCTCTACTGAAACCTGCTTCATCAGTGAATAAAATTCGAGTCATAAAAGTCATATCCTCTCTTTGCTTATCCAGGAACCAATTGGCATGTTCCAGTCGTGCTGGAAAGTCTTTAGGTGTCATGGCATGCACCTTCCGGATGTGATATGGGTGAAGCAGTTGTTCCCCAATTATTCAATGAATAGTGCACTTGGATGTATGGAACTGTTCTGATAGGTTTCTGATGCTCAATGAAGGATCATAAGCGACAGCTTCCAAAATATTCTTTTCCCAATACAACGGTACGCACAGCCCTAGGAGCGCCCTCAGCACCGTGTTCTGTCAAAACTGAACCTACAATAATATCGAAATAAAACAACAGGCTCCAATTAACTATCCATTAGACATACCTGTCTCCCTCAAGCTGCGATCGACATGCTCGAACGTTTCTCTTGCCAGTAACGTTCGATTGGGAAAATGCTTGGCATACAGACGACGGACTTCTGCAGCATTACCAAATGCTCGTCCATACAATGCATGCATATCTGCATATTCGTTAAATGTAAACTGTTCGGCCATATCAAAACACTTCAAACTGTCCTATTAGAATATTGACAATACAATGACAACGCACCACTCAACAAAACGAAATCGCATTCCAGTTGTCATTTTTTATCCACACTAATTTTATTCCTTTCTACAAGGTGTTTTTGTCAACATCTGTGGGAGAAATGGAACATAAATTTATTCACCGGATATTTTTCACCTATTCATGTGCAGCCGTTTTTGTAGTTTATTCATTTGCTTTTTATTAGTCATGTCTTCCGATGTGCGTTTTTTCAGCTAAATTTATCTTCGGGATAAAGGTTTTCTCCCATGAAATTATACAGATAACACAACACGAAACGTGCTTATTCCACGCGTACATACAAAATATGGACTGAATTCGATATTTCATAGTGGAGTAGCTTGTTAGTTCAAAAACACCACGAATCTACATAACTTGATATTTCATTTGAAAAAATATCTACATTGTGAATGAAACTTTCAACTAGGTACTGTACTTTTTGTTTACGACTTTATTTCAGCATATTCTGTATTATCTCTGTTATAAATGTTGTTGAATTAACGTTAGTATTAGTATTTCTACTGTGGGAATTTTTCATTTATAATAATGGTGGACGATCGGGTTTGATGTCGCCGAGTAAAACAGCATTTTTATTAAGAATCGTTGGTCCGATCGATTTTCCACACGGGTATTTTTATTCAGGAAATTGTCCAGTAAACCTTGTTTTGTTGAAACATATTGACAAATCCCAGTCATTTCAATGTTTTGGGGAGTGGACCATCGGGGGTAGTCTGTTCCTGACTTTGTAGCAAAACAACTGACTCCTGCATGAAAGCTCATCGAAGGAAATCATTTGTTTAGTCAATCACCAAAATTTGGATGATTTTGAATATCCACTTTGAAAGTTATAAAATGAAAACATTTTTAATTTTGTAAATTTGAGGGCCCGTAACTAGGTAACGAAGGCTTTTAGGAACAAAAGTTATATGAAGTACAGGTGATATTTTGACCCCATCTATACATTTTCGGGAGGAAAAGAGGAAGTCCAGAGACACTGTATATTCAGAAGTAGGAAGGAAATTGTGGCATTGCAAACAAATTCTTAAATTCCAGAAAAAAAAAACATTTTCGAGCAGGAATTGAACCCGCGACCTCTGGATTGCTCGTCTCATGCTCTACATATATATAAACATTTGAACTGATAGTATTTTTGGGTTCTGCGGACCATTATTGGTGAAGATATGTCAAAATTTTTGGAAAGTCTTTTTGTGATGACGGGACCAATAGGTAGTATTTCCATTGAAATCTACCCGATGAAATGAAAACTCGAATTTAACCTCTTTAATGAACCTCATTTCCACCCCAGTAGATATTAATGAAATATCACAGCAATATTTTGGTGGAATATTGGAAACAATACAATATTGGCATGAAAATGTTGATACAATATTCCCACTACTATGTTTCTTGACTATGACGATATTGGCCCATAATCATCAGGTCACACTGGTGATACATTCAATATGTTCCATTATCATTATTAAATATTGGAGGAATGTCCATCACGCCTTATCGACTCAATATAAATTTTTGAATTACAAATAATGAACTTTTCAAATATGAACGGGATGTGCATGTCAGATGATAGTTTAGTTACCGTATATACAGGGTGTTACCAAATACCCGCGAAAGTTTTCAGGGGGTGATTCCTTGTCGAAAATTAAAAGGTCTCTTTCACGTACTCTTAGGCCTCTCCTTAAAAACTTATTTCAAGAATAAAAAAAAATGTTTTCTTGAAATTGCTAGAGAAATGGCATTTTGTGGGCTGTTCTACGAATAAAAAGGCTACCTATGAATATTTTTTTGATTTTGTTATGATCTTTCAAAGGGGTGGAATATGCAACCCCTTTTCCATTTCTTACTTAATCTTTTTGACGATACAAAATTTCTCAATTGAAAAATATGTGTTGAAACGTTTTGTTTGAACAACTTGTGACTTCAATCGTAGTATTTTAAAATCGAAAAAAGCTAGTAGGTGGCTGTCAAGTCGCTTGGATTTCTATGTAGTAGTTATAAGTTCGATTGTGTCTTTTGAATCTTCAATAGGAATAATCCCACCAACGCTAAAATGGCCGATATGCGTTTTATGTATGGTCGGGCCAATTGAAATTATTTGTGAGCAAGACGGCTTTATGCAAAGATGTATCCTCAGCGCGTGATACCTCATCACACAATTTTCGCACGTCTTTGTGAAAGAGGGACTTTTCAGAAACGAACAACTGATTGTGGTCGTCCACGAGTAATAAGAACGGTGAGGTTCTCAATATGATTGAAGATCGTCCGGAATTGAGTAAAAGACAAAATGCTTACACACTTAATGTTAGCAATAAACTAATCTGGAAAATTTAAAAGGATTACCAATTGTATCCTCACCATATTCAACGAGTCCAGGCACTTTTACCGCGAGATTTTTCCCATCGAGTAGAATTTTGTCAATGGAGACTTCAAATGATTACCCAAAATGCCACACTTTTAGAAAACGTAATATTCACTGACGAATCCAACATCTTAAGGCAATGGATTTCAAATTTCCATAACAATCATCTATGGGCCGAAGATAACCCACATGCAATTCAAAAAGGTCGGTATCAATGTGAATTTTCACTTGACGTGTGGGTCGGAATTATTGGCGAAAATATTATTGGACCGTATTTTCCACAGTTAAGGCTTACTGGTGCAACCTATACAAATTTTATCCAGGAGCAGCTTTCCATTTTACTTGAAAATGTTCTACTAGCTGATCGACCACGAATGTGGTTCATGCACAATGGTGCGCCTGTCCATTTCAGCATAACTGCTCGTCAGTACTTGGACGACGTGTATCCAAATCGTTGGATGGGCAGAGCAGGACCTCAACCATGTCCTTCCAGATCTCCAGACTCTAACCCCTTGGAGTTTTGCATCTAGGGTCACCTGTAGTCCTTGGTTCATTCGACTCTTATTGAATGTGTGAATGAGTTGAGGAATCGCATCATTGCAGCCTGCGAGACAATCCGAAACACACCAGGAATATTTAAACGTTTGCGCCAGTCTATGAGACGAAGACTTGATTCCTGTCTAATGCGTGGAGGTGGTCATTTCGAGCGGTTTTTATAACTCCGTTCCGTTTGATCTTGTTGCCTTTTTCTTTGTTGTAATACACATAATTTTGTTTTGTTTGTATTTTTAATTTGATTTGATATTGGTACATGCCTACATTAAACGTTAAAACAAGCGAAATAATTTAAAAATACTACGATTGGAGTCACAAGTTGTGCAAACAAAACGTGATAGCCTACTTCTAGATTTTTTCGATTCCATTTACAGAAGATCCGTTCATGCACAATGTTGTATTTTATTTTTTTATTAGAAAACTATTGCTTTTACGGACACAACACAGGTGGTAAAATAGTTTTGCAATGAATCATTTTTTTCAACACATTTTTCAAATTGAGAAATTTTGTTTAGTCAAAAAGTTCTGGTAAAAAATAGAATAGGGTATGCATGTTCCACCCCTTTGAAAGATCACAACAAAATAAAAAAAATGTTCATAGGTGGCCTTTTTATTGGTAATACATGTCCACAAAATGCCATTTATTTAACTCTTCAGAAATTTCAAGAAAAAAAAATAATTTTTGGATGCGTTCAACTTCTCAAGAAAAGGCCTAAGAGCTTCTGTTTACATAAAAGACCCCCTTTAATTTTCGACAAGAAATCACTTCCTTAAAACTTCGGACTTATTCGGTAACACCTTGTATATTTGATAAATGTTTATGTATGGAACTATCACTAAAAAAAACGACAAAAAAGTCATTTTTATCCAATAATTTTGCTTGAGAATAATTTTTCCATGTCTAAACATTACACCCTAGCCGGTAGAAGCTACCCCTATCATGAAGCAAGTTATATCTCCGAAAGTATCGGAAACAGGAAAAAAATATTCTGCATGTAGGTTACGTTCGATAGAAAGTACATACATGATGAATAAGGTATCCCATAATTCGAATCCAAATATATTAAAATTACCCCTGTTGATTCAAAAGACAAATGTCAAAATATTTTTTTTTGTCGGAATTTTCTACCCCATCCAGTAAAATCTACCCTCATCATGGAACAGGTTGTATCTCAAAGAGTATCGATAATAGAAGATCGATTTTTCCAAGAGATTCACATTCCAGGGTTCGTTACGTGCTGAAGAAGAGTTTTAATTCAAATATCGAAGGTTTAAAGCAACTATTTGAATATTTGAATAATTTCAAACTTTGAAACTGCTGATTAAAGAAACAATAAAAAACTACAACTATATTTCCATTTTCACCAAGGAGGGCTTTTCCATTTCTGAATTTTGCACCCCAGGCAGTAAAAACAGGATATATGTTCGCTAACGGGTGAATGGAATTTTGGATGGAGTTACATTCTAGATCTAGGTGCGTAATAAAGAAGGATTTTCCAAAATTCGAATCCCAAATGATTAAAACTGCCCCTTGAATATTCGAATAGTTTTTATTCTTGGAATTGCTAATTTTTCAATGTACTGTTACGAATTTTAATTCGACACTAGAAAAAGTTTTGTGTCAATAAATCCAATCAAACGTTATGGTCGTTATAACGGACGTGCTTTTGACCTTGGAATAAGTCGGCACTGAATTAAACTGAGAATTTCATGTCATGTTTACGTCAGTAATGGAAAAAATTAAATCGATTTGGGAGTCGAAAATAATTAGAGGTAGAATGAAGAGATGTGGGATTTTCTTTGAAATTCCATCTGCCCTAACTAATATGCATTCGATGGAATTGTTTTCACAGGTATTTCGTGAAATTTCTACAGAGAAAAAAAAAAGGTGACCTGATTGTAATAAAAAAAGGATTACGACATTGTTTTCGGACATTATTTCACAACCGATGCCCTATGTGATAACTATGATGTTCAGTTGTTGATTGCCTGATGAAGAGGTGTTTATATGTTCCCCATAAGGATATTGCTTAAGGACCACGTTCATTGATACAATGCCCTTTAACATCGACTGTCGATCCTAGCATCGATGTATTTTGTACATTAAGCAATTAATTGTATTTCTTATACTAATTATCAAAACACGTATTTTATCACCGAAAATTTTTCCTTTAATCCCTAATCGGCATTGGTACAATGTTCAATAGAATTATTTCAACAATAAGGGATATTTTTCATGACCTGCAATGGTTATTCTATCACCTAGAGTTGATTGTTCAATCACAAAAGTGTATGAACATTAATGTTTTTTTGTGCATTAACCATCCAACTTAATTCCCCATTATGATAATTTGAAGGTATATTCTATCAATGAGAGTAGGTACAGCTTTTGATCATCGGTAAACATACATCCAATGTTTGAGAGCATTATCGTAATGATCGGGAACATTCATTACTGGCTGCATTATATTATCCTAGGCTCTTCAAAATACCGAATGTTATATAACTAGGATGCAAAACAAACTGAGATTTTCTCTTGGAAAATGAATAGGACTTTCCCAATCAGATTGAAGCTGAAAGATGGAAAGTTTGCTTTATTTTGTAACTATCTGTATATTTCCATTGATATGCAATAGAGAACAATGTTATTATATTTAGCGAGCACTATTTTAATGATGAAGTAACATGTCAGTTTCCATAGTGGCATTCAAGGTTACTTATTCTTTAGGATACAAAAAAAATCATAAAAATTCCATTGCAGAATTATTCACTGAACTTTCAGAAAAAAATGCGATTTTATGAAAAAAAAAAACACAGAAAAAATTAAACCTTCTTCAGTTGACGAGGATTCATTCTCATTTGATGATTCCAACCGGAAAATGTGGTTATTATCAGATTAGAGCACCCAATATACAAAAATATTGTACCTAATTTCACATAAAAAAATATCGGGAGCAAAACTTATTTTCAAAAAGGAATCCCCAGTTCCCCGCTCAGCACCCCAGCTATGAAATATGTTTTTAGTCAAGAAAATTTTGGTTTCAAGAATTCTGCAATAAAAAATGAATTCATATTTCATATCAACGGGATGATCCACTTATTTTGACTAGATTGATGATACCTTCGCTTGAATCAACAATATAATTTTATTTTGTAAAAAATGATATTTTCCAATGAAACATTCCATTTCAGGAATACTTTGAGTTTTCTCCAGAGTTGTTTGATTTAATTTTGTGGGAAATTGTTTCTTTAAAGGACCAAAACATGATACTTTCCGCTGGAAAATTTAAGTTGAAAAGATATATTATTTGAAAACAGATGCCCTTATCATATTAAAAAATTTATATTTGATTTCATCACAGTAATCGTGGATCACTTCAATATTTGTTTTATCATCTCCAATGGCGAAAATAAAAAGCTGAATCGACGACTTCTTGTATTGCAGGAAGTTTATCCGGTCTTCTGCTCCTTGGACGGTTTTGCCTATATACAAAAATGATACTGCGATAACATGGTCGTTTGAGATGTTCCGTATATGTCCTTTTCAATATCTTCATTGGAGGGCCCGAAAAACCCGTGAATGGCCCACAGAACTGCTGCATCTCGTCCATCTGAAAAACAAGGCTGTTCGTGTTATTACAACTGGCATGAAAAGACTACTACTTTCCCTTTCTAGTTTTTTTCAATTGAAAAAATACAGAGGTATATGATCACTCTGATTTAATTTGACCACTCTCTCCGATCATCGTCCGAGACACAACTTCGACCTTAGAGATAAGCCTACCCAAGCACTTCGATATTATAGCCGTCCAGATCCTCGATTGTAGATGGCCGTTAAATCAAAAAGTGGCGTCCTGTGCACCTGAGCCCAACCAAAAAGAATCAAAGGATTAGTAAGCAAATCTTACTGTGACCATATTTTGAGATTTAATTTATTCAAATCCATAACATAAGAGTAACCATTCTTTTTCTTTTAGCATAATATATATTTCATTACAGAAATTAATGTTATTCTATTCCTCAGGGAACAAATCTTTCTTTTGTTTCAGAAACTAATATTGTTTTCCCACAGGATATATCATTTAGATTTCAGAAAAAAAGTTCGTCAAGGATTTTGAAATAGCGGAAATACAGTTCTGTTCTCGGACGAACCATGAAAAGAAATATAAAAAATGGCATCCTTCTCAGACGGAGGATCTGCTATCTTCTCAGACAGGAGTAGCCGCAGCTCTCTCGATTCAACGAAGAAAAAGAGGACAAGGAAGTTACAGGTAGATGATCTCTACGACCTGTTGACCCAGCTGAGAAAACAGCTGAAAAAAATCCGCAGGGAAAATGCGGAAACCAGACAGGAAAACGAGGAGTTGAAAAAACAACTCCATACGTTCTACAACGCCGCAGCAGTTGCCTCCCAAGAGGAAGTTGCCGAAGCCATCGTAGGCCTCGTTAACGAAAGAACCGAAAAACCGACCCGAGACTCACCGCCGAGTGGAGCTAACATGTAGACGAAAGAAAAAGTTTTCAAGAAAAGGCCCCCTCCGACTCCGATGACAAGGAGAACGTGTGCGAGGGCAACGATGATACGGAGATTACCACCGTCACAAAACGTGGGAAACCGTGGCCCGGCAGCCCCAATAGCCCAAACGGCCTTACCAGCCCAAACGGCCCCAAAGGCGGCAACCAGACCACCTTAGACGCCCCTCTGCCCGCAGGAAGTGACCTCACAAGACCACCACCAATAGTCCTGAGGAGCAAGAAATAGTGGCAAACGGTATCAGCGGAACTGGTCAGGAGAAACATCAACTTGCTGGAGGCCAGACTTACGGCAGACGGGATAAATATCCAAACAGATAATGTACAGAATTGGAAGGCAGCCACTGCCTTCCCAGAAGCAAATGGCCATGACTTCTATACGTACACGCTGAAAGCGGAAATCCCACTCCACGCCGTGATCCAAAGAATACCGTTAACCGCCAAGATGAGGATGTGAAGAGAGCATCCACAACTCAGGTTTCACTGCCATCGTATGAGTCGAGGCGTACCAAAAAGGCACTACTGCAATTCCTTATGAATGTGCCCAAATCAGAGAACCACATCTTCTTGCTTGACACCTGCGTTATGCTTAAGGTCAGAGTGGAACCACAACGGCAGAGGACTAGCTGATTTCTCTCTCAGTGCCATAAGTGACAATGGTTTGGGCACTCACAAAGGTGCTGCCATGCCACCCTCGATGCGTGAAGTGCGGAGCAGAGCACGAGTCACACATCTGCACAAAAGAACAGGTAGCCACCTGCGCCAACTGTGAGGTTCCACACATGGCCAGCTTCAAAAGATGCCCCAAATTTCCAACACCAAAACCAGCGACAAGAGCCAATCCACAACCACCACGACAATCGAAAAAACCACCACAAAGGAGGAAGGAAACTACAAACGCTGGGCCTCAACCTCAAGCACCACAGGCGCCACCAAAATGGGGGTCAACCAGAAAAACAACTACTGCAACCTCAACAGTGAACCAAGAACTGTTGGCCCAGAAGCCTTCAAGAAGCAACTTCTTGAACTCCTCAAACAAAGCCGGGCCCCCGGAAACCAGTAAATGGCAGCACAACCTCCAGAGAAACTCACAATTTGCTCCTGGCACATCAACGGCGCACTCGCTCGCAAGGAATAACTACACGAACTACTCTCAAGAATGCAAGTGGAAATCATCGTCATCCAAGAAACAGTCCTGAAACCCGAGAAAAACTTCCACCTTCCAGGATTCAACTGCTACCAAACAGACAGACCAGGACTCAGCACCCGCGGAAGCGCAGCCCTGCTAGTAAGGACCAGCCGCGAACACCTCAACGTATATCCCGCCAGGGAAAAATATACAAAAAGAAGAACTAGCAGGACTATTCCCAGACCATCACCCCACTGGACCCATCGGAGACTTCAACGCGAAGTCACAGACCTGGCTTTGTAGAAATAATAATCCACGTGGCCGAGATATGGATAACTTAATGGCCGATTACAACGACATCGAAGTAGCAGCTTCCTTCGCACCCACCTATCGCGAAACAGCAAACCAGACATTCTATACATAGCACTAATACAAAACATCCCAGCCAATACTGAGATTGGAATATTAGACGAAGGCTCCTCAGATCACAATCCGATCCTACTAACAATAGGGGAGGAGTACGCGAAACCATAGGAGCCAGCTACCAAGAAGATCACTGATTGGAACCGATTCCAAAGAATCATACAGGACTCCATAGGACACATTCCAAAAATCCATACTAAGACAGACCTCGAAAGAGCAAGAACACAGCTGCAACAAACCATCCAGGATGCCATAGAATGCAGCTCCGAGACTACCCAAGCAACTATATTCAACTACCAGCTAACACCAACCCCAGAGGTTAGGGAGGTAGTTGGGAACAGGCGCCGCCTGAAGGAGAGATACCAGAAAACACTGGCCCGCGAAGACAAGAGAAGAATGAACCAGGCAGGCAGGCAACTGCGGTAAAAACTCTGAGCTCACCAAACACAACAATGGACAAACATGATGACAGAAATGAGCACAAAAGACAACTCTGTATGGAGGATGCAGAGAGTACTCCGACAAGGTAGAAGGAAACCGTGCCCACCAATTCACGGAGAAAGGGGCCTGGTCTACATTGACAACAAAAAGGCAGAAGCATTTGCGGACGCCTTCGAACGCCAGTGTGGAGACAGTTGGGTCCACTAAACCGACAGAGTGGGAGACATGGAAATCCGAGCCAGTCAGACTGTCAGGAGATTGTGACGGATCAACCTAGAACCAAATTCGCCAGAAGAAGTCAAGGACATCATCCGAAACCTTGCTACACGCAAGCTTCCGGACCGGACCAAATCCTGTATAGAGGTTGAAGGCTCTACCAAGAAAGGGAATCGCTGCCTTGACCAACATCATCGACGTAGAGCTCAAGCTCAGACACTTCTCACGGCCCTGGAAAGAAGCCAGGGTCATCATTCCGAAACCCAACAAGAACCCTGTGATCCCTCAAAACCACCGACCTATCAGCCTCACACCCCCGATGAGCAAAGTGGCAGAGCGAGTCATCCAGAGAAGATTGGAACCACTAACGGAAAAACTCAACGTCCTACCAGACGAGCAGTTTGGCTTCCGACGAGGACACTCTACGGAAATGCACGTCCTGAGGATAGTGGACTTTGCTGTAGCAGGCTTCAACCTGGGCAGAGGACACCACACAGTAGACTCATTCCTAGATGTTTTCGAATCCTTCGACAGGGTCTGGCACGATGGCTTACTTATCAAAATTGCAGACTTCGGATACCACACACCCATAATTAAGCTGGGTAGACTCCTTCTGCGGGACGATGGTGCCAATGTAAGTTGGCACCAACTTCTCAACAGTGAGGACTCCACCAGCAGAAGTACCGCAAGGTGCAGTTTCATCTCCACACCTGTTTTGCATCTACACGGCAGACATCCCTAAGCCGACAACAACTTTAACAAACTAGTGCTGTACGCGGACGACACAGCACTGGTGCAACGCAAGTAACCTGGTACCTGCAAGAACAAGCAGACAAGCTAGAAAACTGGTTCAACTCATGGAAAATCGAGTACAACGCAGACAAGAGCCAAGCCATACCACCAGAAGACGAAAACACCATCAGGACATGTCATCATGAACGACCAACGGATCCCATGGCAAACGAAGCCAAATACATGGAGTCACCGGACAAGAGATTGACATTCAGGCTCGGTCTAGCCAAAGCAGCCCGAAGGAACCTCAACCCTCCATAGGAGGGCAGAAACAATATGGACCTCCAGTTGAAGCTGCTCCTCATCAGGACCACCTCCTCCACATCATCCCGTATGCATCTTCCGCATGGGTCAATGCGCAGGAACATACAGGACGAAGATCCAGCCATTCTTGAACATGAGCCTAGGAATGACGTGAACGCTCCCAGATACATCCCCGAATAGATCCATCACGGGGACCTGGATGTCAATACAAACTTCATAGACGACCATCTACGGAATCACGCCAACGCAGCGTTCCAGAAGAGGACACCCACAGGAACCCAGTGATCCAAGACATCCAAACAACCTAAACCTGCACGATCCCGGGTTTTGGGAGAAAGGAAAAAGTACACGCGACCAGTCTACCAGAACGACCGTCCACCACCGAGAGATAGCCCCGGTGCATCAGGTAAGTAACCAAAACTTAACACAAAACACGTGAGATCCACACACTCATAAACATCACACCTTACACTTACGCAACCGTCAGGTACATCACCACCATGCACACACAGCACAAG
The DNA here is from genome assembly GCA_018342105.1 of Gonioctena quinquepunctata. Lineage (NCBI taxonomy): Eukaryota > Metazoa > Arthropoda > Insecta > Coleoptera > Chrysomelidae > Gonioctena > Gonioctena quinquepunctata. The sequence goes on from JAFIRS010001316.1 coordinate 385,397, forward strand.
TCAGGAAATTACAAAATCACGACAATAAGCGGTTCAAAGCACTTGAAGGCTGACTTCATACCACAGGACGTACGATTTCAATCTTGCAAACGTGGAGCCGAAGGAAGGTAGTGGAAAGTAAATCTCGTTCACACATAAGTGAAAGGGATTTACTATCCATGGGCACTCAACCTGAGGAGGGCATGGTGTGTTTGACCACTATTGGCCGGAAAGAGAGCATGATACAAATGCCGTACTCCAAACCCTTTGGATTTTTAAAGAGGCTTGAATATCGTAAGAGTTCAACTCCATTTGGATACAGAAATGGGAGAATTCATGTTATTCAGAAGTAACAGTCATTCATTGAAGAGTTGAAACAACAAAACTTTATTTGCCATGTTTGAATCGTTAAGTTTTTTCCTATTGAATCATATGCAAGCATCAGATGACAAAAAAAAAATTTAAGTTTGTTAAAAGTTACATCGAAATATAAATCAATACAAATCAGCACTGTTATAAAAAAAGTGGGGGGAAACATTTAATATAAAAAATATTTTCGAACAAAAAGAACGCTACTGGTTGGGTTGATGAAATGGAATCCAAAATTGCTGCAATTACCCCGCCACCTTTGGGACAAATTCATTCCAGACTTATCGGAAAATCTTGGAACCTCACAAAAATCATGATATTCGTGAAAAGGGCAGATCGACCCATTCATTCCCAGTATTCAGTGTTAACCTCTCAAAAGTTGAAATTGAAATTTTATTGCTTTTGACCATCACAACCTCACCTGTGGCGTGATTTGGTTAATAAAAAATTCCGATTCAATAAATGGCAATGAAGCTATAAAATTATTCCACCAGCAGATACAGAAATCCATGGACACTCAACACTGAAAACTCCTATAAATGATAATTCCCGTGGAAGATGATTATCGATGTACCCGTTTCAGTACCTAAGTCAGATTTAGGTCAGCTCCAGAACCGTTCGCTGCGATCCCGATCATGTATATTAAATTGGTGGAAAATTTTAATTGGTTCAACGTGGTTTGGAATGGGGGAGGTGGAGTGGTGGGTTGAATCCCAGCATTCACACCAGGCACTGGACTTGACAACAAGACCAAGTACATTGGGTAATGTTGAGAATATTTCGATGAATTGAGTAATAATATCAATGACTGGGAGTATTGGCTGATTTTTCCAAGCATAAATAAAATGATGTCACTGTACTGAGGCCATCCCCAATGAGGATTGAAACATACCCAATCAATCAATCAATTTATTCATCATAAAATATACATATAAATTCACCAAAGACAGATGCATGTTTATGACAAGTCACAAATAAACATCAAAACAAAATAAATTAAACATCGAAACAAAATAAAATAAAATACATACCATAAGATTAAAATATATGAGAAAAGTTGAGAAATGAATCTTTGCAGGACCATACTTTTTGGACAATATATCATAAAACGGTAGAAGACATGAATGCACAAGAGACAACAAGAGATACAATCGTATATATAAGTATGCTATATTGAATACAAATCAAATCAATTGCATATATCGCGAACATAACACAAATTAAGTACCATCTATAGTGTAGCAGGCCTTTGAACTAGCTGCTGTTTCAGTCTTGTTTTGAAAATATTCGAATTGAGGGAGCTTTTAAAATGCTCATCAAGAGAGTTGTATAATTTACAGCCAGTAAAAAACTTTTTTAAGTAGTCCGGGATTCTCAGGTTGTAGTTGGCCTTTGAAACGTGTTTTATGGTCATGCTTCCAATTCAAAAAAATTGTTTTATTTTTATAGATGTATGTCAAACTTCCGTATATATAAGCTTACAACAGTTAGGTTTTG